>JARFIY010000349.1:4792500-5370427 GCA_036346155.1 Sinelater perroti | reverse complement strand
TTCGGTTCTTGCTTTCTTGTATATGTTATAGTCTTCTTCCGATCCAGTTATTATATACTTTTCCATTTTCCTTCTTTTCTTTGATTTTTGTTGTATCTCGGTTGACCACCATCTACTTCTCTTCCTGTATGTATTCACAATTTTCTTTACTCCACAGCTAGTTCTTGCTGCTTCTAAAATATTTTCTTTAAAATGTCTGCATTTCCTTTCTATATCTTCTCTCAATTTTATTTTGGGCAATTTTCTTATCTAGAATTTTTGGATTTTTTTTGTATTTCACTCTCCTTTAGTCTATAAATTTTGATTTTTTGTTTTACTATTATCTTCCTTTTATCTCTTGTTTATCTTTCACGTTTATCCAGAGTTCCATTTTTAGCAGATAATGGTCGCTTCCTATTTCTGCTTTATTAATTAGTAATTTTGCAATAAAGTTACACTACTTAAACTAAAACTGTGATGGAAAAACAGTTAATTATTACATTTTAAGGTAAGAGACAATGAGAAATCCGTGTTGGCTGTTAATACAGTCCTTATATTGAAAATCATTTGAATTGTTTCAATATCAGTTTAATAAAATCCACAACATCGTATGATATGTTTAATTGTGTAGCTTTGGAATCTGAACTTAAAAATGGGGATTTCTTGTATATTAAATAATGGTGACGAGATTCATCATATCCAAATTAAGTACGTTAACTAAAACTACTTTTTTTCGTTGTTAAATATGTTACCCCAAAAAAGTTTGTGAATATCCATAGACTACTATAAGGTTGACCTAGGTGAAGTTAAAATTGTTCACTATCTTGACACACTCGCAGCAGTTATTTCATAGATATGGTAACCAAAATGTTTATTATCACTCAAAGAACGCGTTACACGTCTGCGACCACTGCACTCCTTGTTACAATCTTGAAGTTAAATTAACTTTAAAGTTTTGCGTTTTTGATTTCCTTGGCAAGCTCGTGAATTATTTTGTAGGACTGGTTTTGAGGTGGGATCCTTCTACTCCCTCTAATAACTTATGCACCCCACCTATAACGCTTTTAAAACCCTTCTAGACCCTTTTTACACTCCTTAAAGCCGCACATTTTGCAGCTGATTTCGGTAGATGATAACCTGGCAGATCTCTTATCAAAATACGGTGTAAAATTGCTACACCATAGACGTAGACAAATGCTGTAAATACCAAGTTACGCCGCAATCATCTCTATCAAATAATTTAGCAGCATATAAAAGCATCCAACAAACTTCTGCTTTGAAAATTATAACAATAAAAGTTGTAGCCGATTTCTGTGTACTCCAAACAAACATTATCATATTACAACCATTTTTATAAAATAAATGCTTCAAGTGCGCTAGAGTACTAAACAATTACTCTAGTCGGAATTAATAGTTATGATACAGTGTGAAGTGTGTGTTGACATTTGAAGTATTTCTTTAGAGGGAAGTGAGTGGGGTAAATAAAAAACTATTATACACTTAGGCTAAAGTTGATCATTATATTGATATGTTTAAATAATTTTATAATGTGAAATTAAAAGAAAAATGACTAAATGCCATCTCTCTTGCACATTTATAAGTGTCGCAAGAAAATTGTCTTATTCCTCAAATGCATATTTATTGAACTTAAATTTTTATCAGACATATTTCCAAAAACCAATCAATCATAAAAATATTTGGTTTAGTCTACTAAATTGGATATCAGAAGAAAAATGCATTACACCAATAATTTACTAATACATTTCCAAAAATCAGTCGTATCGGGTTCTGGAAATCGACTTGATAGAAAAAGTTGTTTCAAATTGCATACTAAAATTTAATCTAAATTGCAGCATTTGACCTCTAACTATGCGTACTATTGCTATTGGTTACCCGTGCTAATCTTTAAGTTACGCACCCAATAACTCAACCTTACAAATCCCCATTTTTATTAGCGTTTTATCGAAGTAGCTATTTGACCAGCTGTTTTGGTTTTAGCTGCTATTTCTCACAACAAAAAAACCAATTGATTGAAAAATAAGTTTACTTCCAAAAGGTAGATCAAAATGTTTAAATTAAGAAATAAAATTATTGCCAGCAATTCAGTTAAAATTTTTGTGTGGCCCAACTAAAAATACACCATAAAATACTTTGCTAACTTCTAGTTGCTCATTTTTGTTATAAATTTCGATGAAAACCCCATAATCATGTAGCTTAGTCAAGTGAAGTAGTCAGATATAGCTCAGTTGCAGTTGCGCTTCTGCCAATTTGCGAATTTAACTTAATTAGGTTTCATTTAGATTTAATGTTATAAATCAAATGCTAGTAAATTCATATCCGTGCTACTTTTTTATCAAATATAATAATTCCTTATTAGAATATATAAAGGCAATGAGATGGCAGAATACTGGGAACTAGCAATTACCCACCACACTTTAAGAAGAGAGATGCAAAAGAATGCAATAACTGCCTTGATATTTACCTATTAAGAAATTAAAGTTAAAGAGGAAAAAGATTTAGACGACACATAAAATATATTTAGAGCAGGTAGAATAGATATAAAGCATGCGATGCAATCTTTATAGTAAAACGGTTAATTTAGATAGAAATAAACAGATAATCTTACGCTTAATAGATACATCAAAAACATTTAATTCTGTGAAGAAAATCAATATATGGAAGATATTAAACAATAGAAAGATAAATAATCTACACAAACAATAAACTATGTAAGAACGAGAAATAGGATATAACAAACATTCAAAATCATATAATCAAGTCCAATATAGTAATGGATGACGTAATTAAGGTACGTAACGACAAAATAAAAAAGTAGCATGGGCTTCATAATTTGAATGTATAGAAATAAATCATTTAGCCTTTGTAGGTGATATTGTATTATTGATAAATAAAAAGGAAAAAACTAAAACACAATTTGAATACATGCTATAAAGAATTACAAAAGCGACAGCTGCAGATTAAGCGTAATAAGACTCAAGTTGGTAGTAGCAAGGAAACCCAAGAATATAGATATAAATATAGGAATTGAGAAGATAGAACAAGTTAAATAGTTCAAATATGTAGGGACCACGATAGAAGAAAATGAAAAATAGAAAGAAAACTGATAGAAAGGATGAGAGCAAATACAAAATTATATTTTGCATAAGCCAGGTCGTAATAAGAAAGAACTGTTAACAACTACTAAAGTGACACAATGCTTTGTTTGTGGCAACGGTAACGTTTGGATTCGAACTTTGGAAACTAAGTCAATAACAAGGAATACGAATACAAACAAGCAAAATTAAACCATTAAAAAGAATAGGACTAAGATTAATTGACAAAGTGCCAAATGTAGAAATAAGAAAAAAAATAGGTAGATTCGTAGATCAGGAAATATGAAAAAACACACTTTAGTCATATAAGCAAAATACCAAATTTAAGGCTAAGTCTAGAAGATGGTTAAAAGAAGAACATGAAAGGCAGACTAAGAAAGAAGTGGAACGACCAGATAGTTATTTGCAAAAATAAGGTTAAACTAGAGCGAGATTGGAGAATTGTCATAAAATAGAACTAAGTGGAGAAGTAAAAGTGACAGTGATAGATGGTAATAGAAATTTAAAATTCTTAACTCAACACTGGCCCAAGAGCCAGTAAAAGAATTTTAGACAATGTTATGTTATATTACTACTAGGGGTTGCCCTTCAAAAGATCTTTTTGGAGGCCTAGGTTGACACATTTTCACTCGCCTTACTTCAAATTTTTGCAAGATGGGAACGTATACATTTTTAATTGGATCGCCTTTTTTCTTGGACGGAAACGTGGAACAATTTAAATTCATAATACGCAATAAGTAGAGTTAAATCAATGCAATGCTTATGCGTTCGTTCATAATGCATTCCCGTAATTTTTACGTTTTACGTTGAAATCGGTTCAACGTATTTCTTACATTCACACGCAGTAATTTTTAATTTTATCATAGATTAATGTTGACAACAATAACAGAATGTTTGTTTTGATTCTGAAATTGCATAACGTAACTTTAGTATTGTCAACATTTTGGCTGCGTTTTTACAACGGATAGGGAACTATTTAATTAAGTTAGTAAATATGCATCTGTTCGTACACCATAGAAGGGATAACAAGTACAAAAGCAATATAATTATGCCATAGGTCTGGAAGGACATTGCTGGCGCTACTGTGTTTAGTCATGCGCAACTTTCAAATATTTAATGGGGTTAAGGATATCACACCTTTAGTTCTTGTACTAGAAACCATCGCTAAGCAGAATTATGACATTAAAGCCCTCGCAAATGTTCAGGTTAAAGTGCAACCAAAAACAACCGACCACTACAGAGTAATTATAAAAGAATTGAATGAAAAAAAAACGGAATTTCATACATACCAGCTAAAGGACGATAGGAACTTCAAAGTAGTACTGAACAACTTGCATTATTCCACTAATATGGATAACATTAAGGCTGAAATTGAAAATTTAGGTCACAAAGTAGCTAATATATGGAATATCAAACAATATAAAACAAAAACACCTCTACCTATGTTTTTTGTTGAACTCAAGTCTGCTTCAGACAATAAAGACATTTATAAGGTAGAGTATCTCCAACAATGCAAGATCAAATTCGAACCGCCCAAACATAAACGGGAAATAGTGCAATGTACCAGATGTCAAAGATATGGCCATACAAAAAATTTTTGCTACTTAAAACCACGATGTGTTAAATGTACTGGAGACCACTCTACCGAAAGTTGTACACGAAAACCCAAAACAAAATGTGCAGATGTTCGTTGTGTTCTGGGTGATGGAAACCACCCGCCAAACTATAAGAGTTGCACAGTCTACAAAGATTTACAGAAAAAACAGTTACACCCCTCCCATACAAATTAAAAGTTACCAACAAACACAGTCGGGACTATCATACTCAACAATAACCAAAGCTCAAACCCAGCAATCTCATACTACTAATAACAATATACACAATCAACCTTACCAACAATCTAACGATTTAGCCGAACTAAAAAATATGATGAAGGGCCTATTTGAACAAATAGGTACCATGCTAAACCTTCTCACTGCAGTGCTCTCCAAACTCAAATAATGGCTCAGTTATTAATAATAGCATTGTGGAATGCAAATGGGCTCTGGCAACATTCAGAGGAGCTAAAAGTATTTATACACAACCACAACCTTGATATTATTCTTATCTCTGAAACGCATTTCACCCAGAAAAGCCATTTTAACATGCCAAATTTTTCCATTTATTGCATCAACCATCCAAATGACAACGCGAGAGGCGGTTCAGCAATTATAATAAAAAATTCGATCAAGCATCATCAAATAAACAACTACTGCAAAGATTACTTACAGGCCACCAATGTAGTAATTGAAGATTCCAATGGTCCCTAACCGTCTCGGCTGTTTAGTTCCCTCCAAAACATAAAGTAAAACAAGAACACTACGAAAACTTCTTTGGGACACTAGAACACCTGTTCATCACAGGTGGTGACTATAATTCAAAACACACCGATTGGGGCTCCAGGTTAATTATACCGAAAGGGCGTGAATTACTCAAAACATTAGAGAAAAACCGCCTGAAACACTTATCTACTGGCGAACCCACATATTGGCCATCGGATAGACGCAAAATACCAGACTTGGTGGATTTCGCTATTACCAAGGGCATTCCTCAAGGCTTTGCCATAGCTAAATCATGCTCTGACTTATCTTCAGACCACTCCCCAGTCTTGATATCACTATTCACAAAAGCGATAAGTTCAAGTAAACAACCAAGCTTATGCAACAATTACACAAACTGGGACGTCTTCAGACACTCTATAAACGATAACTTACCGTTAGACATCAGTCTTAAAACCGAAGAAGAAGTTAAAACAGCCGTCAAATTATTTAACGATGCAGTACAACAGGCAGGTTGATACGCAACTCCCGAACCACCTGATCTCAATAAAATTTACGTTGGCCCCACAACAATAAGACAAGAAATTCTGGAGAAAAGAAGATTCAGAAAACAATGGCAGAGACTAAGAACTCCAGAAAGCAAACGCCTATTTAATGCGGCAGCTTAAGAAATAAAAGAAATACTTCAAAAGAACAAAAATGAATGCATTCAAACATTCCTGAGCAACCTAACATCTACCGAAAGCACTGACTACTCACTATGGAAAGTGACCAAAAAGGCTAAGCTTCACCACCAATCAGAACACTTCAGGGAACTTGGGCCAAGAACAACGAAGAAAAAGCAAATGCATTAGCAGAACACCTCTCTGATGTGTTCTAGCCACATCCATCGGAAAACGCACCAGAGGAAGAGGAAGAATTAATCCACTTACTTGAAACTCCATATCAGCTCGAGCCACCACTACCAAGAATTAAAATTGGGGAGGTTCAAGAAGTCATTAGAAATCTCCAGTCCAAAAAAGCTCCGGGTTATGATCTGATAACTGGGAAAATCCTTAAACAGCTGCCCTACCATGGTGTCAAATATCTTACGCAATTGTTCAATGCAATATTGCGCGTAGGATACTTCCCAAATCAATGAAAAGTAGCACAGACTGTCCTAATCCCCAAACCAGGAAAGCCTCTCAACGAGATACAGTCATACCGTCCAATAAGTTTACTACCGGTAGCAGCCAAAGTACTAGAAAAAATAATACAAAGAAGACTCGCAAATACTTGACAATAACGATGCAATCCCCAACCATCAGTTTGGATTCAGACAAATGCATTCTACAACAGAGCAAGTACATCGTGTTGTCAACAAAATCAATGACGCGTTTGAAAATAAACAATATTGCTCGGCAGCCTTTTTGGATATAACACAGGCTTTTGACAAAGTGTGGCATATTGGACTGTTATACAAACTGCGATCAATCTTTCCATTAAATTATTTCCTTCTTCTAAAATCTTATCTCCACAATAGACATTTCCTCGTCAAAGTTGGCACTGTTCTCAAGAAGCTCTATCCGATAAATGCTGGGGTATCACAAGGCAGCATACTTGGGCCATTGCTCTATGTAATATATACGGCTGATCTTCCGACTACACCACAAGTTTGAATAGCGACGTTTGCGGATGATACGGCAGTCCTAGCCATTGACGGCGATCCAGCTGTTGCCTCACAAAAACTACAAACTTCTCTGAATTCAATACAATCTTGGTTACAGAAATGGAGAATTAAAGCAAATGATACAAAATCCGTACATGTAACTTTTACTACGAGACGAGAAACGTGTCCCCCCGTTAATCTATACAACAAACAATTACCGCAACAAGACGAAGTAAAATACCTTGGTTTGTACTTGGATAGAAGACTCACCTGGCGGAAGCACATTCTTACAAAGCGAAAACAACTATGTTTAATTCTCACCAAAATGTACTGGCTAATAGGGCGATATTCAAAACTTAACATCGAAAATAAGCTTCTCATCTACAAAGCTATTATTAAACCAATCTGGTCGTACGGCATTCAGCTTTGGGGAACTGCTTCAACATCAAACATAGAGATTCTAGAACGTTTCCAATCCAAAGTGCTCTGCATGATGGTTGACGCACCGTGGTATGTGACAAACGCAACAATTACGCACGATCTGCAGATCCTAACGGTCAAGGAAGAAAATCGCAATTATAGCACAAAATACAAATCTCGACTCAGTGTGCACCCAAACGATTTAGTAACAAATCTTATGAATCAGCCATTAAACAACAGAAAGCTTAGAAGGTTTACGCCCAGTGATTTACCAAATAGATTTTAATTGCATTTAAGTAAGTTAGTTTTAGTTTAGATGTAAGTTTAGCTTCTAAGTTATTTTCCCATCAGTCACACTAGGTCTAAAAACCTTTCATATATGGAAGAGAATTAATTTGCTAAATGTGTTCTTACAGTTTGCAAATAAAATGGGACTTTATAAAAAAAAATTAGTGTCAGCCTTTTTTGTTTACTTTCCGTTCAAATGTAGAGGCTGTTTTTGTTTATAACGCACGGATTTTCTTGTGTCAATGCAGGTTTAAGTATCACGCCACATTTTTGTTTACTTTCTGTTTAAGTGTATAAATAGATTCCTCGTCTATCTTTCTGAGAGAGGCGCGTCCAAAGGTGCAAGTGTGATGATCACTGACTGAGGACGCAAGCCACCAAATACAGACAAAATGGCTTTTAACATTGTTACATTCCTGAATTGGTAGATAGCTATTTCTAATACACAATTTAATATTACAGCTAAGTTAAAAAAAATAGTGGAATTTTATGTGAACTCGTAAGAAATAATATTGGTCGTGTACATAACGAAAAATAATTCGACAAACAAAAAAAGTAATGAATTAAGAAAGTAAATGTTTTTTTACATAAACTTCTTGTCTTAGTTGATGACTACACGAAAGCATTGGTTTAGTTGCTTAAGAAAATGTCAAACGAAGTTATTCAACAAAAAATCATATTTTTCAGATTTCGAGGACTTAAGATAAAAGTTCTAGAAGTTGTATTAAGACAACCGTTAAACTAAACTATGAAATTATAACCTTTAATACAATAATGTAAACTCGAAGACTGGATAAGAGTTTTCTATTACAATCAACACAATCAACCCTTATACTGTTGCACATCCGAAACTACACCACACCATAAATAAACTGTAAGTAGAAGAAAGCAAATAGTAAAATTTATTTAGTATAAAGCGTTATTGTTTTAAACACTCATCTATTTATTTTATTATATTTTTAACTAAATACCCAACGCGGTTGCTAGAGCCCCTACTCGGTATGATTGAAGAAAATTCTTATAGTTAACGAATTTCAAGCTTTCCATATAATATATTTTTTAAAATACTTTATATTATAAAATGAAGACATATTGTAACAAATTCGACTTCTAGTTACGGATTCGATTATTTAAGAATATACAGGCACTATTTATCGTAACAGCAAATTAGCAGCTAATTAATTAACTCACTAATAATATCACCATCAATCTGTTTCTCAGCGTACTTAGATGACAGCTGTATCTAATCGCAGTTCATCCTCAATCGCTCTCTATATACATTCAAATACATACGCACTTGATTCTAAAATCCTCGCGGCTCCGCATCGGCGCGTCAAAAAATTACTGAACCCTTTCTTCATAGTTATTCTTTTGCAGAATGCGCCTTCTTCTTCTTTAAGAGCCTTGTTCTCCGAGAACATTGGTGACGTAAATTTTCGAGCCATAATATCTTCGGTCTTCCTGGGCCGCGTTTGCCATCAATTTTCCTTGAATAATGATATACAATAGTTTGTATTTATCATTTCTCCTAACATGGCCCAGATATGAAAGTTTTCTTCTTTCGATGGTATTAAGAATTTCACGTTGCTTGTTTATGCGTCGTAATACTTCCTCATTTGTGACCCTCTCTATCCATGAAATCTTCAAAATCCTGCGATAGGTCCCTATCTCAAAAACTTCCAGTCTTTTGCACATTGCCTCCATAAGCGCCCATGCTTCAACGACATACAAAAGGATACTGAAGACATAACATCTTAATAATCAAATACGTAAGGGAATAGACAAGGCTCTACAGGTCAAAATTTTCTTCATATTTTCAAAGCTTGTTTTGATTGCGCTATCCTACATCTAATTTCTTGTGTTAAGTCCCAATTTTCGTTGACATGGCAGCCAAGATATTTATACGTTGTTACTCTCTCTATCAACTCCTCTCCTACATGTATGTTATTCTGTATCTCATTATGTTGTTTACTAACTATTAGCCATTTAGTTTTTTTGGCTTGAGTTTTAGCCCCATTTGTTCACTTTGGTTTGTCACTGCTGATAAGAATATTTGTAGATCTTGCTTGCTTGTGGCTAGCAGGACAGTGTTTTCAGCGTATCTCAATTTGTTTATTACAACTCTGTTGATTATGATCCCTTCTGCTCTTTCTTCGAGAACCTCACGAAATATTTGTTCAGAGTATAAATTAAACAACAAGAGGGAGAGAACACACCCACATCCACATTGACATCTCGACAGCGTTTAGTAAGCACCTGTATGTTAAATAAGGCCTCTCGTGTTCCAAACCCATTTCTAAAGACAAATTGAGAGTCACTAATATTTTGCTCACATTTCTGATATATTCTATCATGCATAATTTTGGGAAATACTTTTAGGATGTGACTTATCAAACTGATAGTTCTATAGTCTTTACACTATTTTGCACTGGATATTTTAGGCAAGGTTATAAAGACAGATTTAAACCAGTCTTGCGGAATCATACCAGTTTTATATATGCCGTTGAAAACTTTCAGGACGTCAACACGTATATTATCTGGCCCCAGTACCTTTTCACTTTTTGTTTCAGTTAGAGCACGTTCAATTTCTGCTCTGTTAATATCAATTTGGGCATATACCTGCTGCACGTTTGACTTTTTGTACATATTAAAAGAGTCATGCTTTGCTTTAAGTTCTTCTATCTGTTAACACTGTTCTCGTAACCATTTTTCTGTTTCCTCTCTTACTTTACGTCTGATGTTTTTCTGAGTTCCGAGGCATTTCTCTAGTTGTTGGTTTTTGTAGGTTCTTCTGAGATTTCTTCCTGTATTTCCTTGGTCATCCCTTTTTGTGTTTGGATTTTTTGGATTCTAATAAATCATTGCTTATCTCTTGTATTAGTGTTTTCATTGAATTCCCAGGTTCGGCAGAAAGCTGCTCGGTCGGTAGTTCTGAGGCATCGTGCCTAACTTCCCGGGCTTTGGGGATCATTACTACGTCTGTGATCTTCCACAGGCTCGAGAAGCAGCGCAGGCTTAGGACAGCGTTGAACAGATGAACTGCTGAAATTCTTCGAGAAACGCAGACTTCAGGTAGTCGTCGCAGTGCTGGTTTTGGAGGCGTCCCACCATGCGATCGACGGTAGCGAAATAGTTAAGGTCGGCGTCTTCGTAATCGATGTCGCGCTACCGCTTAAAGTAGTCGGCAAAAGCTTCTGCCTTGTCTTGAGCGATGTGTTCTACGCCGGTTTCCCCGTGGATGAGCAATAAAGGGGTCGTCGGTTCTTGAGGATCCTGACCATTCGCCACAACGAGTAGTCGGTCGCATTCAAGACTGTTGCTTCAGATTTTCGATTGATAGTTCAGCAGTATCTCGACAAAGGAGGAGCTAGAATTGCTATGTTTAAGGAAAATTAACCTAGTTACGAGTGGTCGCAGGGTTTTTTGAAAAGGTATCCGCTCTTTTCAATTTATTAAGAAAGTGCGTGCTAATGTTGGTGAAGCTCAACTTAACCAGTACATGGACAATTTGAGTGTCGTTCTAAAGGATGTTCTGCCATCCTGTATTTGGAACTATGGTAAAACCAATCTTAGCTATGACTCTGGCAATCGAAAGGTAATTTGCAAGCGAAGCACAAAGTACATCGAGAAAATTTGCAACTTCAGTAAGAGCTTTACTTCATTGAAATTCTGCGAGAACGCTGATGGAAAGTGCCTTTCACCGTACGTTGTCTATAAAGCCGATCATATGTGGACGACGTGGACTGAAAAGAGCCCAATACATGCTCGTTATAATCGTACTAAAATTGAATGGTTCGATGCAATAACTTTTGTAACTTTTGAAACGCTCTTTTTACACACTGTCAAAAATGAGCAGGGACGAGTGGTATTGATTGGGGACAATCTATCATCACATATTAACATCCGAGTCTTAGAATTATGTAAGTAGCATAACATAAAGTCTGTGTATTTACCACTTAACACTACACATCTTACACAAACTTTGGAAGTCGCTTTTTTGCCCCCACGAAGAAAATATGGCGCAGAATCCTAACAAAGTGGAAGGAGTTAAAGAATGGTTCAAAATTCACAACAATTTCTAAGGATATCTTTTCAACGCTGTTAAAGAAATTAATGAAGCCGTTGGAACCAAACATGGGAAAAATTTAAAATTTGGTTTTAAAAAATGTGGAATTTATCCGATTAATAGAAACATACTGCTAGAACGTTTGCTTCAAAATCTAAATGAGTCGAATAAAATCTGGTCGGGGAAGCCTTTTGGAACAGTTGGAGAAAAAACTAGAGACAGAAGATATTACAAAGAGAAGAAAGAAATTGCTGGTAGCAGCTGGTAAGAGAATTAATTGTCAGGATGTTGGAAGACACTGTTGGTCCTTCAAAACGCCAGCTCCCATAAAAAAGAAGAAAGGTTTCTTCTCTCTCATAAGACGAAGAGTCCGACAAAAAGATGATTAATGTGCCGTTAGAGTCTGACCAGGAAGGTAAACGCGTTTCTTATTTAGAAGAAAGTGGTTAAACTGCCCCCTATTGTACCATTTCAACCACCACAAGAACTGCAAACTTTTGATTATGTTCAATAGTGGAAAGTACCCTGGAAGAATTATTAGCATCTCGGAGAGAGGACCTACTGTAGACTGCTTGCAACGAAGTTTCAAATTTTGGAGATAACCTAAAAGGAAGGATTCGATTTCTTATGATCTGCTTAAATGGAATCAATTTTCTGTGCTTTAATCGACAATTCTGTGTAAAATATACTTACCTACTTATTTGTCTTTGTAAGATTATAAATAAGAGAACATTATAGCAAATTTACTAATTTTGAAGGAAATTCCACTCGTTTTCAATTTCCCAGTACAAATTTGACGTGTTATTGGCCCAAAAAATCTAATTTAGAGATAAAATAAGGCGTGGTCCAGTCACCCTAACGCCATATAACTTTGTTCCTAATTTTTAAAAATTTGTATGTGGGATTTGGATAGTCAAAAAAATTTTAATTTTCTGCTCAAACTGTTCCTCCATTTATATTCTATATGTAAAAAAATACTAAAAGTACTACTACATAATAGTCTCGCTAAAATTATACTATATAGGAGAAAAAACGTGGAATTTGGGCCAATGTAAGCCCAGTTTACGGTGCGTAATTATCAAGATAAGGAAGTCATTGCCGCTGGATTTGGCATTGTTTGGCTATTCCCCCAGGTCTCCTGATTTTATGGTTTGCGATTTTTTCTTTGTCAATGCCAACAACATTGAATGAACTTTAAGATTGCCTTATTGCCGGCGCGAGAAGCATCAATGGGGATACACTACAGTTTATGTGAGCCAAACTAAACTGCCGTTTAGACATTAATCGTGTGACACGAAGAGCTTTCATCGAATATTTGTGACAGTGTAAATAGAAACTTCCTGTGTAGCGGATCGGGGAATGCTTCTCAGATATGGGGAGTACCAGAGAAATCAAATATTCGAGGCGGACCAAAACTAGCAACAAAGAGTCCTATATGGATATAATGGTGAGCAGCAGTACCATTGTTACTAGGTTGAAGCTACCTTAAGGTATCCAAAAGCGCAACTGTAGTAATAAAAACGGTTTTAAGTCTGCGATGAGGAAGGCAACGGAAAACCATCTCATTACTGTTCTAGTCGAATTATTATGGTTGAGAATTATATAGGAACGGCCCCTGGTCAACATTGTAAATTGCGACTTGGAACGTAAGAAGCCTGTATGCAGCAGGAAAATTAAAAACGCAGCGATAGAAATGGAAAGACTAAACATAGATATACTTGGAATGAGCGATGTGCAATGGCCGAAATCAGAAAATTGCAATTACAAGAACGGGAACTACTATATACTACTCAAGAAATGACGATAACAGACACCGATACGGAGTAGCTATAATAACTACTCAAAAAGTAAGTAAATCTGTAGTTAATTTCATGCCCTACTCAGATAGAATAATGATGCTACAATTGCAAACAAAGGAAAGGAAGTTAAATCTGATACAAGTTATGCTCCGACGGCAGATAAAAATGAGGAAGAGCTCGAGGAATTTTATACGGGATTAGAATAGATACTAAACTTTAAAAAAACACGAAGTGACCATCGTTAAGGGCGACTTTAACGTCAAAGTAGGAGAAAAACCAGGGATATGTGGGTAGATATAGTTGAGGTGACCGTAATAAACGTGAAGATCGCCTTGTTCAATTTTATCAAAACAATGAAATGATTGTTACAAACACTTTCTACCGACTACCAAAACACAGACTCTATACGTGGAAATTTCTGTAGATAATCAAAATAAAATAGGATTTAAACATATTTCATATTAACATACTATCAAAGATACAGAAATGCCGTCACGTCGGCTAAAACTTACCCAGGAGCCGATATAAAATCTGACCACAATCCAGCTGTCATGACAGTATTAATCAAACTAAAGATAACAAAAAATCGAAAAAACAACACTAGCTTACAAAAGGTTAAATAATAAAGAAATAAATAAACAACAATGATAAAAGAAAGCATGCAAAAAATAAAAAATTCATATACACAAAATATTGATCAACAATGAAAAAACATATCAGAAGGTATAATAACAGCAGCTAATAATTATTTTAAACCTAAAAAAACGAAATATAAAAGGTTGATAACAGAGGAAATAATGACATTTATGGACAAAAGAAGAATATACAAGATACTAATCATAATAACACACAAAAAGATAAAAGAAATAACAAGGCCTAAACAAAACAAAAACAACAAGTATGCTGAGAAATACGGAAGACACATTAACAGTAGATATTAAACAAAAACTCAGAAGATGGAGAGAATATATAAAAATTGTATTTAAAGATGAAGACAGAAGAGAAAATATTGAAGAAACTATAAAAACAGGAAAAGACGCAGCACCAAAAATACTTAAACGAAAATTGGAATACGCTTTGCTTAAAATAAAAGATGGTAAAGCAAATGGGCCGGATGAAATACTAAGTGAAATGCTGAAACTGATAGATGAAGAACAGATAAACCCTAAAGTTGTTTAATAATAGAAATATAAGCGGTGTAGTACCTGAGCAATCGCTAGTGTCGACTTTTATCCGTATACCAAAGAAAACTAATACTAAAGAATGTAGTGAATATCGTATAGTATATTTCTTGGAATAATACATAACCAACTTTACAGTAAACTTGAAGAGGAAATTAGTAACACAGATGGGATTCAGAAAGGGACTAGGTACTAGAGAAGCCTTGTTTGCAATGAATGTCCTAACGCAGATATGTTTAGATATGAATCAGGACTTATATACCTGTCACATTGATTTTCAGAAAGCTTTCGGCAGGATTAAACACGAAGCAATTAAAACAAATCTTAGAAAACAAAAACGTGGATAGTAGGGACAGAATTATTCTCAATCTGTACTGGAAACAGAAGGCAAGAATTAAAATTGATGCAGAGCTAACAGAGGAAATCCAGATATGTCGAGGAGTACGCCAGGGTTGTATTCTGTCACCTTTACTTCTTAATTTGTACAACAAAATTATTTATAATGCTTTATAACGAACTTCATGACAAAAATTTGACATTGAAAAGGCATTACTGATCAATCCAAAGTAGATTTTGAGTAATCTGCTCAGGAGTTTATGTGGATTGTGTATATTACAAAAATCGTCGGTTTATAATTAGGGAAACTGTGCGGTCTAAACAATAAATAGAAGACTAAACAAGAATCCATTTATAACTGGAAATGTATACGAATGCAAGATTATTGTGTTACAGTCTGGCCCATTGTTTTATTCGTTGTCTGTGCCTCAGCCAACGAAATAAACGTAAAATTTATTTTAAAGTCTCTCCAGCTACAAAGCGTCGCACCGGGGAAGAGATAACATCGTTTGGATGTCTAAACTCACAACATTAACTCACAATAGGCTTGTTAAATTTAGGCCGCACCAGTAACCTACATACATGCACAATTTGCTCCTATTCTCCTCTACATCAAGGTATCCTTTGTGCGCGGCCTACATCTTTTAAGTCGCTCTTAATTTAGTTTCTGCGGGTGCAGTCCACTCCATTACCGCCTTCTGCCACTTCGGTTGCCAACGAGGGCCTCTTCTTCTTTGTCTCTGGCAAGCGCAGATGCATTTAATTGCCGGAGAAAGTGCGCCGCTAATCGCCTGCACCCCGTAATTAAAATTAATGGCCCTCGGAATGGCTTATCGCTCTGTATGCAGATCCTCTCCAGATTGCGTTTGCATTGCAAATGGGACGGAAGCGGGCCGATGGGCGATGGTCCTCCGATCGCGGCCGAATCCTGCAATATTAAGCGCGGCGCTTATGTAACTCAGGGTGTCAGTGTGTCACGTCGGTGTAGCGGGTTGCCTGGCAACAGGCGGGCGCCCGGCCTATTTTCGGGCTGTATTGATCCAGCCCCTTCCTCGGGTTAAGCCAGGGTCGCACTAGCGTACAACTCCAGCGTAACCTTCGGACCTAATAAGGGTGTGTGCGCCCGGGCCCATCTTTCTCCTGGCGGTGCGCGCGTGCCGGGCCCGCACGGAGCGCTTTCAGGCGATTTTACTGAAAATGTTACGTTACGGGTTTGTACATGGAAGGACTATCGAAAACTGGATCAAACTGTTTTAATTTATAAGTAGAAAGATTATAATTTGTAAATTACTACTAAATTGTTCAACCGTTACTTTTGCAAAAGTCACTTGCTGCGCACTAATCATTTTAATAATTAGAATTATTAATCAAAATAATTTCCAGTTAACCTTTCTAATTGTACTGCACTACCTATCCCCAGAATTATGCCCCCCCTCCAAGTGCATCGGGGTACTTCCTAAACATCATATTCGTAATCAGCAACCCCAAAAACTCTTATATAGACAGTTTAAACTTGAAAAACAAACAAATTTGAAGTAATTTTCTAAACTTACCCCCATCTCTACAATTACGCCCCCAAGTGCATCAGGGCACTTTCTAAGCATCATATTCGTGATCAGCAAACCCAAAAACCCTTATAAAGACAGTTTAAACTAAAAAAACAAAAAAATTTGAGGGTTTCCCAAATTTTCCCCCTCCCCAGGATTATGCTCCCTCTAAGTGCGTTTGGGGCACTTTTAAATATCGTATTCGTTATCAGCGACCCCAAAAACATTTATTCAAACAGTTTAAACTCAGAAAACAAACAAATTTGAGGTAATTCTTTAAAATCACCCCTTCCCCAGAATTATGCCCCCTAGTGCATCGAGGCACTTTCTAAGCATCGTATTCGTGATCAGCGACCCAAAAACCTCCGAGTAACGGGAATGAGCTTATTTTGACCAATATTAAGCAAGAAATAAAATATTCTTTTGGACCTGCAAAAATTGCATCAAATAAATGCATTTTGCGTGCAGAAATTCACTTTCGCATTATAACAAAAAAATATGTGGTAACATTTTTTCTGATGCTGTTACAAATCGAATGCGCCTTGGAACGTCTCGATACGCGTACCCGCTAAAAATTTCGAGCTTTTTTACTAATTTTCCTCGACTGCACGGCTTTGCAGAATATAATAGGTTGTTCGTGAGGGGGGGGGGGGAGATTAAAGGTTAGAGCAGGATTATTAGCCAGAACATTTGGTTCTTCTTCTCTAGAAGCTGCAGTTGAACCATTCCCGCAGGTTTCTCAACAAGGACTGCTCCCAACACTTCGCTTTCCTCTTATTTTCCTCTTACTCCCCGATATTCAAGTTTGCGCGTATTAATATTTGTTACGACCTTATAATGTTCTCTAATTGTTGTAATATCTCTACATTTGATACCTTTCCTGCCACTAAGCATACTCCTGTAACACCACATGTCAAAGGCCGTAACTTTCCTGATGTGAATCTGTTTCATAGTCCACGCCTCCACTACATACAGTAGCGCGAAGAACACATAGCAGCGGAGTATTCTTAGTTTTAAATTATTATTGATGTCTCGCCTACAGAGGAATTTTTTCATTTTATTAAAGACATTCCTGGCGATTTCAGTTCGGGTTCTGATTTCTTTAATTTGGTCGCATTGGTCTTGTATACATGTCCTTAGGTATTTGTAGTAGCTGACCGTTTCAATATGTACATTGATGACGTTGAGAGTATCCCTGTTGTTTATTTGGATTTATCTTCATACCTTATTCGTTGCAGTATGAACTGGTGTTGTTGACAAGGTGTTTGAGAGCTTCTAAGTTGCTTGCTATTATACAGTGTCGTCCGCATATCTTAAGTTATTCATTATTTCTCCGTTAACTGCAATACCTCTCTGTTCTCCTGCTTTTGGCATATTTCTTCACTATACAAATTTAATAGCAGAGCAGACAGGCTACAACCGTGGGGTCAATTTGTCTTCGACTTTTACCATACTTTTTGGTTTCAGTAGAGTGCTAAAATAATTTTAATGGCTCTATTGTCCAAATTTTTATTAATAAGTATTTTTCTCAGTTGTTCATGTTTGACATTATCGAATGCTTTTTCGAAATCGATAAAACAGGAATACACTTATATCGAAGCATCTTTGAGTTAATACATTTTTTTTACTTATTTCTGATTCTAGTTTTTTGTATACACGATTATATATTATTCTGAGAGACATCTTAAGTGTATGGCCCATTAGCACTATTGTTGTAGGTTCATTACATTATTTTGTATTTCGTTTCTTAGATATGTTTATGTAGGTGAAGTATTTCACCAATTATGTAAATGTTGTTGTAAAATTCTAAAACAATATCTATAGCTTCTTCGTTTATTAATTTTAGTAGTTCTACAGGAATTTTATCGGGACCACTAATTTTTCCATTTTTTAATTTTTGTAAAGCGTACCTAATCTCTTCTTTAAGGGCGATTCTGAAATTCACAAAGAAATAGAATTTTTAATTTATTTTTATCATTTTATTTTAAGCACATAAGTTGTCCCTGGGGTGCTGAGGTAGCCTCCATGGAATATCTTTAACTTGATTAAAATTCCACTAGATAGCAGCACTGTCTTCTTTACCAGAGCATTTGTTCAGTAATGTTATTCCTTATAGTGTTAAAAATACTTTTGCAGTTAACTCTTATTAAAATAGTCATTTTTTTCTCTAAAAGCAAAGCCAGTGTATCTTGTCTTTGAGGCTAGATTTTAAGCATGGCAATCTACTTATTTGTAACCTCCATGGGTTGTGTTAACCACGGAGGTTGCAGTTAACCATATCGGTTACTGAAAGTTATGTACGTGTATGATGTTATAGGCTTAATTATCTATAAGCTACTTTATAGATTTGTTTTACTGGTTTTTGATTTAACAATTGCAGTTAAATTTTAATGTTTGATAAACTTATTTGCTATACTTAGTCAATGCCTAGTCAGATTTTTAGACAGGAGACGAACCCACTGTAGACCTATTCAAACTGGAGGGGGTGGGAAGGAGCTATGGCTCGCTCCAAGTTAAAAAATGAACGTTTAAATTTAACATTGTAAAAGGTAAAGGTCCATTTACCTTTTACAATATGTTAAATTTTTCATTTTGGAGCAAGCTATGGCACCTTGCCCTTGCACCCCGAGCCCGTGGCTGGTTACTGTGGATAGGCCTAGGCCTACCTGAAATTATTGATTTAATTTATTCATTACAGATTGAAATGGTTCCAAGAAAAAAAGAGAAGAAAAAGATCTTAGTTCAGCTTTAGCTGCTACCTAAAGTACAAATAAAAATAAGAAAAAGATGCTCAAAGAGAAAAGAGACGACGGATGAAAAGAGAGTCTGACAAAAAAGGAGGGATAGAATTAAAGAAGATCCTTTGTTATATGAAGAACATAAGATAGATATAATGAAAGGTATAAGGCGAGAACTGAATGTGGAAAGCTATACGAGAAAAAGTAAAAAGGCATAGAGAACAGAAGAAAAAAAAAGAAGTAAACTAAACTTTGGAACAGGATACCCCTCTTCCCAGTGACAATGACAGCAACGCAGCTAATGTAATGATGGATAAGAAAGTTATTTTTAATGAATATTGGTCGGGCGGTAAAAGAGTGGTAAAAAGGAATAAATCAAAATGTTATAGGGAAGTAAAAAAAACCGACGAAGAAACTATAAGAAACAAAAAGGCGTGGAGATGAAAATATAAGGCTGTGAGAAAAATGAAAGATTATGTACAATCTTATTACAAGAGGATGCAACACGTTGATAGAGGGAAAATATTCATGACACTGTATTAACATACAGGACCAAAAATCAAATAAAAATTAAATCAGATGTAATTAAATTTTGTGAATAGGATGATGTAGCAGACTTGAACCTGACAAAAAAGACTGCATTACAAAGCGAAAGGTGAAAAAACAAAAGAGAATATTAATGGAAAATTTAGACTCCAAAAAAAATTTGAAAAGGAGTTTGGGCATAACTTATCTTATTCAACATTTTGTTCTTTTCGGCCCTTTTGGGTTGTACTTGCAAATATTATGTATAGAAAGACTTGTTTATGTGAGAAGCATGAAAACTTTGAGTTTGTTTTTAAGAAGTTGAAGGATTTAAAAGTAATTGAAGCTCCAGATAGTGACCAGTTAATTAAGTCACTATGCTGTGAAGGCGAGAAAACAAAAGAAATCTGTCTTGAGAGAAAATTCAAGGAATGCAGACACAATGAAATTAAAATACAGTTATTTCAAGACAAAAAAATTGGACATGAACAATGGGTTTGGAAAAGAGAAAACATATTGGTAAAGGGAAAAGAAAAAATAAAAAAATAATAAAAGAAAAATCAAAACATCAATTAAGAATGTAGTGCAAATGCTTTTAGACATGAAAGCAGCATATATTAATCATGTGACTAACGTAATTCATCATATCAAGCTATTTATGACTTTAAAAAAGGACTGCAAGACAATGACGTGCTGATACACATAGATTTTACTGGGAACTGTGAATGCAAATATTTTCAAGAAATTAAAAGCGGGCATTTTGAAGGCTTTCAGTAGCAAATTACTTTGCACACAGGAGTAGTGTACTTGAAACGGAAAGAATCTGACCTGAAAACCATTTCTGTTTGCTTTCTGTCAGAAAATCTTAGACATGATGCTCCTGCTATTGCAGCACACATTGAAAAAATCATATCATACATTAAAAGAAGCTATGTTTCCAAGATTAAAAATTTACATTCTTTAAGTGACAGTCCTGTTACTCAGTACAGGAACAAGAGTATGTTCTATTTAATAAAAGTGTATCTGAGCAAATTTTGCCTTGAATGCATTACATGGAATTACTCCGAGAGTGGTCATGGTAAGGGTGTACCAGATGGTGTTGGTGGCACTCTGAAACGAACAGCAGATCATCTCGTAGCAGAGGGACAAGACCTTGCTGATTTCCAGAGTCTGTTTAATGCCTTAAAAGAAGAGACAAAAATGCAACTATTTGCTGTTGTGATAGATGAAACTAAAAAATTGGACATAATGCTAAATCTAACTCCCACGCCCTTTCTTGCAACAATGAAAAGTCACCAAGTGATATGCGTAAGCACATCTGAGGCATTAAACAAGCGCAGACTTAGCTGCTTTAAATGCTGAAGATAAGTGTCAACATTATCATCAGGGATCCCATAATTCTGTGCCTGTTGTAAACACCAGTGAATGTATCCTTTTCAGCTATCATTTCAAATTATTTTTTTCATTTGTTATTTTTTAGTTAGTTACCTCTGTATAGGCTATTAGAGGTAACTCACCAAACTAAAATCATTTTGACATTAGATTGTATTAAATTATAATTGACTAAAAATTTTCCTTAATTTCTTATTTCCAGTATCAGATAAATCTCACCCTAAATTACAGTACAGTGATGTATACTCTTCAGACAGGAATATAGAAGATAGGCCTAAAGAATACACTTACACAGAAAATGCTTTTATTCTTGTGAAATTTTGTGCAACAAAAAATACCATAAAGCATTATGTTGGCGTTGTTCAATGTTCTGTTGGATAAGAGTGCACCATTAAGTTTTTAAGGAAATCTGGACAAGATATATTTATGTTCCCATCTAAAGATGATGTTTTTACTGTTGATATAAGACATTCTTTTAAAATAGCAGCAACCAATGCTGAACAACGGAGGTCATTATAAATTTTCTGAAAATTTAGCAACATACAAAATTTAAAAAATAGACTTTTCTTGTGTTTAATAGGCTTATTAAGACAGTTATTCATCTGTAATCTCTTATAATTTAGGTATGACTTTAATATAATTTTAAGTTACTGGTTTTATTGTTTTTATTTAATACTATATAATCATTTAAAGTATCACTTGTAACCTCCATGTTCAGGAAAATTAGAAAACTGTTTTTTTAGGAAAAATATTTTACCTTGGCTTTTTTTAAAGTAGTATTGTATTAATTTTGTTAATAAAATTCTAAGAGTAAAATTTTATTTTTTACCTCCTCCTTTAATTTTAGAATCGCCCTTAATTATTATTGGACTATCATCACGTCCCATTTCTTCATAATATATCTGATAATTGTTTCCTCTGTTTTCATCTTGGAAAACATTTTTTATGTATTCAGTTCATTTTTAATTTTCTTTTTGATGTCAACTATAATGTCCCCATTCTCATCTCCTAGCATGCCTAATTTCTTCTTTTTGTTTGCTCCCGTTATTTCTTTGATTTATTTGTATGTGTTAAACGTGTTATATTTCTTTTAGTATTCTTCTATCTCTTGGCACTGTTCTTGTAACGATTCTTCCTTTGCCTGCCTTATTTTTACTTTAATTAACTTACTAATTAGTATTTTTTTAGGTTGGTCGTCTTATACCTTTTTTGTTCATTCATAAGAGTATGTATTTCTGTTGTTATCCAACTCTTGTGTTTTTTATTCTGAGGTTTTAGGTTTTCTTTGCCTACCTCTCTTATCCCATTACCTATGTCTTTCCATTGATTATTCATTTTTCTGTGTGCTTGTTTTATTTCTTTGCCTCTCATTTTCTCTTTTATCTTTGTTGTAACTCTTTCTTCTATCCCAGGTTTTTTAATCTCTTGAGGTCCCTAGTTCCTCCGTAATTTCTTCATTTTTATTGTCATAGTTGCAACTATAGAATTGTGCTCTAAGCCATTATCCGTTCCAGGACAAGTCTTTGTTGAGGTGAAGCAATTTCTGAATCTCCGTGGTGTTATTATGAAATCTATCTGATTTGGTACAATTTTACGCTTTTGGCCTGCTGGAGATTTCCACGATAAAGTTTTCGCTTCGTTAGCTTAAAATACGTGTTTATGACGGCAAATGGAACCAGCCGGTCACCTCTCTCGTTACGTTCTCCTAATCTATAGTTTCCTACATACCCCTCAACTGCTCCTTGGCCTATTTTGATGTTAAAGTCGCCCATGACAATCGTGACGTTTTTTGTCCTTTTTAGTTCTTCAATTCCAGCGTAAAACTCTCCAATCTCATTTTCGTCTTTGTCTGATGTTGAGGCATATACTTATAGTAGGTACTATATCATTACTATTCGGTCTGGATAAGGAATGAAATTTATTACTGATTTACTTATTCCTATTCCATAACTATGTTCATTGTCGTTGTTTTCCGAGTACCATATTTTTCCGTTGCGAGTCATGTTCTGCCCTGTTCGTCTCCATTGAACGTCACTAATTCAAAGTATATCCAACTTTAATCGTCCAATGTCAGTTATAATATTTTCTAATTTTCCTGCTGTGTATAGGCTTTTTACATTCCATGTTACAAAGCTAATGACTGCATCTATCTTGTGGTTGTTAGGTTTATGAGTATTACGGTTGTTCTTTTCACAAGGATTTTACATGATGTGGTCAGAGATGTCTGCTCCCCTGTTAAATCTTGGCTTCTGTAGACCATGATTAGTAATACCTTGATATATAATATCGTTTGCCATAATAATTTTACTAGAAATATCTATTTCGGATCTTTAATGCAGGGGTTTCCCATTGGCTTCTGCATTTTCATGTTGACTACATTTAATTAATACACCTTTAGGGGAGATTTTTCACACCTAGAACAAGAGAGTGACGTTTGCTCTTTCATTCCCATAAGAGACTGTTGACAATACATAAGGGGATCACTTATACCGGTGATCATTTGAGAAAATTGTCAGCCTAGCACGCAAAAAACACCTTATTGTGGGCAAACCCTTGTATAGCTACAAAAGCATAAATTACAATAAAACCTTTTTTGTACTAATCAATTCAGTATAATTATAATTTTTATTTTGGTTTTGTATGGTTGAAACAATGAAATAATAAAAGTATCACTATTTTTTATTAACTTTCTACAGCGGAGCTTATAGAAAATTAATGATATTATCATCCTGTCTGTCTGTCTGTGTGTCTGGAGACACTATAACTTCCGTTCTATTCAACGGATTCACTTCAAACTTAGCATACACACATCTTAGGTCAGTACCTTTCATGGGATTGATTTTTAGTCAAATCGATTACCGGCAACCGGTAGTGACCGTTACGATTTCGAAAATTCATCATACTCCTATGTCATGCAGCATATCATTCGACAGCATTTTTGACGCTGATCATTATAGAGACATTAATTAACATCTTAATTCCTTTTAAAAAATTTTAACCTAATTCCATCGCACCGCTGTAGAAAGTTTTCTTTACGGTATTACACCGTTCTCGTTTCGTGTCATAAAGTTAATATCAAATGATGAAAAAAACGTTTTACCATTTTTCTCTTGTGTAGCATAAATTATAGAAAATTAGGCAATAAATTAAATTCCCAACTTTTCTATTCTTAATTTTAAAAAATCTTGCACGTAAAATTAGTATTAAAAAACAGGAAACTCATCAACTCTTCTAAAATGTGGCATTTATCCAAGCAATTCACACAATTGCTTTACAAACTATTGTTGGTATTTTCGAATATTTGTCAGTCTTACGGAAATAAATCAAATTATAAAAAATTATAGCCACTTTCCGTCGAGGTTCCCTGAAACTACGACTTATAACCACTCAGAATTAAACCTATACTTAATGCTACTTAAAATCATATAAAATTTATCCGAGTGCGCTGGAACGTTGCTTGTTTCGGTACTTAAATTATATGAGAGAAACTAGTTTTATGTTCTTTCCCACCAAATAATTGACCGTGTGTATGTAAGCTATTATATATTTTATATCGAATAACAGTTGTGCGCTTGAACGAAAGCCATTTAAAGGTAAAAAAGGTATCGGGAGCAATTTGGCTCGAAAAAATAAGTTATTAGAAATATTCTATTATTTGTATACAATCTACGTCTATGTAGTTGTGCTGAATATAAAAACGTGAATGGCGTTGGAAAATATGAACCAGTAGAAAAATCACTAATAGGAAAATTCTTTAATTCATTGTTCAACATAAACTGATCACTTGACAGGCAAATATCGATTAGGGAGTCTTAGTCAAATGGTTAACCTGTTCAACTTTGAAGAAATCGCGATCATAAACAAACAAAACCAAATTATTTACTTTTAGAAGTAATTCGTCATCAAACACGCAGGATCATTTGATCGGACGAGAGCAAGCATATGATGTTCGGGAGTGATGGAGTGATATGGATCAGACGCCCTAAGGGCACTCACAATGGTCCGAATCATGGTATGAGGCTGTTTCTCTTCTTAGAGAATGAGTTTTTTACTTAGTACCTATTGAAGGCGCGGTGCGTCACTTCAACAATAAAGAAATCTTGGAAAAGAGTTGCTTCCCTGGGCACGCCACACTAGTAAGCAACCATTCACTTTGCAACAAAATAATAATTCAAAATATAAGAGTAAAATGGTGCTGAAACGCTTCCATCAGAAGAAGATCGATGTTATCGACTGACCCGTCGACTTCAAAATGATTGGGCACATGTGAGATAAACTAGAAAGAAGGCAGTCGGGCAAGAAAGCGTTGAATGTAGAAGAGAAGTCTCACTAAAAGTGGAATACGAGGCTATTCCTCAGGTGGTCATCGACGAGCTTCTATACTCTCTCCCGAATAGATGCCAGACAGTACTAGTTAATTTATTATCGTTTATCTGCCATAAAAATGTTTTTTATTTACTATAGTTAGTAATCACCTTTCCATGTTTGTGAAAAAAAATGATTTTTTTGGTTTCTTAATAGTAATAACTTAATGTTTTTGGTTACAAGCGTTGCTTAGCGATACTGATTGTAGATAATAATAAAGAATAAATAAATGTTGCAAATTTATTTGTGGTATAATTCCCAAAAAACACTAAAGTTTGGGGAGGTCAATATAATTTTGCTTGGTATTGTAAGCTTGCTTAGGTAGTAAAGAATCTGTCAGAGTAGAGGTGCTACTGTTTCTTAAGGCTAAAGTTGAATAGTAATTTTATTAAGTACATACTGCACCTGCTAGTTGACAGAAAAAGCACATCAGAGTGGTGTTACCATTGTAAATACGGGTTGGGCACAGCCCAAAGCTACTTTCACGTATTCTCCTTGTTCTGACACCTATAGGTACGTTTTGTCGACTGGAAAAACATCACGAGAGTTTCCCTGCATCGAGTCTTTCAACGTATTAAGACAGATGACAAAAATTCGAACAAAATCAATTAGAGTAACTTGACACCAACTTTTTTAGTTTGAAATGGAATACCTGAAGTTGACATTAACAGCAAATCCCGATTTTATTTAGGACGATATTATTACTATTTGTTTTTTATTGAATAGGGTCTTTTAGCTTTTATATAGACTTTTCCAAGTCACCCTTTGGTCAAGGTAAAGGCATCGATATTTTATTTCATTTTTTATTGAAATGGGTTGATTGTAAATAGTGACTTAAGGACACGTAAAGTATTTAGTATTAAAGGTAATTCGCACTTATTTACTGCCGTTTACTTTGTAGGAGGTTTAGATGTGACTAGAGCTTTTTCCGTTTTGATATTAGACGATATTATTGCAGAATCATCTGTGGAGGTATTATAAAGGAATTATCTGTTAGGGTGTCTTTAATACAGGGGAGATAAAGGAAAAGACCAGGAACACTTTTTTGTGGGACACGAACTCATGTTGTAATAGTTTGATAACATATCCTCAAATTAGATTTGCAAGTGTTTTTTAGTTTGGTAGGATTATAAAAGAGAAAAGATTTGGTGAGGTTGATTGTCGAAAACTTGTTGGATATTCAAAAACACTTCAAAGTTTTTTTATGTTGTTAATTGTTGTATGATATTGTTCAATGGTTGAATGACCTTAGAAGCCAAACTAGTGAATTGAAATTAGCTCCGCTAGAGGTTATCTTCTTAGTTCTATGCAGCAGTAAGCGTTCATAAATTTTGGATAATAGAGATGATAGACTTATTGGTAGATAAAAAGAGGTTTCTCAGATTTAGCCATATGGTTATTAATGTAAATTTCCACTCAGTAAAGTAGTTAGAAATGGTAAACATACAATTGTATATTATTGTGATAAGTATTATTACTTTTTTAGGGAGACCATACTAGAAACATTAATTGAACTTGTTAGCATTATTTCTCTGAATACTTTGAGATATTTCTCTATCATTGTGTCAAAATTAGTATTATTATAGTACCAGTCAAAAATTATTCAACTTTTGATATTTTCCCTATAACTTTTTTATGGGCTGATAATTTTTTAAGTTTTTTTACAGTTGTAACACTTATGCAAATGAACATTTTAACCTACTATAATCAGTGAAAGTCTTTTTTATTTTTTTGCACTTTTTGAATAATAATAGTCGTGCCAGGTATGGCTTTCGCAACATATCCCAATGGTCGTGCCCAAGATCGAACTCTCTGTAAGGTAGCACAGTTCAACCTTCACAAGAGCATCATTTCCCATTTTCCAAAAGGCTGGAAGATTCAAGGTGGTGTTGTGAAAAAGTCTAAGACCGGTCGTCCCAAAACTACCTTAAGACTCTTCGACTTGCGGCATCCGATATTTCTCGTCGATTGTGTGGCCCTCTGGCCCCGAAACAATATTTTCGTACAATCAAACGTCGTCCGGTTGAGAAGCCGATGATTTCGGAAAAGAATAGGAAGGCGCGCGTGGAATCGGCGCAGGCAGACAAGAACTGGACGATGAAAGAACAGGAAAATGCGCTCTGATGTGACGAAAGCAAGTACATGTTGTTCGGAACGGACGGGATTCGGTGTATTCGTCATCCTCAAGACATTCATTTTGATCCCAAGTACCAGATTCCTACGATAAAGCAAAAGGTCATGGTCTGGAGTTGTGTTGCTAATCTTGGCACTGGTCCCAGCTCGAGGAGAAATTATAGAACATCCGCCTCTTCTTGATCTATACTCTTCTGGATTCCATGTTTTGCAGGTGCCAGGCCGTCATTAACGCCAAGGATTATGCTACTGTTAGACTGTTGTTCACTTCTAGTTAATTCTCAGCGATTTAGAGTTATTCCGGTGTTTTATTTGATGTTTGTTAAGTTGCTGTATTTTGATCATTTTTCAGTTGAGGAGTTATGTGAAATACCTGGTACCCAGTGACTGGAAATAAACGATAAAAACTTTTTTGTTAGTAGGATTGTTTGAAGGAAAGTAAGCTGCAGACAGTGTAAGTGGACCATGCCAATCTTCAATCTGTATATTTGTTGCTTGTAAGTAGTTTTCTTAAAATTTGGATATTTCATGATGTCTGATGTGGTTTTGAATTAGTATAGCTCTGCCACCATGCGCGTGTCTACTTTCATCTGAATCAGTTGTAAAGTAGATGGCGTAGTTAGGACCATTAAACGACTTCTGTTGGAAAAATAGGTTTCTGGAATAAATAGGATATCAATATTGCTGTGCAAGAGGAACATTGTAGCTTCTGGTTTGTGTAGAAAAAAACTATTGGCGTTTCAAAGACCTACTTTATAACGAGAAGCCATTTTTGTTTCTTAAAAGCGCTTGTCTCAAAAGTCTGATCTGTGTCGTTAACTCTTTGTTGTTTGTTCCTGAGTTTAAATAGTTTGCTACATTAAGACTGTTATAGAGGTGAAATCTCCCGCTTGCGGTCCTAATATTTTCTTGTATATGTGGGTTTTCGTCAAATGTAAACTACCAGGAAAATGGTTTGTTATTCACTGTACTTGCCAACCTGTGACCTGGGACTGAGTTATTTGGTAATGTGGAATTTGTACAGAATACTATGTATGTATGTATATACATATATATATATATATATATATATATATATATATATATATATATATATATATATATATATATATACATACATACACACATACTAACCCGTCTGAAGGGAACAAAAATCTGATAAAAAAGAAACCACAACGCGAAATAACTAAAATAATAAAAATCGCTACATACAACGTTCGAACGTTAGCAACAGACAGCAAAATTTCACTGATCAAATGGAACATTCTCGGACTAAGTAAAGTAAGGCGAAAAGGAGAAGGATTGACGACACTAAATTCGAAGCACGTGCTATACCATTGCGGAGAAGCAAATGCAGCCACTGGCGGAGTCGAATTCCTGATTAACAAAAAGCATGCAGACAATATCACTTCTGTAAAAAGCATATCACCACGAGTCGCGAATCGAATTCTTAGACTAAACTCTATAATATAAAAACTATCCAGGTTTACGTGCCGACAAAAAAGATGGACGTGGGCAAGTCCGAATGCAGTCTCCAAAAAATGAAATAGACTACATCGAAACGAATAAAAAATTTATTATTTAAGATGTAACAGTACCGAATCAAATCTTTGTAGGAAGTGGCCCTGGAATAGTATAGGTACAATTAAAATAAATCTAGGAAACGAAAAATACAAAATGGTTAGAAGAAAAACTAAATTAAAGTGGCAGGCCCCAGAAAACCAAGAGAAATTTAAAGACACGATCGAACGGATGCTGACAGAATTCCCAGCATTATTTGAAGAAAGTAACGACAGAATAACCTAGAGACTACGGAAAGCCCAAGAGTCCCATTGTTCAAAATGGAAGACTGAAAACAAAGTAAGTTGAGACACAAAAAGGTAATGCAACAGAGGAGGGAAATGAAAACCAGAGACAATGTGGATGCTCTAAACCTAAGGTAGTTAAATAAAAACATATCAAAAGGAAAGATATAAAAAACATAACCACGAGAATATCAAACAAACAATAAAGGAGAAAAGAGTATGAAAGTGCTAAGAAAAAAGCTTAAAACTTGGAGAAATAAAATTATAACACTTAAAAAGAGCACAGATAAAGTCACAAATAGCAGGGACGAGCTATTATTGATAGTGAAAAAATTCTACGAGGAACATATAGGAGTAAACAACAAATAAAGGATAAACTCAAAAAAATCGGAAAGACAAGCGGAGTAATCAATCGGGGATCTGAAAACATGTCTGACTTAAAAATAGAAAAAATACAATACGCAATAAATAGAATAAAAGACAACAAGGCTACTGAAGAAGATGAGATAGTCATATAAGGAATGAAGATGGATGGAGACACTCTATAGAAGAAATAAAAGATCTCTTCAATCTTTGCCTAATACCAAACATCGTACCAAATAAATGGAACTCTGTAATGATGATATTAATCAGAAAAAGGGCAATCTGATAAACATCGAAACTACAGGTCCATAAGCTTGCTCTCTCATATATACAAGCTGTTCACAAAAATAATGAGCCATCGTATCAAAAAGAAGCTTGACTTCTACCAACCCATTGAATAAGCGGGATTTGGGGGATCTAAAGCTAGTGCTTTTATAGGCTGTAATTCAGAAATTCGTGAAAAGTCACGAAAGAAGTCTACTTCAGTAGATAAACCTCAAAACTATCCAGCCCCGTGACGACACACAACTAAAAGAAAAACGCAAGAGAAAAATTTCTTCGAGTGTAATATGATAGTGGCACTGTAAAAAGTAAATTTACTTCTCGTGTCAATACATAAGAAAAGCGTGCCCGCAATACCCCACGAATTAGGAAACGTCGATGGATGGCTCTCCGATTTTATGGGTATTAGTTATATCCTATTAGAATTAGAATAACAAATTAGTCTAACTAACAATATTCATGTAGAAATTTAATTGAAATATCGTTGATGGCAAATTCAAAATTATGGTAATGCCGGAATATAAATTTAAAATTCGTCAAAAAGAATGTTGCTAGCTACAATAGAATTTTACATTACACAACAACGATGATGTATGGTTATTTAATTTAATTTATTTATTCTAGTTGTGGTTTTAGGTTTATTTTGCCCATATGGCTGGAAATTTACATTAATAACTAATTTTTAGTCTATATGCAGCTGTCAATAGTAAAGTGAGGGAAAATTTAGCATTGTTTTAATCAAAGCTGTAGGCGTCTTTGTAGTTAATTTAATTTGTTAATTGCCATTTTGTTTCTGGTTTTATGCCACGGAAAAATATTGTTGCCAAAACTCTCACAAAATCATCCTTAAATTCAGACTCCAAGTTTTGCCAACTGTTCTTCTACAAGCCCATAAGGCTCGTGTGGCTTTGTTAACAATCTTTTCGGAATGAACATTGTGGGTCAGTTTGGCATTTAGAATGATGCCCAAGAATTTTACTTCTATCCTGGCTGTTCGCTGTTTCACATTTCCTTCAAATACTGTGTTTGATATAATTTCTTTAAACTTCCAGTTTACGAGTATGGTTATGTCGTCTACACATCCTTTCGCATAAACCGTTTTCACATTCAGTTCATAGAGAAAACTGTCAATTACTGGACTCCCAGGGAGAGAGGAATATACTCCTCTCTGAAGATATTCTTTGGTGACAATAGCTTCCTTGATAGTATCTCTAAGAATATTATTATTTCCCCATTTTTACCAGAGCTTTGTTCTATCGCATTAAAGATTGGCCTTATAATTGAGTCATAGAAATATTGTCAAAAAACCTTTTGTCTGGAATGCTCTTAGAGCAATATCTCGGTTGTTGATTGGTTCTTGTAGTCTTGCAGTTAATTCGTGTGAAGCTAGCTCACGAGTTTTTCCCGTTTGATGTGCAAATAGATTTTGATGTAGAGGGAAATCCCTCAAAATATTCTCCCCGATATGGCCGTCAATCACTGTTTCCATGTGTTTAAGAAACAAATGGAGTCAGGCTAACTGTTCTGAAACTGCACGAAAAAGATCCTAACCTGATTCCAAGCACTTGGTGTATACCCAAATGTCAGGCTTGCCCTAAAGAAAGCACATAGTGGTGGAGCAAGTGTTTCAAAACCATACTGCAATAATGCATACAAAATTCCGTCCGTCCTTGCAGATTTGTGCGGTTTAAACGAATTGTTTACCTATAAAAGCCTTCTTATGTTGGTTAACTTGTCTGTTAATCCCCACTCTTCTTTCCTTGTCTGAATTATGGGTATTTCAAATTTATCTATATTTAAATTGTTGACTGTTGTAATTAAATCCCAAAAATGTGTCTGGCAAAAACTGAAGAATTTCCTGTTCAGTTTCTATATAATCCCCATTAGGATTATGTGAGTTTAATTTTCCTTCAGTAGAATTTTCTGCAGTTCCAAAGCTTAAATTTCATGATTTCAACAAGGATTTGCATTTTTTTTCTTTAAGTGGGCAACTCTTTGCATACGCTGTAATAATAGATAATGCAACAGATTTGTGTATCATTTTTATTGCATATAGCGTTTCATGTTCTAGTACACAGTCTTCCAGTCCTAGTGCTAGGTTTTGCTTAAACAGTTCCCGGTCACAAGTTCTAGGATTCCTAAAGATAATTAGTTTAGACCTAATATATCTATGATTCGAGGTCGTTGGCTCGTTACACACATTCCAATCTTTGCAAATCTGCGATATACTTACAGTAATATCTAAGACTGCCTTTCTTGGAAAAGTCACGGAGGTTCGTTAACTACTTCTAAACTATAGGCAGGAGCCTAAGTCACCTGTAAATGATTTCACAAAACGGAAACGTCTGAAATGTAAAAAAGTCGCAAAACAAAATGGTAGGTCACATAAACTTAATTATGGTAGCCGTCGAATTCTGAAGAGGATAGTAATGAAAATCAGTGGTGGTTTTCAAAATGCTTTTGGCGTCGTTGTCATTAATACCAGGACTATCGCGAGGAACTGAAAAATATGAATTTTTACAGTCACACAGCCGCTCACAAGTTCAACATATGCACGGTCAATTCCAATAGTGCAAAGCTCACTGATGTTAGACTATGTAACCTCTGGAAATCCAATAAACGTCAGTAAAACGCTTCCTATGCGAGTGTATTGTGCCTACAGACAAGTTTGATAATACAGACATCATAGTTTGCGGCTGTTTGTATTTCTGCCTGAGTTCCTTAGTTCCTGTACAGAAAAGATAAACACTGAGATGTATCTTGAATATTGTCAACGACTCTGTGCTTCCAAATCTTTGCTAAGAGTTCTAGAAAAACCTTTAACTGTTATGTTCGCACAGCGAACATTATTCTCCCGAGGTTTAAAAAGATCGGCGTTGAAAAACCGAATTGGTTATGGAGAAGCCTCAAACTTAATCCCATTGAACACCTCTGGAAAAAATTACGCAGATTACGCGCCAGGTCAAATAGCCCATTTCCAATGGCTGGGCCTATTGCAGTTCTCATGGAAAGAAATTTCTACAGACATATGTTAAAAGTTGGTGGAAAGCTCGTCCAGACGAATGCAGACCATGATTTATGCTAAACGTGTACCGACATCCTATTAATACCTGCCACATGAGTCCCTAGTTCTACAATAGTAGATATCCGGATGCTTTTGGCCATGTATTGTATACAGGCAACTCCGCCTGCATCAGTTTTTGAGTGGATTGAGTAGCTCAGCAGCTGATGTTGCCGGTCCCAAGCCCGGGTAAAGGAGGAGGGTTGATCGCAGTGGACTTGCAACCCAGCATCATAAAAACGACAAATGCTAAAATTTCCCAAACATGCCTGCGAACTGTAAAACGACACTACCCCAGACGAGTAGAGCAAATAGCTCAGAATCTCGTACTGTAATGTAATATTCGCACGTAAACAACGTCAAACAGATAAATAAATGTACCACTAAAGGAAATAAGCACAAATGGAACACCAAAATAGCCACATGGAATGTCCAAGGAATAAATAACAAAATGACAGAAGTACTTGACGAACTAAAAAAGATATAATATAGATATAGCTGTCCTTACCGAAACTAAGAGAAAGGGTACAGGAACCGAAATAAAACAAGACTATATACATATATATATAGCGGAATTCCTAAAGATCAGAGAGCGAAAGAGGGGTTTCTATAATATTAAAGAAAACACTAAAAATAACCTAAAGAGTTGGGAGCAAATAAACGAAGAAGTAATTAAAGCCGAGTTACACATAAGAGGACATGAGATAGTAATAGTAATTCTATACAGAATTGATGGCGGTACTAGATGGAATTAGTGATCGAAAGGAAATAATACTACTTGGTGACTTTAATGGACGTACTGGGAAGAGAGTTAATCACCCCATTATAGGAATATATGGTGAAGACACGGTGAACAGTAATGGAGAGAACTTAATAGAAATATGCCATCAGTATGCTCTAAGAATTACAAATGGGTGGTTTAAACACAGAGATGTCCACCGCTATACCTGGACACAGTCAACCCGCCAGTTAAGATCTGTCATCGATTACCTAATTATCCGCCAAAATACAAACCTAATATGTAAAGACGTGAGAGTCAAGAGAGGCGCGGAATGCGGCTCCGATCACCATCTACTAATAGGAAAACTCTATATCCCTTTCAAACATTATAGCCAGCATGAAAAAGAGGAGGAACCGGAACTGATACAAGAAAATATAACTTAATGGGACTACAAGACGAGTCGACAAAATTCCTATATAAATTAAGACTGGCAAATAAACTACGATACATAGAAGAGTCGTCAGCACAACAAATGTATGATGAAATCGAAAAGATAATTCACGAAGCAGCATTTGAAGCCCTGGGGGAAAATACAAGAACAAAAATGAAGAGCATTAATGTGTGGTGGACCCAAGAAATAGAAAACCTTGTTGACAGTGAAAAAGACGCCTACATAAAATGGTTAAACACGAACGATAGCGAAGGTAGAAAAGCATACGCGAAAATAAACATAGAAGTAAAGAGAACGGTAGCACATGCAAAAAACGAAGCATGGAAGAACAAATGTCAAGAAATAAATGGATGCAGAGGTAACACAAGATCGAATGAAGCGTGGAGAACCCTGAAAGCAATACGTGTAGAGAGTAAGAATAACGGAGGTATCGATCTGATCAGTACAAACACATGGAGAGAATACTATAAGAAACTACTAAGAGAAGATAGAGCAGATTTTATAGAAACAGAAGATGATGAAGTAGAAATAAATGAAATTCACTCCCCTAATGATATGTAAGGACCGGGGAATATTCCCATTGAACTTATAAAGGCTGCTCCAACACAACTGTTTAGCATTCTAGCCAAACTATTCAACAAATGCCTGAAAGGTGAGAAAGTGCACAAAAAATGGAAACAAGCGTATATCTCTTCAATTTACAAGAAAGGTAATAGAACTGACTGCAAGAATTACAGGGGCATTAGTGTGATCAGCTCAATGTCCATAATATACGGAAAAATACTGAAAGAAAAAATAGAGGAAGAGATGAATGAAGTAGAAGAACAGAGCGGCTTTAGGTCTGGACGATCATGTATCGATAACGTATTTATACTAAGACAAATTATTGAAAAGAAGAGTGCACGCGGAAGACCCTTACATCTTACCTTCGTAGATATTAAGAAGGCATACGACAGTGTACCTCAAAGAAGGCTATGGGAATGCATAAAAAACTCCAACATTAGTAATATATATATCGCTGCCGTAAAAAACTTATATGAAAAGGCCACAAGCTGCATAAAATCTGGATCACGTATGTCTACCGATTTTGAGGTGACAAAGGACTCCGACAAGGGTGCTGTATAGCTCCCACTTTGTTTAAAATTTATCTTAACGAAGCCTTAATTCAGTGGAGAAGAAAGTGTGGTGGCATGGGACTACAGATTGGAGACGAAATACTTAGCACATTACTGTTTGCTGACGACCAAGTCATTATCACTGAAGACGTAGACGACTCGAACTATATGTTACGCAAGCTCCAGGAAGAGTATAAAAAATGGGGCCTGGAGATTAACTTGCAGAAGACTGAACACCTAGTAATTGGAGACGATGGTATGGACCTGAATATTAGTGGCGACGTAGTTCACGGTTGACAAATTAGTCTAACTAATAATATTCATATAGAAATATAATTGAAATATTGTTGATGGCAAATTCACAATTATGGTAATGCTGGAATATAAATTTAAAATTCGTCAAACAGAATGTTGCTAGCTACAATAGAATTTTACATTACACAACAACGATGATGTATGGTTATTTAATTTAATTTATTTATTCTAGTTGTGGTTTTAGGTTTATTTTGCCCATATGGCTGGAAATTTACATTAATAACTAATTTTTAGTCTATATGCAGCTGTCAATAGTAAAGTGAGGGAAAATTTAGCATGGTTTTAATCAAAGCTGTAGGCGTCTTTGTAGTTAATTTAATTTGTTAATTGCCATTTTGTTTCTGGTTTTATGCCACGGAAAAATATTGTTGCCAAAACTCTCACAAAATCATCCTTAGATTCAGACCCCAAGTTTTGCCAACTGTTCTTCTACAAGCCCATAAGGCTCATGTGGCTTTGTTAACAATCTTTTCGGAATGAACATTGTGGGTCAGTTTGGCATTTAGAATGATGCCCAAGAATTTTACTTCTATCCTGGCTGTTCGCTGTTTCACATTTCCTTTAAATACTGTGTTTGATATAATTTCTTTAAACTTCCAGTTTACGAGTATGGTTATGTCGTCTACACATCCTTTCGCATAAACCGTTTTCACATCCAGTTCATAGAGAAAACGGTCAATTAGTGGACTCCCAGGGAGAGACGAAAATACACCTCTCTGAAGATATTCTTTGGTGACAATAGCTTCCTTGATAGTATCTCTAAGAATTATTATTATTTCCCCATTTTTAACAGGGCTTTGTTCTATCGCATTAAAGATTGGCCTTATAATTGAGTCATAGAAATATTGTCAAAAAAACCTTTTGTCTGGAATGCTCTTAAAGCAATATCTCGGTTGTTGATTGGTTCTTGTACTCTTGCAGTTAATTCATGTGAAGCTAACTCACGAGTTTTTCCCGTTTGATATGCAAATAGATTTTGATGTAGAGTCAGGCTAACTGTTCTGAAACTGTACGAAAAAGATCCTAACCTGATTCCAAGCACTTGGTGTATACCCAAATGTCAGACTTGCCCTAAAGAAAGCACATAGTGGTGGAGCAAGTGTTTCAAAACCATACTGCAATAATGCATACAAAATTCCGCCCGTCCTTGCAGATTTGTGCGGTTTAAACGAATTGATTACCTATAAAAGCCTTCTTATGTTGATTAAATTGTCTGTTAATCCCCACTCTTCTTTCCTTGCCTGAATTATGGGTATTTCAAATTTATCTATATTTAAATTCTTGCCTGTTGCAGTTAAACCCCAAAAATGTGTCTGGCAAAAACTGAAGAATTTGCTGTTCAGTTTCTATATAATCCCCATTGGGAATATGTGAGTTTCATTTTCCTTCAGTAAAATTTTCTGCAGTACCAAAGCTTAAATTTCATGATTTCAACAAGGATTTGCATTTTTTTTCTTTAGGTGGGCAACTCTTTGCATATGCTGTAATAATAGATAATGCAACAGATTTGTGTATCATTTTTATTGCATATAGCGTTTCATGTTTTAGTACACAGCCTTCCAGTCCTAGTGCTAGGTTTTGCTTCAACAGTTCCCGGTCACAAGTTCTAGGATTCCTAAAGATAATTGGTTTAGACCTAATATATCTATGATTTGAGGTTGTTGGCTCGTTACACACATTCCAATCTTTGCAAATCTGCGGTATACCTACAGTAATATCTAAGACTCCCTTTCTTGGAAAAGTCACGGAGGTTCGTTAACTACTTCTAAACTATAGGCAGCAGCCTAAGTCTCCTGTAAATGATTACATAAAACGGAAACGTCTGAAATGTAAAAAAGTCGTAAAACAAAGTGGTAGGTCACATAAACTTAATTATCGTAGCCGTCGAATTCTGAAGAGGATAGTAATAAAAATCAGTTGTGATTTTCAAAATGCTTTTGGACTATCGCGAGGAACTGAAAAATATGAATTTTTACAGTCACACAGCCGCTCACAAGCTCAACATATGCACGGTCAATTCCAATAGTGCAAAGCTCACTGATGTTAGACTATGTGACCTCTGGAAATCCAATAAACGTCAGAAAAACGCTTCTTATGCGAGTGTATTGTGCCTACAGACAAGTTTGTTAATAAAGACATCATAGTTTGCGGCTGTTTGTAGTTCGTCCCGAGTTCCTTAGTTCCTGTAACAGAAAGGATAAACACTGAGATGTATCTTGAATATTGTCAACGACTCTGTGCTTCCAAATCTTTGCTAAGAGTTCTAGAAAGACCTTTAACTGTTATGTTCGCACAGCGAACATTATTCTCCCGAGGTTTAAAAAGATCGGCGTAGAAAAACCGAATTGGTTATGAAGAAGCCTCAAACTTAATCCCATTGAACACCTCTGGAAAAAATTACGCAGATTACGCGCCAGGTCAAATAGCCCATTTCCAATGGCTGGGCCTATTGCAGTTCTCATGGAGAGAAATTTCTACAGAAATATGTTAAAAGTTGGTGGAAAACTCGTCCAGACGAATGCAGACCATGATTTATGCTAAACGTGTACCGACATCCTATTAATACCTGCCACATGAGTCCCTAGTTCTACAATAGGAGATATCCGGATGCTTTTGGCCATGTATTGTATACAGGCTCTGCATATAATTGAAATTTTATGTGGAACTATGTTTTTTTTTATATTTTATATTTTTGTATATATTAAATTGCCCAAGTAAGAACGATTACGACTTACTAGATTTAAAAAATAAATGTAACCATAAAAAATTATTCAAAAATTACTTAATTCCTTTAAATATTAATAAATTCGGTACAAACATTAATAAATCGAGTGATAAAAAGGTGTTAACAAACGAGAAACATTTAGTAGTAGTAGTAACGCGATAATTAATGTTATAGAAACCATCTTATAAAGCTTTATATAAATGTTCATTTGTGGCTTAAAGTCTACAATTTTTAAAATTTGTTTTGTGGTCGCTTTTCCATTGTCATAGCTTAATTTTTATTAAATTTGACTGGTTGACTGGTTAACTTTAATAAAAATGAAGACCGCTAAGAGTTTCCCAGATGCCAAAGTTTCATCAATTAAATGCTTAGTGTGCTTTATAATAGAATTAGATCTCTCTAAGCAAAAGGCTGCATTGTATGTAATTTAAATGGTAAGTATTTGCTTCTTTGCTCATCTTATTCTGTAAAATGTATTAGTTTATACGACAGTGAATGAAATATAAATCAATATTTTTTTTTGGCACACTGTAAGGAGAAGGATTTGTCTTCTAAGCGTTGTAGGTAAGTATGTCCTCTGTGGGTTTTTTTCACGACCTTTCCTTAGTCAGTGTCTTGTCGTTAGAGCAAAAGGTATCTTATCTGGTGCACAAAGAGTCATTATCAAGTTTTTCACGACATAAAACTGGACGCAATTTTGGGAAGACTTAAGGCACAGTTCAATGACAACACTTTTAAGAAGGCTCAAGTGTACCGGTGACAGTCATTAAGGTCACCGACGTCGCCCGAACACCGCGTTGGTTTCGTACTGAGAAGAATGTTCGCATTGTTCACCACTATCACAAAGATGACTGCTTATGACGGCAGTGCTCCAGCAATTCGAGACGTCATCCTGCTTCACGACAATAATTGGCTACATATGGCTACCGAAACTCAACAAGAAATGAAAATTTAATTCTAAACTACATTAGAACACCCTCCCTACAGTTTGGACTTATAAACCTAAAATTACCATTTGTTTGCACCACTAAAAGAAGCACTGGAAGGAGAAAAATTTGACAATGATATAGATGTCGAAATATTCTGTCACAATCATTTTCATTTTACTGTGGCAAAATTTGGAAAACTGCTTATCCGCTGGAAAAAGTACTTTGTGTGTTTCTATTTTTATTGTGCTTCGATAAATTTAAAATAATAATTTGTTTATGTTTGATTTACCCCTGTAATTGAAATTACGACAAATCTTCGAAAACAACGTTTCTAACAAATATTGGATTACTCATCATTATTTCTTCCATAATTGAAAATACCGAGAGAAAAATAGAAGACACAATAGAAGGAGCAGAAGTGCCCAAGACCTAATATTCGTTTTAAGACACGTAGAAGAAAAAGTATTAAGGAAAGAAAGAGATATTGTATTCACAGACCTGAAAAAGCTAATGTCTAAAAACGGCTTAGGAAAAAAGGAATAGAGAAAGAGATGATTACAATAGTTAAAGCACTCTATAAGAACGCCAGAAATAAAAGTAAGAACACACAACAGCGAATCGAAATAATTCAGATCAAAGATAGTATTGCTATTTTCAATACTAGTGAACAAACCCATAAGGAAATGTAAAGAAAGATGTACAAGTGTAGAAATAGGAACCTGAAGAATGAAATCAATTTAATTCGCGGATGATATGGTGTTAGTGGCTAAGTCAAAAAAATTACAACATAATCTAAGCAGATGTCAAAAAGAACTAAAACGATTAAATAGGGAAATAAATACAAAACAAAAACGATGGTAATGGCTAACAAGAAAATAACCAAAAGATATAAATAAATGGATAAACACTGGAACAAGTTGCGAGCTATAACTATTTGGGAACAATAATCGAACAACAAGAAAGTAGAAAAAAACTATCAGGAAGAATAAGGAAAATAGGAAAGTTATACAATATTCTTAGAAATACGTTTTTTTGGAAAAAAAGAGATACGAAAAAGAATCAAAACACAGATATACCAAAAGGTCTTAAGACCTTCCCTAACTTATGGAAGTGAATTCTAGATTTTAACGATAAGAAGTAAAAGTCGAATCACGGCCACAGAGATGAGGTTCCCAAAGATTAGTAGTAAGGATAAGACAAGAAACGCAGTAATAGTTAAAACCAATAGAAAAGTAATATAAGTAACACAACTGAGTTGATTAGGACACCTACATAGAATGAAAAAAGAGAGAATAACCAAACAAGTACAAGAAGAGAGGACATAAGAAAGCAGGGAAGAAAAGTCAGACTAGTGGCAGAAAATCAAAGAATAGATTGATGCCAAGTAAAAACAATAACAAATAAGGATTACGTAATATGTAAAATATAAATAAATAAATAATAGCTATGAGCCTTTTTTGTAAACGAAAAGACACATATACATCTCTTCTATTATTGAAAAACTTTAGTTTGTTAGTAACCTCTATCCGCAGTAAGTAAACCACTAATAAAAACAATATAATGTTACTAGCTAATTTTTTAAATGATCCTATTCAATAAACGAAGAAAGCTCAAGTTTAAACACGGAAACATAGAACAAAAATTAGCAGCTGACTCCGGGCAAATTTACCCTTCGAAGGCTGCGAGCCGAGCTTTTATCCTCCTCCGAGGACTGCATTATAGGCTGGATCTCATTTCTGAGCTAATACGCCCGGCGTCCTTATCGACTAATAAGTCCTAATGAAGTGGTTTCGGGTATACCAGATGGATCTGCACCCCTGCCAAGGTTTCGGATTTTTAAGCCGCGATCCGGTCTCGGGCGCGGCGACTTCCAGGGGGATAACTGGAAATTAATTCCGCTCGCTAGGGCGGGCTCGGCGACGTTTGAAAGCGAGAGGTTTTTAACGGCTTCAAACTTTCCACTCGCGAGAGCTCGCTGGAGGTAGAAATGGGCGACCTAATGGCGTCGCTGTCGGGGTGATTAAGGGTAATACAAATAAATTCTGTTGCCAGGGGAAATCTCGGATGCTCCATATCGGCGGCGCTTTTATCAAGGCTGTGCCTTCACCGAAAGGGATTACCAAAGATGGCCTAATTCGTGTAGCTTGTAGAGAACTGGTGGTTTCTTCGTGAAAAATTAATAGCTGAAGTGCTGTAGCGTCAAATTAATGAATAAATTAAAAGCTGCTCATAAATAGAAAAAAGACGTTCGTATAAAACAAACACACATTTTTGTTTTATGAAGCTTTTTCAGAAAATTATTATACAAGTATTTTATTTCTATATACATTTTTCAATATGAAGATAATGCTCAGCATTAACCGTTATTCGACTCGGAACAAATTCTTTGCGGATAATCCCCTAACAATGAATTTGTTTTAGTTTTTGATTTCTGCAAGAGATTATTTGGACTTCCTTCATCTGGTGACCACCATACTAGATCGTTAGATTGAAACCGCTATGTCTCATCGCCAGCTATAATCGTTTTAAAGAAGATTTCTTCTCATGGAGCTTCTCTAACGATGTCTTTACAATACTCAATTCAGTACAGTTTCTGGTCAATCGATGAATCCAGATTATTAGTTTTTCAGTTAAAATGCGATTAGGCATTGTTTTGGATATACCAAGTTCCATTCTCAGCGAAGGTCTTTTCGAAATTCTTACGAAATTACGCTCTTGTCGACACTTTTTTCGGTTTCGTTCTATTTAACTGGCCTAAACTTTTATCATCATTCACATCCTCTCTACCTTTCTAAATGGTCAATGCCACTCAAGTCACAAGCATTTTTAAGCATTGAGAGGGAGGGAGGTTTTGTAGTACTTTTACCGTTTTTTTGGTAGAACTTAATGGCAAGTCTTTATTCATTAACTACTATCACTTAATATGTCGTATCGTGGCTTAAAATAAACGAAATATAAAATTTTTACAGATACTTTACGATACTTTAAAAAATAACTTTCCACCAACAGATGGCGCCACTAATTTCAGAAACAGATCCATTTCCGGTGTTTTTAGGACAAAAGGTGTAAATATAACAAAACAGTACTTTGGACTCAATTAGTTTCTTTTTATTTTATACTCTAGTAACACAAGTTTTCCACTGAGCACTGTATTTTGTGATTGCAATGCAATTGAGAAACTTTCCCAGTAGAAGAATTTTTTAAAAATTACTTATTTGGTGCATTAAATAGGTGTAACAGGCCTATGCAATGTATAAATCTAGATTTTACACTTTTATTTGTACTCCCCCCCTTCCTTTTTTCACTATTTTTATAACATCTATAAATCTAACATCTTCTTTCCTTGATGAGTAAATAAAGTAGAAGATGGATAGGTAAAACATGTTTCCAATCAAGTTCCTAATATGGTTCTTCAGGAAGTCTACAATTTATATATATATTTGTCCGCTACAACAGTGAATATATGTTCGAATACAACTCCATGGCACCATTTTATCGCTTTTTGTACTAGAAAAAAGTAACTTCCCATCCGATCGTAAAGATAAAATCCATTTTTCCTTTATTGTCTTCTAGAATTACTTTAACTGTTGAAACATCTTTCCATTTGCGATTTCACTCTCTGATCTTCAAATATGGCGACTGTTTGATAAACAAAAAAAGGCATCCATTCTATCTTTATATCTGCTCACAAAGTTTTTTTCCAGTTTGTTTGAAAGCCATTTTACTCTTTTTACAGGTTTACTATAAGAACCCCCACAAATGGTTTTCAAGTCAAGTCGTTAGCGAAGGTACTCTCTGCTATTTCAACCTTTATCGTGTCCCTATATCCTACTTGCAGTTTCTTTGTTAATACTTTAATTTCTTTGAAGACACCATCGAGTATTATATTGAAAAGTATCGGGCTGAGTCCTCCTCCTTGTCTTAATCCTTTTTTAATTAGGAACTGGTCTGACTGCATGTTCCTGTGCTCACGTAGTTTTTAGTTTTCTGGTATATAGCTGTTATGGATTTTCTCAATTTTTCACTTACTCCTCTTTTTCTAAGGGTACTCCACACTGTTGCCCTCGGTATGCTGTCGAAAGCTTTTTGTAAATCTATAAAAGCTACATATATATTATCGTTCCTGTTATTTTTTGTTAATTGCTTTATTGTAAATATATGATCTTAAGCTCCTCTTCCTTTCCTAAATCCGCTCTGTGGATCTTTTAGTTGTTCGATTGTTATTTTTAATATTTTTTTAGAAGTCTTTCGTATATTTTTAACATAATACTGAGCCCTACAGTTCATACACTCTCTGTCGTCTCCTTTTTTATGTATGGGTAATAGTATTCCCAGTCCTTTGGTATTTTTTATTCATTCGAGATCTTATTAAATAATTTTTCTAAAATTTTTATTCCGTTTTTATCCACGTTTTTTATCATTTCCACTCTTATGCCCTCGTTCCCTGCCGCTTTGCTTCGTTTTAACATCTTTATGGCTTCTATTATTTCCTCTTTCTTAATCTCTTGATTTTCTGCATCCTCGGTATTTTCTACGGGTTTCCCAATTTTTTCATTTAATGATTTTATGTATCTATTTCTGTTTTGCTGGCCTTTTTGTAATGTTTTTAATATTCTATAGAGTAACTTTTGGTTGCCCTTTCTATCTCGTTCTTTCACTATCTTTTTGACCTTTAATCTTTGCTCTTTGTATTTGTTACAATTTTTTGGTTGTACTTTTCACCAAGATATTTTTTCCATTTTTCTTTTTTCAACTTTACTTCCTTTTTAATTTCCTCATTCCACCATCTTGTTTGTTTTTTGGTTTTATCTGTTTTGGTACATCCACATGCTTCTTTTGCTATTTTTATTATTAAATCTTTAATCCTTCTCCAAATTTCTTCTACTTTCTTGTTTAAGCTTCTCTAATTATCTTCAGTTCTGTCTCTATTTATCTTTGTATATATTGGCTATCACATTGTCTCTGATTTTATATGTTCTGGTTATTTCTTTTATTAGTTTCCTTTTGTATTTACTACTTGTCCTGATACTTTCTTTTTGTGTCTTGTTTTTATTTCTATTTTTGTTAATACTGGGTACGGAATATATTTTATATACTTCTCTTACTATTGGGTCTTTTATTTCTCTTCTATAATACTTATTAACTATGACGTAATCTATTATTGATCTTTTTTTCTACTTATTACTTCTCTGGCATATTTATGTACGTCTTTATTTTTGTAAAAGGTGTTTGTTATTATTAAATTGTTCATTAACAAAATTTTTCGGTCACATTTCCTGTGTTGTCGTCTTTTTTGCTTACTCTTTTGTTTAGTTCCCCCAGTATTAATAATCTTCTTTCACTTTCCTTTGTCACTTCCGTTAGTTAAATAGAATCAAATGTAAAAAAGAGGTTCTATATTTCTAGCAAGTGATTATGGCACTACAGCACCGAAATAGCAAGATACTAAGCAAATAATACTTTGAGACATCTGTTATAGGGCTACAATGTCAGTGGTTAGCAGAAAACACAAAAGAAAGGAAATACCCTGCCTAGTTACGATAGCGATGGTAAACTGCATAATAAACAACGAAGAAAACAACCTTTACTTGCTTTTTATTTGAAGTGTTCGAAGACCTGATTTAAAATGGTGAAACGCAAACACAAATAAAATGAGAAGTACGCGGTTAAGAACAAAAAATAAGAAGAATGAAAAATGTGTGCAAGTATGCATATCTTAATTAAGCTTTAGCAAACAATGTTTTAGGCCATACCATACCTCTTAAGTGCTATATAAAATAACATACTGATAATTATAGATTATTAGTAAGATATGTGGCTGAATAAAGTAATCACTACAATACCGACCAAAAGTATATTAATCACATAAAAATTTCATCTAAAACAAATATGCTTTATCCGAGGCCCCTTTGCGTTTGAATTATGTTTGTAAATGGGAAGTGCTGTAATTTGGTGCATGGACAGCGTGTGTTAGGACGTCGACGGAGCTGGACGGAAAATATCAAAAACCACCAGTCAGCATTTTTCGACTTTCATGATTTTCTTGCCTTTTCATGATTTATTTTTTGTTTTTTCGCTGTTTTTTATTGTATTGGTATTGTATACTGAACGAGAGCGGGGGCCATATGAAGAGGCAGGCTCACCATCGCACAACTCGCCAAGCAGTTCAGCATCACCAAACAAGCCGTTTCCCAGATAATGCAAGTCAAGAAGAGGTATATTCCTGGTAGACCAAAGATCATCACTAATCGATAGGAACATCCTGTATATCTCAAGGGACAACTCGCGCTTGACCGCCACTAATATTTCCCACGAGTTAAGAGCTTTTGTGAGCCGCATTCCTTCCGCCCGCACTATCCACTGGATTGAATGCCTGCTGCCCCTGCAAGAAACTATAGATATCTGTGAAGAATCGAGATGCCACGCGTACTTGAACTGGACTCTTGCGGATTGGGATAGGATCATTTGGAGCGATAAGTCGGAGTACAGAATATTTGGTCTGATAGAGTCGAGGTCGTTCGACGTCCCGTGCGCTCCAGATTCGATCGGTACATGCTGCCCACCCGTAAGCACGGAAGAGGGTGGGTGTTCGTCTGAGGGTGTTTCTCTTCTTCTGGAATGGGCCCATTGTTTTAATTCGAGGCATAATGGATAGATTCGTCTACAAAGATATCCTCAACGACTACATGCTTCCACGGGTACGCCAGAAACATGGAGCAGGATTCACTTACCTGCAAGATAATGCCTCCAAATACAAGAGTAAGGCGGTCATGGTTCAAGAGTCGTCGGATTAACTTCCTCGACTGGCGCAGCTAGAGATATCGAATACTTTTGGGATAAGTTGGAGCGTCGTTTGGAGGGGAGGAGGAGAGATCAGTAACGCAGAGGAAAAGTTCACTCCTGGGAGAGCATGCTTTAATAGACTATCGACACTTTGTTGGATTCCATGCTTCTAAGTTGTCAAGCAGTCATTGATTTCAAGGGTTATATGACCAAGTAATAAGTTCCTTTGTTGTTGTTACATAGATTTTTTACAATTAGTGTATATTTTATAACTATGTTCAATGGACACGAAGCAACTGATTGTATTGAATTTAGTGTTTTGGAGCTAATGTTATATTTCCAATTATAAAACCTTATAACTGATGAGATATTGAAGTGAAAACAATGACTTTCTATTTATCGTTCAATTTTACTACCAAATGATTCTGTGGCTATGCTTTATCCGCACCTTCAAAAAATTCGAAATAATACCTGGTCAGTAGACTTTTGGCAGTACTGTATCTGACCCGACAGAGAAATACTGTATAATGCTTATTTAGATCAACGAAATATTTTTTAAAGTATATTATTTCATCTAAAATTTTGACATTTCTTCTTTAAATATAGATTTTCACGTATGTAGCATTGGTGACTTAGTTAATGGTTTTTTTTGTAAGCATTTGAGCTTATGTTAGTTTCATCAGCCAATAGATCCAAAACATCTGCATACGTTGATAGACGTTTAATCGCAATTGTTATAAGGCATTGAGGGCTACACACAATCCTTTCTATAAAAACATCAAACTGAATAGAGTAATAATCCTACGCTGGTGAGTTATTTTTGTCATCATTGCTGGATTTGAATCTCCTTCATATTCATGTACTGATCGAAATTATGTCCTGTTAGAGACAGTGATCCTTTATAGTTTCTTTCTTCTTCTATCCAAGAAACTTAATATTAAGTTATCTGTAAAAAAAAAGTACATCAATATATTTTTTGAACCTGAGAAATGGGCACCATTACACGTTCTTATGCCTAAATCATTGTATTATCCAATAGTATGTGCAGTAAATTATTACTTTTTAAAAAGTTCCTTAGCACTTATGCATTTTTTGTTATTTTGGTGTTAATTGTGTACTAACAAGATTTGTCTTTGGATTTTAGATGACGATTGACATAATTAGACTTTGACTTTTGGTCCGATATTGCTGAAAATGGGAACTGTTAACAGGTACTGCAAATAAGATTTGTGATGCTGAAGGACAAGAAACTGTGAGTTTTGAAATTGTATAAACGGTTCCATTCTGGTGACTTTAGCCTTTAAGATTAGCCGCGTCCTGCCGATTGTCTGTTTTGCATGCAGTAGACTTGCAAGCTACTTTAGATACCAAATTTTCATTAATCATTCGCGATTTGTCGGCTAAATTCCGCTAGGTGACCGGTTTTGAGAAAGTATTATTACATGGTGAAAGAGACTTTACTTTGTCAATCATGATCATTCCAAACGTTGGATTCCTCAGGGCCAAAATTTGACCAGTTCGTTTTGGCAAGAAAGTCGTGACTGGTTTGGTGGAATATTGTACAATTTAAATTGGTTCCAAATGGAGAAGCCGCAAATTCTGAGCTGTACGCAAACAATTGAATGTGTTTACTAAGCCTTAGAGCAAAACTATCCGACTTTGATCAACCGTAACCAAACTTTTCTTCAACCAGGCAACGCATCCCCATCATCGCGCCACAGAGACCATAGACCAAATTACTGAACTGGACCTCCTAACAACGATTTGTTCCTATCTGTAGCGTGTTTTTTACGGGGGCATCATTTTGAGTCATTTGATCGAGTTGGAGGAGCATCTCAATAGTTTTTCTAGCACGAATAGATACGACAACTTAAGGGCGCTACCAGAAAGTCATTTGCAATGATAGGCTGTATTTTGGATAATTTGCACATAAAAATCAAGAGTATGAAACTGTAGTGCGACGTAGTAAGTTTCAGTATTATAAAATAGGATTAAAAATAATTTACCTTAATAGTAATAAGAATGTACTTTCTTAATTTTTACGATGACTTCTAAAATAATCATCACTTCTTCAAAGATCATTTATGAAAAGAAAATCCACCTGTAAAAACATACATTTACAATCAAGCCTGTGAAAAACACCATACTGTTGATAATGTACAGTAAAAAGTCATGAAACTACTAATAACATACCTTTTATGTTAAATAAAAGACAAAAATAGAAAAACACCAATTTCAAATCATTGTAATATTCGTTTGCAAACTTTGCTTTTAATAATCTTTATTAAAGTTTCACATGTAGTTCGTTCTTAGAAATAAATATAAAGCAAAATATGGTTTCTAACCACATGGCATATGGATACACATCAGCCACTAAAAATACAAGAATAAATTAAAAAAATATATTGGACACTAAATCTGGTTCTGGAATAAACGTGGTTCCTGCAGATAGGTGCCATCTGCCATATAGATCGATCAACGATGTATTTTCTGCGCCAGCAATGTCCTGGTTGTATAATTTTGCGATATGCCGCCATTAACTAATCACTAAGATGTGATTTAACACCGTGCAGCTTCCTTTCACGGGAGACAAAATCTAAAGTCCACATCAACAATCCATAAATAATTGATAACCTCAAGTACGAAATCCGATGAAATTCATCAGAACATGTGCGAAATAATAATCGAAAATATTGTGAACACTAACATTAAACACATTAGAGGCACTTTGATAGTCTTTTTATTTAACAGTGAAATCCGACAATCAATTTGGATCACCCTTGCAAATGCAAGAAGGAAGGAGTTTTCAACGGCCCTAAATGTCGGGACAATCGGTTTTGCCTCTCGGTTAAAGTAGACTAAAAATCATTAAAGGTGGGCAAAAGTGTCATCGATGAACAAATCCACATTTAAACAATTTGAATCACCAAACATAACAATGGCTTAGTTATGGAGTAGAAGTCTATCTGTGTTGGAATCAAAATCACATTTTATCTTGATGATGAGAAGTAGGTCAGTTTTCACTGCATTTGAACCTGTAGGAAGCTATTATTGTCTCTGCTTTGGCTAATATGTATAAAGAAGGCAAGCTTAGTAGATGATTTCTATATAGGCAAACAAGTCTTTGCAGTTTAACCAGCTATCTCCATCTTGGTTTACCATTGTTTTACTTTGGGGCACCATACTAACAATTATATACATTCATCTTTGATTATTTTTTATTTAACCTTCTAGCTCACTTATAGTTGTTGACTAAACTTGATCCTTCTGTGTAAGCTCTGAAACTGCAACAGGAATTTTCCCCGCAGTGAGTATTATCAGATTGTCAACATGCTTCTGAGTCTATTAACTAAATTTTATACCCTTTCCGGGTAACCTTTTGCAGCAACTATGGTTGACAAATATCGTTGACTGTATCTTTCTAGCACGCATTATAATACTTTTCTACCCACAAGTAGTGTTTTACGTTCCGATTCTGTTCACTGAGGTTAACATTGATTTATAAGGGGTGTGATCAAAAACTTCTACGATATTAACAAGAATTGCAAGTGGAATTTTCTGACAATCAGGAAATTTTCGGTTTTCTTCATTAATTGGTGAAATAAATCCCTTATAGGTGAGCTTTTCCTTATTATAATCAACTTTTATCAACTATCATGAAAGAAAATGCCTTTATTTGAGAGAAATTTCTTTCAGGTTTAGTATACAGACTAATCTGAATCGCTTCCAAGCAGAGGAAATATAATCTGTTACTAAGTTTGTTCTTAGGGTTATATAAAGCTCTAGTAGAATCAATAATACCATAATTAATTCCCTTATTCAAAAATTCACAATACTTTTTGGATACTCTTGCAATAAGGAGTATGAGATTAAACTGATATGCATGTCTGAAAAGCGTGCTTAGAGTAGTACTTCCCAAGGTTCCCACAGGGAGAATCTTCTGAAGTCGTTCTACTTTAAAGATATTTTCAACGTCCAGAAGTTTCTAGCTATTAGATAAGCCAATATTTTTATTATCAATCTGTGAGTGGGAAGATAGTACTAGTCTATCTGAGAGTGAAACAGGTGTTTTGAAGCTCCAGTAATAAAGTCCAAATAGGACCATACTGAGTAACTCAAAACACGCCAAAATAAAAGAAAAGTAAAATTAAAAGGAGATTAAAACCTGGGAGGATAAAAACTCAACAGAAAGTCCTGAATCAGTGAGTAATTAGGCAGAAATAAAACGGGTGGAGGTTAGAAGGTAAGCAATAAGGTGCAAAATTGCATGAAACAATCAGTGGATAAGAAAATAACACACTAACCAGAGTCACACCAAAATTTAGAAAATAGGCAACACACCGTACATCGAAGTGTGCAGTTAAAACAGACAAATCCCCAAGAAATGGCAAATATAAAGGAGCTATTACAGCAAATAAGAAGTAGACTGGATGGTATAGATACGAAATTAGATCAAATAGCTAAGGATGCTAACACAATAAAACAAGAAAATAAACAACTTAAAGATAAAATCGAAAAGCAAGAAATGAGAATAGAATACTTAGAAAAGTCAGAAAAAAATCTGGTGGTAATAGGAATGAAAGACGATGAGGAAGAAGGAAGAGAGAAACAGTGGAAAAATACAAATAATATCAAACAAAATAGGCGTAAAACTGGAAGAAAAGGACTTGGAAGATTATACGAGGCTAGGGAAATACAAGGCAGTGGGAACTAAACCAATACTAATTAAACTGAGTAATGTTAACAAAAAAATAAAAATATTAGAGGAGGCAAAGGAATTAAAGGGCACAGATATATGGATAAACGAAAACTTCACTAAAGAAATACAAGAAGAACGAAGAAAATTAATACCAATTATGAAGGAGGCGAGACAAAGAGGACAGAAAGCGGTAATAAAATACAACAAATTAATAATAAACAACAAAGTATACGGCACTGATGAAAGAGACACGGAAATACAACAATGTCATCCCAACAAAAAAACAGTTAGCGAAAGGTTGATACGCTAGAAGAAAAGTTGAGAAAAATTACAAGGACAATGAGAACAAAAAACTAATTACGAAAGAAACGGACAGTAAAAAAGGTAACGACAAAGGCAAAGGACACGGAAATGAAAAAGAATTACAAAAAGGGGAAATGCAAGAAAGAAGAAGGAAAACAACAAACAAGACAAGAAAATAGTAGAAACCTGGAAAATAGCTACATGGAACATTAGGAGCATGACAAGTAAAGAAAATGAGTTAGAAGATGAATTTAGGGAAGCAGGACTAAATATACTGGGTATAACCGAAACTAAAAAGAAATAAATGGGAGAAGTAGAAATGGAAGAAGGAGGTATTGTAGTATACAGATATAGATAAACAATTTCGGGCAAAAGAAGGAGTAGGCTGTATAATTAAAAAACAAAAAGCCAAATACATAAGCAAATGGTCCTCGACAAGAATACTAAAGATTGAAATGGAATAAATGGACAAATAAAAATAGATATAATAGTGGTGTATGGACCCGATGAGGATGAGGTGTCAAGAAGTAAAGATGAATTCTGGGAACAATTGACAACGACAGTAGAAGAAAGTAAGGGAAGGATATTAATAATAGGTGACCTGAATGGTCGGGTAGGTAGAAAGAACGAAGAATCAGGTGATGTAATAGGAATACACAGCGAAGATATCAGAAACAACAATGGTAAAAGACTGATAGATTTCTGTATAATAAATGATCTGATAATAACGAACTCATTCTTCATGCATAAAGATATACATAAATATACAAGAGAGGTTGTGAGTAGGGAGAGAATAGATTACATAATTATAACCAGAAGTTACAGAAAGGAAATACAGGATACAAGAGTAAAAAGAGGGCCAAAAATGTACTGCGACCATTATCTAGTACTAGCAAAAATGAAGATACAACAGGAAAACCTCAAGGTAACAAAAAACAGCGAAGAAAATAAAAACAAAATTAAAGAAAAATCAAAACATAAATTGAAAGAAAAAGAGACGGCAAGAATTTATACTGAAAGAGTCGAAGAGGACATGAGTAAATTCAATAATAACATAGAAGCATTATCTCTTGAAGAAGCATGGAAAGGCATAAAAGAAATACTAATAACAACAGCAAAAATTGTGTGTGAAAAGTCTAAAATTATAGAGAGTAAAAAACAAACGAGCTGGTGGAATGAAGATATAAAGAGATAAGTAAAGGATAAGAAAAAGAAATGGAAAGAGTACCTAGGTAGCAGAACAGAGGAAAAGTGTGACATATGTAAGGATCAGAGAAGGAAAGTAAAAGAAATGATAAAAAAGGCGAAACAAAAAACCTGTGAAGAGTTTGAGGGAAGATGGAACAGGGCAGACACGGAAATCAAAAATTATTCTACAAGGTACTTAGATCGCTTCGCAAAGAAAAACGACACAAAGTTGGCTACATAAAGAATAAAGAGGGAAAACAACTAATAGAAAAATTCACTACAGATAAAATATTTGTAGCCTTCATAGATCTAGAAAAAGCATTCGATAGCGTGTCCAGGCCAATAGTATGAAATAGTCTAAAACGGAGAAAGATAAATGAAACATTGATAAATTGTATCAGGAGTGTGTACAAAAATACACGAAATATAGTGAGAACAGGAAACATACAATCAAAAGAATTCACAACAAAAAAATGACTGAGACAAGGCGGAGTATTAAGCCTAGCTATGTTTAATTTAGTAATAGACGATATAGTGAAATAAGTGAAAGGAAAAGTGAAAAAACTACAAGTGGGATATCGACACATGACAAGGGTAGAAATATCAGAAAGTGTATTTGCAGACGATTTAGTGATATACGCCAAAAATAAACAAGACCTACAACACAGCTTGGAAATATGGAAGAACGCCTTAGAAAATAGAAATTAAAAATAAATGCGGAAAAGACCAAGGTTATGGATTTAGGTAATAAGGGCATAGACACATCAATAAAAATAAAAATAAACGAGAAAGAAATTGAGCAAATACAAGCAAATACTTGGAAGTGACAATTCAGTGCACTGGAAGTATCAGGGCCGAAATAAACAAAAGAATAGAAAATGCGATGAAGGTATACCACGCACTAAAGAACACTTTTATAAGAAAAACGGAAATATCAAAGCAAACGAAAATTACAGTATACAAAACAATCTTTAAACCTGTATTAATATATAGGAGCTAGAGCTGGGTTTTGACGAAATAACTGAAAAGTAATATACAGGTGGTAGAGATGAAATACTTACGAGATAGAATTAGAAATGAGGTAGTGATACAAAAGGATTAAAAAACAGCAAATAAAATGGTTCGGACACATAGTAAGGATGAACGAGAAGAGAACAACAAGAAGAATATGGGAGACAAGAGTACAACAGAAAAGAGGCAAAGGTAGACCTAGGAAAACCTGGGATAAAGATGTAGCAGAGAACCTGAGTCAAATAGGACTGACGTGGAATGAAGGGAAAAGAAAGGCAGGGACTAAAAAAGAATGGTCCAAGAGAATATATAGTTAAGTAAAAAAAACATTGAAGAGAGTATTTTAATTTTTAATTTGTAGTACAAAATGTATGAATACTATAATAAGTTTAAGTGAAATGTATTAAAACTGGCTAAATGTAACACCTTAACACCGAAAGGTAAATAAGGTTTTGATTATAATAATAATAATAATAATCTGTGAGTGGGTGATAATACTCATTCCAGTTATTTGTTTTTTCACGTCATTGAACTATTCATGGTGGTTTTTCCTTAATTTAGCAAATCTGTATTCCACCACCATTTTATGGACGTTTTTATGACCTAACAATATAGTACGAGTTTAAAATAGTTTATTATAATATGCGGAGGCTAATTCAAGGTCCGTATTTCTGTTTGCCACATTTCTAACAACTGTATATGGTGGTAGAATCTTCCTTTTTTGTTATTTTTTTTCAAAGCAAACTACAAGCACCACCGGCTTCCCAGGCTTTAATAGAGCGCCAATGACAATTGAATGCAGAAGCCTCCTTCTTTTACTGTATCCTACTCATTTATCTCACACTTTTCATTTCCCTCAAGTTTGGTTGGTAAACCTTTTTTGAAAGATTCACATCGGCTGTTCCGTTTCGGAAATACCCAGTTCTTATGATTCTTTTACAGCTTGCTACAGCCATTGGTACGAATTTAATCTCCTGGTCGGATCAGAAAAGTATGGTAGTAATGAACTGTTGAAAATTTTAAAAGAATTAACTAGTAAATGCGCGAGAGGAAGAAACGGAGAATGAATTTAGGCGATCACTCCTATTAATAAACTTGTCAAGTTTCTCCTATGCACTTCTAATCTTAATGACTCTCAATAGCTAATTTAGGCTTTCCTGGTGATAGTTTAAAGTGAATGGAGAAATCTTATTGGGTTATTTTAAGCGAGCCCCAAAAATACCAAAAAAAGAATGAATCAGACGAATAGTTGAACTAAACAGAACTGTTTTGTAGAACAAAGTAATTTTCACGAATTCAAAAAAGTAAAGATAAAGAAGCAATATTATGACATACATAGAGGAGAAACAATATTACTGCAATTATCTATGACTTGTAACATGAAGTGAAGAAAATGTATCAAATAAATAAAAACTAGTCTATTCAAGAAAGATAAATTAAAACTAGCTATTGCTGCTAATCTAATAAAGAGTGCTTAACGGTACTTAACGGTTTCCTCTCGTAGAAGTTATCACTTAAAAACAAATTTCGTATTTTTCCAGGTATTAAGAGAATATCAGTAAAAAAGACAAAGTCAAATTTCATCGATTTGCTACAAGTGACGATGCCAAAGCTTGCGTTTCCATATTAAATTAAAAATAACACGGTACTGGTTAATTAGAAATCGGTACTAAACTTTTTAATTTACTATAAAAATTTTAAATGAAGTAATTTAAACATAGTCATAGATTAAACACAATACTCTTGCTAGAAAAACTGAAAATTTCCATTTTTAATTTACATCCAAGTACCTAAAAGCAGTTAAACGTATTGAGATATAACCAATAGGAGCTGCTTTAATCCAAACATACAGACACAGATACGTACTTTTCGAATTCAGTCATGAATTTTTATTATAAAAATACCAAACTTTAATGCTAACAATATTTTGATAAATACTAGAAATTTAATATTAAAAACACAACTACAAAATAAATAAGTATAAAAAAACTATTTTATATTAATTTATGTAAATGTACAGTAATAATACAATATTCCAATAATAAGCTAAATTCAAATTTCTTATTTTGAATATATAAAAAACATGCTGTATTACAAATTAATTATTTTCAGCAATTTTAAAATACTTATAATACCGGGTTTTAGATGATGCTTTAATAAACGTAACGTATTTGTAATACATCAATAAACTATTAGTTTTTAAAATGGCAACGTCGCTGTACATTAATGATTAATTAAAATTGGCAACCATGTAAAGAATAAGGTTATGTTAATTTTAAAATTTCCTATTTGTTTGAAACTCATTTTTTTAATTTTAGGGGAGTATTAACTATGATAATTGAATACTAATTGAAGCTCCATGTGATGGCTCTCTACTTCAAGCCTCCCCGGGGAGACATTGAAAGCCACGTCCTTCAAAGATGCGTGGATGCAAGACTAGAATTTTTCAAAGCTCCTGACATGCCAATTTCCGTGTACAACATGGATTACCTGCACGAAGATTCCGCCCTAGACCGCGCCGGCCATTTTACGCTGCGGCTGGCAGCGGTGCAAGACTCCAGTTTTGCAATGGATTTTGCCAACCACGAAGTGAAATTGCTAAAGATGCGGCTGGAGTCGTACGACGCCGACCTAATGCGAAACTTCTTGAAGAAGCAAGTGCGGCATGCACGAGAGTGTGTAAATGAGGTCAGCAGCGAAAGAGTTGTGGAGTTGTTAACTGACTTCATTGCAGTTGCGTTGAAGATGCTGAGCAGGAGTTGTATGTCACATGCATTTGCTGGGGCCGAGTTTGTACAAACGAATGCAGAGGTGCTATTTTAAGTGGTAGTTGATTGTAATCACTTGTGTAACTCGGTTTCTTTATATCATCTTTTAGTTCCATTCCAGTTTTGCCCTTTTTTAATTGAAACTTATGAAGTCGAGTTGAGAAAAGGCTGCGCTCAAGTGCCTTGCTTTAAATGGAAGGATTTATTTTTATCGTTTTATAAAGCATTCCTTAAAAATGTGATAAAAGAAATGCACTTTAGTAAAAATGTGTTTGAAGCATTAAAAGATTGGAGAATTAAATCGATCATTGGTTCAATTTGTAGTAGGAGCAGTACAGAAAAAAATTCTGTAATGCTGTTATCTGAAATTCAACCTTATAGCAAGCAATTTCCCCTCTGCATGCTACATTTACAGAATGTTTTACGGAAAAAGCATAGGCTGTCGCATGAGGAACGGTGTGTTATACGCTACGGCAGTTTTGTCATCCCATTTAATTTAAATATTCAGATTTGATTTCAGTCTGTTTCTGAAAGATATTGGACTATCATTGGAAGACTCGATTTTATATTGGAAATTCGAATATTCGCAGAAACAGTCTGCCTGTGCTCAGTGTTCCCATAGCTGGGAGAAGGATGAGAAGAAGTATGTGTACAGCATACGGCACCTGTACGGACTTGAGGGTTCTAGGAAGACTTACACAACTAGACCTTGTCATTACTTTCAAGTAATTTTATTAAATACTGATCTGAACAAATACCTGTGCCATATTTTTAGAATATGCTGCTTCGGCCTATGCAGGAAGGCGGATGCCCTTTTAAATATTTTGACGAGAAAAAGCTGGAGAGCCTGCTTAAGCAGAATTTGGATGGTAGTGGGAGCAATGATGTGAGAAGAATTTTGTCAACGAGGGAGACTTCTGCAACCAGTGCATGCAAGATGTACCTGAAGTGTTCTAATGGGAATGCTGAGAGCTCTTTGAATGGTGATAGTAGTTTTAAGAACCCTGCACAATATTTTAATCTTTTAAAGAATAAGTAATTGCGCTTTTAGATTTTTTAAATAATTTTATACTGTTTGGCCAAATTCATCTCGGCTATGAGCTGCACAAATAGAGAACGTCAATTGTGATGGAAGTGACAAATATGCGAGCTCAGGTACACTCCAAACAAAAAGATTGAGCAACTTTAGTAAGTGTAAGTGTGTTGTAAATGTTAGTGGTGGCATGGGAGGATAACCTGCAAACTGAGAGATTAAGGTTCTACATTTGAACTTATACAACCTTATACAACTTGTTTAGAATGACAGCAGGTACTCCATTATTTTTAGTGACAGTAGGCCACCCGGTGGACATTTGAGTCTGGATTTAAAATCCATCTGTATTGCAACCAAGCACCTTCACCACTCCGCCTTTTTGGTGCTGCAATAATTAGTGTTTTTAGAAAGTATCATTTATTATGCTAAAAAATGATGGGCAGTATTTTATTTCAGTTGTAATATAAAAATTTCACAGTTGAAACAATTTTTGCCAGACTATACCTACGATATTTATTGCCTAACATTTAGGAAGAGAGTGAAAGCTCAGCTATAATGCATTTTAGTAAGCTGTAGTTGTTAACCGTCTTTCTACTGCAAAAAAACCTGACAAATCGTTACATTGAAATGTTTTATCGACAAAAATTAAAGCCACTGAAACAATAACATTTTAAATAAATGTAAAATCAAATCACATGTAAGGTTTGTTCCATTTAATGGAATTATGAAGCGAGGGTTTTTTTTTTAAGGTTGCCACTTTTGTAGTAACAATTATTGAGGTAGTAATGTTGGAAACCGTTGTATTGATGTCTTCTTGGTATCTGAGGACTCTTGTCTCTGTGGGACTGCGGTTCAAGATTTTTTGGAAAAATCCGATTTAATTGATTCATTGGTTAGTTGGATAAGGGGTGGTTTGGGGGAACTAAAAAGGAGATAAGTATGGGCAGATGGTCAGAGTTTCATTCACAGCCCTTTATGTGATTGGCTTAATAAAGTTTTTTTGAAAAACAATATCCAATATGTTGATGCTCAGTCCAATATGGAAAGTAGGTGTGTTTGGTGTTAAAACTTGAAATCAATGTGTTGTTCAGTATTATTCGTCTTACATCTGCAGGATTACCTGGTCTCCAACCTGTGCAAATTGTGTTGAATAATGTTTTGAACTCATCTTCATTTAATTTCTTGTTAGGTTGCTTGTAAGTACTTAGGGTTGTTGCATTACTTGTGTCATGTATTTTAACTTTCACTCCTATAATTTGTAAATTGGCGTTAGGAAGGTCTAGGATTGGATTATGGTTGAGTTTTTGTTTGATGATGACAAGAGGCCTTTTAAGCATTTCTATCTTTATGGTACCGTAAACCAGTGACACTTTTTTACAGTTCTTTTAAAATACATTGATGTAAACGTATACTTAACAAAAATACTTATGGTGTAGGGTCACTTCAGTCCTTTTTTGTACAAGATGTTCTAGGAAACTGTCACTTACATTTCTTCGTACCAATTAATTTTTTCCTTGATGAATGTGACTGCATAACCTACTTAAGACCTCTTGTCTGTTTGTAGGATAAATTCCGCATTTCCTGCAACAAATGTGTTGCATTTGGGGCCAGAGCTATAAAACGGATGCTAAGTTCTTGACACTGTCGGATAACTTCAATGTTCATATGTGAGCTCAAGTTGTCACCAATCAGTACTTTTGGCCCTCCTTTCCGTCTCAGAATAGGAAGCATTACCTTTATAAAAAAATCTTCAAATGTGTTGTAGTTGAACCAGCCCGATGAAGTGCAATTATACCTTGCACCTGCAGGGCCACCTTCAATCCATGTGCTCCACAAATGCTTGGACTTGTAGTTAACATCTGCATTTCCACAGAACATAATGGAACTACAAGCCTTGGTGGAATTCCTAATTTTTTCAGGATATTTTGTACCCCTCTTCGTAATGATTTTACAGGATCCTGGGTCATCTATGAGGTTCGTTTCATCATAGTTCCAAATGTTGGAACTTGGAACCTCTTCAAGTTCAGTGCAGAGATGATCAAAATATTTATTTATCACATTTTCATCAACTCCTGCCCTAGCAATTGATATATTCTGTGCAAACCTCTGGGTCAGAATGGGATGATGAGCCATAAATGAGTTTTGCCAGGCAGTTCCTGGGAAATTATTTCTAAAACATGTCATTGTCCTTCCCACACTGTCAAGATATGACTTCACAATACACCTAAGGTCAAATCCAGTCACCATAATCAGATATTGTTATACAATGAGAAACAAATGCTTCTTCCTCTATTTCAGAAAAAACTGTTGGATGTCCTGGAGTCGATGGATGCTTCCCCTTAAGTTACATCCATAGTGTATTTCTGTGAATACCATACCTAGAAACAATAAAAAATACATTTTAGTAATAAAATCAAACAACTGTTAATGCAGTAGCTCAGGATAAGGTATTAATTTGTGGAATCTTACTTTTCAGCAGCATCCACTGATGACACTCCTCTATTACTCTTAAACTAGTTTATCCTATACACTGTTGGAACTGTTGATTAACCGACACATTACTGCACGAATCTGACAGTTAGGTCTGCGGATTTGAATCTTAAACGTGGTTGCACTTCGTCGTCATTGTCTAGTAAGCACTCCACTAAAATGTTTGGGTGATCACTGATACGATCGTAATAGCGCGCACTAAAATTTTGTATCTCTTGGTTAACCGTTGAAACTCCAAGATCGCGTCTTATGGTTTCGTTGGGAATGTACCACGGTGCATTAACTAATGATCTTAACACTTTGGATTGAAATCTTCGCAGTATTTCAATATTTGAAGTTTTAGCAGTGCCCCATAACTGAATTCCATAACACCATATGGGTTTAAGCATGGCTTTATGGAGAAGTATTTTGCTTTCCAAAGAAAGTTACTATTTACGACCGATTAGCCAATACATTTTTTGTAGCTTAAGCCCTAGTTGTTTACGCTTTGCCCATATATGTGGTCTCCAGGTTAGTTTCCTGTCTAGGTGGATGCCCAGGTATTTAGCGCTATCTACTTGAGGGATCAGGTGGTTGTTTAGCTGCACCGGCGGACAGTTCCCTCTTCTGAGTATGAAGGTTACCTGCACCGATTTGCTCTCATTTATTTTTATGCGCCACTTATTACACCAATTTTGTATTTTATCTAGGTGAGCTTGAAGCATTTGGAATGCTTGATTTGGATCTGTGTGCGATGTAAGGATGACCGAGTCATCGGCAAAGGTAGCAACCATGTTTCCTGTAGATATTGGGAGGTCTCGTGTAAATGTCAAGTACAAAATGGGGCCCAGAACACTGCCTTGGGGTACTCCTGATGTGATAGAATGGAGGGGTGTTATTTCGCTGCCATATTTGACGGAGAAATGCCTATTAGTTAGGTATGATTTGAATATTTCGTAGTAATCCGTGGGTAGGGTTTCCTTGACTTTGTGTAGCAGCCCTTGGTGCCAGACCTTGTCATAGGCCTGCGTAATGTCGAGGAACACCGCAGCGCAGTATCTTCGCTCTTCGAAGTCCTTGGAGATTTTATTCACTACCCTGTGTACCTGCTCTATTGTAGCATGGTTTATTCTGAAGCCGAATTGGTGATCAGGTATGACATGTTTGTCTAGGAGAATCGGATTTCTAGGAGCATTTTCTCAAAAACCTTGGATAACACCGGTAGAAGACTGATGGGTCTGTAGGACGCAGGTTGGTCACTAGGTTTACCTGGCTTTTGTATTAAAATAACTGTAGCGTTCTTCCATTGGTCAGGAAAATGCTGTAGTCTTAAGACTGAGTTGAATAGATAAATTATGAACTGATATCCCTTATCTGATAGTTCTTTTAGTATTTTTCCAGTGATTAGATCTTGACCTGGAGCTTTATTGGAGTTCACTTTTTTAAGTATAGTAGTCTCTACCTGGTAGGCATTGAACTTTTTAATCGGCAGGCTCATCTGGTACGGCGTTTCTAAAGATCTGTGGACTTCTTCTTCGTTGTTTACTATTGGCGGGAATGGTTCGAAAACTTTTTCTATATGTTTTGCGAAGGTTTTCGCCTTTTCTCGGTCACTTTTTGCCCAGGTATTGTTTTTGGCGCGAATTGGTGCTTTGTGTTGTTTTGGATGTTTTAAGTGTTTTGTAGCTCGCCAGAGAGAATAATCATTTGTTTCTGTTGGAGATAAGTGTTTCAGGTAGTTTTGTATGTGTTGATTTTTAATGTTGCGCAGAAGGTCTTTGAGCTCGGAGGTAGCACGATTGAGCGCTCTTTTATCGTTTGGATGTCTTGTTGTGTGCCAGATTCTTCTTAGTCTGCGTTTTTCTGCGACTTTCTTCTTCACTATGATAGGACAATTTTCCGATTGGATGTGCTGAACGAGTTCTGGTGTAGCCTGACGGGCTGCATCTTGGACAACCTGATTGAAATGTTCTGTTGCTTCTTCAAGGTCTTTTACTGTTTTTAAAGGTATTTTTATTTGTAAGGATTCATTGACTAGTTCTTGGAAGAGATTCCAGTTTGTGGCTTTATTGGTGAGGGATGGTGATCTGACATTGACCTTTACGTTTGCGCCTAATGTCACTATTACTGGGGAATGGTCCGTCGAGACAGGAATTTGCTTTTAGTAAGTTTGGGTTAATGTTTCTCACGAAACACAGATCTAGCAAATCAGGTTGTTTTCTAACGTCAGATGGCCAATAGGTAGGCTCACCTGTAGACAGAGGTCGTAACCTTAAGTTGTTTACTGCTTTCATCATTTCTCTTCCTTTGGTGGTGCTTAGTCTAGAACCCCAGTATTCGTGTTTGGCGTTAAAGTCTCCACCCGAGATGAATCTAGGGCCTAGTGTATGGAAGTAGTGCTCGTATGTTTCCTGCTTATTGTTATGTCGTGGTGGACAATAGGCTGCTGATACTGTAATTGGACCTAGCCAATCTTCAATTACTATTGTTGTAGCTTGTAGTTGTGGTTGACTGTATTTTAGTAGTTCATGATGCTTGATTGAATTTCGTATTATTATTGCTGTACCAGCATGGGCGGTGCCGTCTGGGTGTTGTGTTGCATACACGTCATACCTTGGAATGTTGAAGTAGCTTCGTTCTGTAAAGTGTGATTCTGCGATTTCAAACCTTTGACCATGAGGCTGGCCGTTTCGTCAACTTTTAAAATGCTCAATCAACGTAGAATTTTGTGCTCTTTTTAATGATGCGCAAATTATGTCAAAATACGACAGGTGATCTCTGTCTTCTGCCTTGTAAGCTGAGATCTTCGGTTGATTAATGGCTAAAATATATTAAGTTTAGTACGACATTCGTTAAGTTTTCTGTTGATATGATATCCCAAGTTGAGTTTTGTATCGAGGTAGACACTTAAGTATTTTACTGCAGTATCCTTGTGATTCCATAGGACGATAGCATTATTTATTCTAATCGCCGGAAAATCTATGTTTAAATGTAAATATTTTAACTTGTGGTTTATTGGAGTTTATTTGTATTTTCCATTTTTGGAGCCATTTGCAAGTTGTGTTCATTGCGTTCTGTAGATATTTAATTGCCGTTTCTATTGTAGACTAAGTAAGTATTGCACTATTATCTACATATATTGCTAGTATTGAATTAATAAACAACCTTGCTCATGGAGAAACCAGGATCAGAAGACGAGGATTCGAATAAAACACTTAGGAACATCACAAAGATAAACTGATACCAACAAACTCCAAAAAACTAACAGGAAATGAAAACCAGACTGAAGAAAAGATGATGGAAAGCAATAATATAGGACAAGCAAAAAGAAAAGCAAATACAAAAGAATCTAAATGTAGCAAGAATAACAATAAAAAAAGAAAGCAAAGAAGAAGAAGGACTAAACACCATGAAATAAATCATACGAACAAGAAAGGGGATAAAAAATAAAACAACATGGAAGCCAAGAGAAACAGAACATAAAAACGAAGACGGGAAAAACATAAAAATAGCAACATGGAATATAACATCAATAACCAACAAAGAACAAGAAATTATAGAAGAAATGAGGACGTATGACATACAAATTCTAGGCCTGAGCAAAGTAAAGAAAACAGGAAAAGGGCAAAAAATAATAAACAATGAATACAGTTTATATTACTTAGGAGTAGATCCAGGAGAGAGACCAAAGGAAGGAGTGGGAATAATAGTATCAGAAGAGGTTTACAAAAGAATAACAAAATATGACTTAATATCATTGAGGATCATAAACATAACAGTGAATCTAGGAGAAGAAATAAGCATAGTCCAAATATACAGAAAAACTAATGAAAACACAATGATAGAATTCTGTATAATACTACAGAATACATTAGACAAATGGGAGATTGGAATACTAGAATAGGTACAGGGACTAGGCTGCAGGGTACCACATGGAGAAAGCCAATTAAATAAGAATGAAAAGAAAATGATACAGTTCTGTATAGCAAGCAAGTTAAAAATCGGAAATTCTTTCTGGGAGCAAAAACAAGAAGGCAGATTTACTTTTGTCACACAAAAGAGACAAGCAAGTAGCATCATAGACTACATAGTATAAACAACGGAAATAGAGGAAGACATAAAAATAAAAGCGGAACCAGAAGCAGAAATGGATACACAGCACAGATTGGTAATAGGAAAACTAAGAAGCATCAAACCAACCACAGAGAAGATAAAACAATTCATTTGAATAAACAAATAAGATAACAAAAGACGAAAACAAAAACAAATACAGAAAAATAATAGAGACAAAAATAAACAAGCTAGAAGTGGAAAATAGAAACTGGCCCTAGGAAAATAGCTAGCAAGCACTAAAAGAAATAGTAATCAGCTCAGCAAAAGAAGTATGCGGTTACAAGAAGATAAATACGAGAAGAAAAAATTGAAGCACGGAGAAGTCACTACAGTCAAAAATTCGACCTAGATAAACATGATAAAATGCAGCCAGTCCAACTAAATATATCCATACGACAAGGTGAAATACATAACTATAATTTAGATAGAAAAGAAATAAAAGAAGCAATAGCAAACATCAAGATAGGTAAAGCTAGTGGAGAAGATGAGGTGGATCCAGAAATTACTAAGTACATGGGAAAGAAAGGAATAACATGGCTACATAAAATATTAGCTGAAGCGTGGGAAACAAATATGATATCTGAAGATTGGAAAAACAACTTCATAATGCCAATACACAAAAATACAACAAAAAATGCGATAAGACCCAATGCAATTATAGACCAATACCAATATCACCTGTAGCATACAAAATATATACAAAATTTTTTTTTTAATTTATTACACTACAATCTGTCTTTAGACATTCAGTAGTTGATATAACATATATGGTTAAAGAACATAATAAATATGAAGGAAGTGCATCCACTGATGACACTCCTCTATTACTCTTAAACTAGTTTATCCTATACACTGTTGGAACTGTTGATTAACTGACACGTTACTGCATGAATCTGACAATTAGGTCTGCGGGTTTGAATCTTTTTAAACGTGGTTGCACTTTGTCGTCATTGTCTAGTAAGCACTCCACTAAAATGTTTGGGTGATCACTGATACGATCGTAATAGCGCGCACTAAACTTTTGTATCTCTTGGTTAACCGTTGAAACTCCAAGATCGCTTCTTATGGTTTCGTTGGGAATGTACCACGGTGCATTAACTAATGATCTTAACACTTTTGATTGAAATCTTCGCAGTATTTCAATATTTGAAGTTTTAGCAGTGCCCCATAACTGAGTTCCATAACACCATATGGGTTTAAGCATGGCTTTATAAAGAAGTATTTTGCTTTCCAGAGAAAGTTGCTAGTTACGCCCGATTAGCCAATACATTTTTTGTAGCTTAAGCCCTAGTTGTTTAAGCTTTGCCCATATATGTGGTCTCCAGGTTAGTTTGCTGTCTAGGTGGATGCCCAGGTATTTAGCGCTATCTGCTTGAGGGATCAGGTGGTTGTTTAGCTGCACCGGCGGACAGTTGCCTCTTCTGAGTGTGAAGGTTACCTGGACCGATTTGCTATCATTTATTTTTATGCGCCATTTATTACACCAATTTTGTATTTTATCTAGGTGAATTTGAAGCTTTTGGGATGCTTGATTTGGATCTGTGTGCGATGTAAGGATAACCGTGTCATCGGCAAAGGTAGCAACCATGTTTCCTGTAGATGTTGTCTCGTGTAACTCTCAAACTCTGTTTACAAGTCCTTAACCATCTCTATTGCTTTTAAACATCACCGTCTCATTACTTCTAATATTTTGATAGCATTGCTTTTTTTATTTCATGTTCTTTATTAATTTTCTAAATAGTTCACTTAACTTTATTTTTATTTGAACTAATTCTAGCATTGCCTTAAAATATTTCTTTCATCTCTTTGTTTACATAAAAATTATTACTTAAAGATAATCTATATTATATTTACGTTTTATATGTAGAGTATTTTTATATACAGGGTTAGGCAAAAAGATGTATTTTTATATATTTTTTGTATTATGAAGTATTTATTTCATTAAATATATAATGAATTTCTTTGTTATTTCATTTTACTAACAAATATTAAATTCCCAAACCATAACAGCAATTATACTGAAAACCATCAATAACTCAACAATTATTAGAAAATGCCTATGAGCCATTACTATCTTTGTAGATTAGGTAGCTCTCTTGATGCTGAGTGCAGCAGAAAACGGGAAATACATTATATTAAAGAATATAATAGGTCATTTTACTTATACCAAATTACGTGGCAAGATGTGCATCTTTATGCCGTTCGTACTCTGAAAACCTTGATCGTTTATTTTGGAAGGGAGGGGGTAATAATCCTAGGTATTTTTTTGGTTAAGGGATATCCCTCTATTTGTATGTGACATTTTTTTTTTATTTAACGTTAGTGCATATTTACAATCTACTCGTATATTAACATAAATGAGTATTAAGTAAATTGAATGAATGAGGTAATGACTTGAGGGAGATCCATCCATACTCCCAGTTAGAAGTCTGGTTGTGCCGAGGAATGAGATCATGTGGCTACTAGCGCGTTAATCTTCTTGGTGTGGCTAGTTATTTTAAGAGATCGTTTTCGCTTCCCACAAAACAGCAGTGGTAATTGTCTTTGTGGAGAGTTTGGTTATTGACATACCAAGGGGCACCTGCCAACATGTGAACCGTTTTGGACTGGAAGCGCTGTAGAATTTTAGTGCTTGACGGTTTTGTGCAACCCGATAGTTGAATACCGAATGTCCAAATTGACTTTAAGATGGCTTTATAAAGGAGAATTTTATTTTTTAGGGACAGCTGGGATCGCCTTCCGACTAACCAGCTCATTTGATTGATTTTGAGATTAAGGTGTTTTCTTTTAGTTTTATGTTAATCAAGATGCAGTGATTTCAAAGCAATCGTTAGATCCAAATCCTATCGAATATCTCGCGCACAATAAAGTAGAAGATAAATAAACATAGTGTGACATCAAAAAAACGTCTTAAGAAATTCTAGGGAAGAATGAAGTGCTATTATGCCTGAAGAGTGTCGAAAGCTAGTTCACCCAAAACAATAGATGCCATTATTAAATCTAAAGATGGATCAACAAAACATGAATGCCTAAGAATAACTAATAAATACTAAAACAAAAAACAAAACCAGTGTACTTTTCTTTCAACACACAAACGAATTCTAGAGTGATTTTTATAGGGTACTCATATTTGTGACCATCCATGGCTGTAAATGTAATATTAACGTAATTATAATTAACATAGCTATAATGCTATATATATATATATATATATATATTCTTCTTCTGTTATGAACTTCTTGTCAGAAGCGTTGTGATCCAAGAACTACTTGTTCTGCAAGTTTCTTTTTACGGTGGTTTTGGGTCGTTCTTGTGACCTGTTCGAGAGTATGCCCGGTGACCTCTTTGATCTGGTCCATCCACTTTTTTGGTGATCCTCTTCGCAGTCTTGATCCTTGTACAATTAATCTTTAGTATTTCCAAAGCATCTTGTAATTCTTTCGTATATGAGTTTGGATAATCTTATAGGCTCTTGGATTTCTTCAATGATGGACACATTAGTTCTTCTCTCTGTCCATGACACTCCATAATCTACTCCAGCACCATAGTTCGAAGGAGTCAAGCGCAAGTTAATAAATTGTTTGTCTTTCACTAGGACGCAATTTGCGTCATACCGTGTTCCTTGTGTAATTCATTATTCAAAATTAAGCGAACTCGCTCACTTGAGATGTCTGCCATCCAAAACTGTATTATGGACGTTTTCAATGATTTCTGATGTGACAACTGTTGTACAATCTTGCAAGACATGGTTTATATTTGACTCCTATTCTAACGCTCTTAAAATTATTTTACTTAGTCTAACGGTTATAAAAAAAGGACATGAGTCATTTAATGTAGGCAAAATCCATTTATGAGTTTTATTTACCATTGTCCCTAGCGACAAAAAAATTGTATCACACTACGAACTGCTATGTTACATTGTCATTCCAAACGCTCGAGCTTAAACAACTGTCAAATAAATTGCGTCAAAATGATTTGTAACAATAAAATATTTATTTATAAAAAAACTTTATGACCACATGTACATGTTGCAGTTTATTTCCAAATTTTAGTAGTTTACTTGTAACTCTTAAACTCTGTTTAAAAGTCCTTAACCATCTCTATTGCTTTTAAACATCACTGTCTCATTACTTCTAATATTTTGATAGCATTGCTTTTTTAATTTCATGTTCTTTATTAATGTTCTAAATAGTTCACTTAACTTTATTTTTATATGAACTAATTCTAGCATTGCCTTAAAATATTTCTTTCATCTCTTTGTTTACATAAAAATTATTACTTAAAGATAATCTATATTATATTTACGTTTTATATGTAGAGTATTTTTATATACAGGGTTAGGCAAAAAGATGTATTTTTGTATATTTTTTGTATTATGAAGTATTTATTTCATTAAATATATAATGAATTTCTTTGTTATTTCATTTTACTAACAAATATTAAATTCCCAAACCATAACAGCAATTATACTGAAAACCATCAATAACTCAACAATTATTAGAAAATGCCTATGAGCCATTACTATCTTTGTAGATTAGGTAGCTCTCTTGATGCTGAGTGCAGCAGAAAACGGGTAATACATTATATTAAAAAATATAATAGGTCATTTTACTTATACCAAATTACGTGGCAAGATGTGCATCTTTATGCCGTTCGTACTCTGAAAACCTTGATCGTTTATTTTGGAAGGGAAGGGGTAATAATCCTAGGTATTTTTTTGGTTAAGGGATATCCCTCTATTTAGATGTGACATTTTTTTTTATTTAACATTAGTGCATATTTACAATCTACTCGTATATTAACATAAATGAGTATTAAGTAAATTGAATGAATGAGGTAATGACTTGAGGGAGATCCATCCATACTCCCAGTTAGAAGTCTGGTTGTGCCGAGGAATGAGATCATGTGGCTACTAGCGCGTTAATCTTCTTGGTGTGGCTAGTTATTTTAAGAGATCGTTTTCGCTTCCCACAAAACAGCAGTGGTAATTGTCTTTGTGGAGAGTTTGGTTATTGACATACCAAGGGGCACCTGCCAACATGTGAACCGTTTTGGACTGGAAGCGCTGTAGAATTTTAGTGCTTGACGGTTTTGTGCAACCCGATAGTTGAATACCGAATGTCCAAATTGACTTTAAGATGGCTTTATAAAGGAGAATTTTATTTTTTAGGGACAGCTGGGATCGCCTTCCGACTAACCAGCTCATTTGATTGATTTTGAGATTAAGGTGTTTTCTTTTAGTTTTTATGTTAATCAAGCTGTCTCCCTAGATATTTAGCTTCTGACTTAGCTGGTATGATTGCGTTATTGATTGTGATTTGTGAACATACATCTCGCTTGTTGGTGAAGGTGACTTTGGTGGATTTGTTGTGGTTGACTGAAGTTTTTGTCTTATTAAACTAATTCTGGAGGAGATAGAGATGATTCTGTAGGTTTTAAGATGCCTCTAAGGGTTCATTGCCGATTGATAGTACTGCTGTATCGTCAGCAAAAGTAGCTATCTTAGTATTGACTGTAGTTGGAACGTCTGCAGTGAACACCAGGTACAATAGGGGCCCAGCACGCTTCCTTGTGGTACTCCAGCAGAAATGTGTTGATAGTCCGAAAAGTTGTTATTTATTTTGACTTGAAAATTTCCCTCACACATATAATATAAAATTTCATATACATTTGACTTGTAAAGACTGATTTAAGTTTGAATAATAAATCTGTATGCCACACTCTATCTAATGCTTGCTTAATATCTAAGGATGAGGTACAGAATTTTTTTTTTCTAAGGATTCCATTTATTTTTTACAATCCTGTGAGTTTGTTGTACTGTGGAGTTGTTGAAGCCAAATTGTGTTGGTGCAAGTCAACAGCGTCTTCCATTTAGGGGCAGTTATTCAAATATTTTGACATTAAAAGAAGGAGGCGCTATGAGTGATTTACCAGACTTTGCTATCATTGTAATTACAGTGTATTTCCACTGAAAGGGAAAGTATCATAAAGCGTAACATGCTGTTGTAGATGGTAGTGATCAGTACTAGTGTTTTCCTGGACAGGTGACAGTATTTGTCCGGTTATGAGATGATAACCGGGATATTTATTAGCATTGCTGTGTTTTCTTTCCTGGTTTATTTTAGCAGGTGAAAATGGTTTTATCTGTAAAGAGAGTTGATACAGTGCATAGATAAAATTTTCTATTTCTTCTTGATTGTTATTTACGCCCGGCGGTGGAGTTGTAAAAACTTGTGCAAGGATGATAAGTTGATTGTGTAGAATTTGAAAGTTTCGTTTGGCAATTTTGTAAGCGCCGTTTGTAAGCGATAAGTAAGTCTGTTGTATGTTATTTTGTCATTATTGTTGTACGCTTTTCAATACGTAGTTCTTTTATATGGCGAGGTATGTTATCAGTTTCAGTATGCTGATTGGATTCAGTTGGTGTTCAGTCGTGTTAAATATTCGGTTGCGTCATCTAGTTTATCAGGATTCTTGATTCTTAATGAAAGATTGGTGCGTTTATTTAGTAGTTATTGGAATAATTCCCAGCTTGTGCTCTTAGAAGTTAATCTCGACGGTTTGTCTTTGTGAATAATTGTGACATGACTACAAAAAAGGTGATGTACGACATCCATGGATATTCTTTTAATATACGATATTGCCCTGTGTCAAGAATTACTGTTAATGCATTAGGAAATGTTCAATCACATGATCATATCACGCTACAAGTTTGTTTTAATCTTTGAAGAACTATGGGTTACATACCAAACAGTCGCTTTAGCACTGTCTAAGGCTGTTATTCGGCGTTAGCTGGTGGTCCAGATAGTGATAAACATATTAACGCTGGTTTGCTAAAAGCCAGTTTTATTAATGATCTGCTTGTAATGTAAATGTAGCATCTGTGACTGACCTGCTTTCTGAATCTCTACTGCTCTTCATCCAATTATGTTGTACGTTGACGGATTATATTTGATGGTGCGAGTTAACAATTTTGTGACATTTAGGGCATTATGTCTTTATAATCCAATCTAATTCCTGTTCTTCGTGCCAGCTTCTTAAATGTAGATGGATGGTTATGCTCTGGGTTTCCATTCGTTTGAAACAATTCCTGTACTACTTTTGGAGATCAGACATTGTCAATTAGTTCTCTGTTCTGCCCGATGTATCATCAGCAGGTCCATAGATGGTGAGATTGCGTGATCTGTTCCAACGCTTGATGGCCTACTTAGTTAGCGATTCTGCAGCTCTATGCCTAATGATTCTGTTCGATTGTTGCATCCTTCGTTCATCTTGTCCTCCTTTTAGAGGCGTATGTTGTTCATTATATAGATATCAAATATTCCCATGTATCTTATATATTGTGACATTTGTTTGAGAGTATTCATTTATTTCGTTTCCTTCACCTTCTACAAGCATTTCCTATATTTTCCTTTGGGTACTCAGGTGAATCGTGTTCCATATTCAGTGTTACTGGCCCAAGTAATCGTTTTTCGGTTCTCTAATCTTACTCCAGAGTATCTGTCGGTCTCACCAAAATGGATCGGCAACGAAGTCGAATATTGGTAAAGAGTAGGCCAGCAAAACTTTTCTTGACATTCGCCCTAATTATCCACTTGGTGCACCATTCTTTGAGAGACGAGTTCAGCTCCTCCTGGACTCATTGGATTACGATGGACGGAATTAGGTGAAAGTCTTCAACTGCTGTCCAACCCCATGGATTCCTTCAGGTTAGTGAAAGTTGACCATGAGACGAAATAGCGGGAAGAAACATCAAGTGGCTCGTGAAGTACCATTAAGGTGAGAAGAATCGGGTTGTAATTATTGTCAAGCTCGTTGACATACTCCCTGGTGTGCTGCATGGGGACGTCCTTGAAATTGGCGATGTCAAAGACATCAGGACGACCAGTGAGGCCATAGTAGGTCGGTTCAGGGGTCCATCATTACTAGCCCACGGAGTTGAAAATAGTCATGCAGCATTCTGCCATTGTTATTTGTCATTTGACTATTCCACAAGAAATACTTGGTATTGAGGTCCCCTACCAGGACCGTGGCGATATGGTCCGAATATTCAGAAAGGATATGGTGATATACTCAGATAAGCAGTATTTTAAGTAGAATAGGTTTTTCTTTCAGAATGTTAATGACATCTAATTCGGTCGTAGGCTTTGGTCAGATATATAAAACATATTAACGCTGGTTTGCTAAATTCTATGATCTGTTGTAATGTAAATGTAGCATCTGTGACTGACCTGCTTTTTCTGTATCTCTACTGCTCTTCATTAATTATGATGTACTTTAGGATTATATTTTTGATGGTGCGAGTTAACAATTTTTATTGTGGAATTTAGGAGCATTATGTCTTTATAATTATCTTTTTGTTTTTTGCCAGCTTTCGTAAATGTAGGGATGGTTATGTTCTTTTTCCATTCGTTTGAAACAATTCCTGTATCTATTTTTTTTAAACAGCATTGTCAATTAGTTACATACATGTTCGCCGATGTATTTCAGCAATCCATTTGGTATTCCATCTGTTCCAAACGCTTTCCTACTTTTTAGCTTTCTCGCCAGCTCTACGCCTAATGATATTTCTATTCGAATTGTTGACCCTTCGTTCATCTTGTTCCTTTTAAGGGGTATGTTGTTTTCATTATATAGATCTCTAAAGTATTGTACCCATGTATCTTTATTTGTAACAGATGTTTGAGAGTATTCATTTATTTCCGTTTCCCTTCTTCTCAGCATTTCCTATATTTTCCTTTGGGGACCATATAAATCGTGTTCCATATTCGTAGTGAAACTGGCCCAATAATCGTTTTTCGGTTCTCTAATCTTCTGTTCACTTCATTTCTGATTGTTTTATATCTGTTATATTCTTCCAGTGTTTTATTGTTCATGTATTTTAAATATGCGTCCTGTTTTTGGCTAGCTGTTTCACTTTCATCGTAAACCATGGCGTAGTATTTTTCCTTGCAGTCCGGTTCACTGTTCTCTTCCCTAGAGCTTTCTCTATGACATTATGAATATTACTTCTGATAGCTTACTTCAACGTCAACTTCAGGCTGCATACTTTTCTCTCAATTTTTTACAATAGTCTTTTAGCATAAAGGTCTCTTACTGATTCATCCGCCATTAAATCTATAGTTAATTTATCTGTGTAATTGTTTTATAGTTTCTTTCTTGGTTGCATCAGTAATCTTACTTTAATCAACACCAATATGTGTCTGGAACCTGTATCTGTTGAGCTTAAGCTGCGAAAAGTGTTTTTTTCTGTTTGGTATTATATTGTTTGTCATCGAGGATTGATCTCTGGAGTTAAACCATGTTATTTTATGTTGAGGCTTGTGATTAAAAAAGTGTTGTTTATTCACAGCTCATTTTCTGTACAGAAGTCTACTTGACTTATTCCGTTTTCATTTAAAGTTGGCTCATTATATCTTTTTTTTATTGCTGCCACTGGTTCTTTCCCTATCCGTGCGTTTAAGTTACCTATTATAAAAGTTTTTATACCTGTCAGTATTCTGTCTATTTGCATGTAGAATGCTTCTGTCTCATCTCTATGCTTCCTAGCATCTGGTGCATATACGCTAATTAAGTAACCTTTTCCTTTCCGGTGTTTTGGGATTCTCCCACTAACGTAATAAGAGTCTTCTATATGTTGATTGTATTTATTATTTATAATTAAGCCTACGCCGCCTGTTGCCCGTTCATGTTTTGCCCTGCTATTGTATTTGAGAGTTTAGCCTGGATACCCATATTTCGCCTTTGCCCTTTTGTTTATTTTCGAAACTACACATGTCTATTTTCCGCGTTTCCATCTCTAGCATAACTTCTTGATCCCTTCAGTTTCACAATAATCACGTAAGTGTAATGATGTTTTTCTTTGTTTTCCATGTGTTCAAAGCTAAACTCATTGTCCTTGTCCGTGTGAGGGTCGTCTCTTTATCATCAATCCTGTTCAGAGGCTGTTTTTTAGACTTTTCTCTATTATCATTTAAATTTTATTATTATTCCTAAGGCGCATTTATTCACCATCTCGTTCCTTTGCTTAGTTCCGTGTAATTGCATGGGTCGTTATATTTGGATCTGTGAGCTCCCCTCCTTTTCCCGGGCTTGGGACCGGCCATGGCGAAGTTGAAATTAAATCTTTACATGTTATATACATATAACTGTTCACCTGTTACTTAAAATGGTCAACTACTTCAAACATGCAGAAACAACGAAATATCTGAAACTACAGGGTCCAGCAGGGAGGTGCTACGTTTTTGAGACGGGTATAATATTGGTGGTAGGGGAATAACACATGCGCAGTGGTTAATACACACTCGTCATCAGTTAACATTATAATAGCCATGGACGTCTTGCTTACGACATGTTTGTTGCAACCAGTCATTTGGTGGTGCAGACACAGTGAATATTTCGAACTCATTTCAATGGTCAGAAAATAATCCACAGGAAGTCCAGCACATAGTGAGCGAGTAACTGTGTGGTGTGGAATAGCCTAATTTGAATTCTATTTTTTCTGAGAAAACAAACGCACTGTGACGGTTAACTCACAGCATTATGCTGTTGCAAAAAGTTTTGATGGTTGAATTGAGAAGATATTGGTTTCAACAGGATGGCGCTACTTGCAATACCGCAAGAGAATCCATGGTTTTTTTAGGGAAAATTTTCCAGGCTGCTTCATTTCGTTGCACGGCGATGTCTAGTGACCCCCTCTCAATCACCGGATCTTTACCGTGTGATTATTTCTTATGGGATTACCTGGAAAACCTGAAGCTTTTTTGTTGTTTTTTTTTATTTAATCAGGTCAGCATACATCTGCTATACATGATTCTGTTAAACAAAATACTTAATACCTAGTGAGGTCACCGTTTGACTCCTCTGTACCGCTACAACTGTATGTGAGATGAATAATAGTTAGCTAACGTTAATCACGCTTAATTGTAACTAGTTAAACTATGGTAATATGTCTTGTGAAAGTTTTCTTTTGAGTCTCTGATGTCAGTTCCTCTGGCCTAGGTTATAAAACGCTGCACTTGGGCACTCCGGTATTTTGGCAAAGAATCTTATACACAAGGTATTTATAAAGTCTGACACATTACATAAGGTTAGTTCACTGTGTATTTGTTCCTTTCTGACGAACCACTGGGCGTTCACTGCATTTCTTGTGATTTTGTTTTGTAGGACTTGGAGTTTTCGTAAGTGAGTCTTGGCTGTAGTACTCCAAACTGGACACGCATACGTCATGATTGGGCGTAGAATGGTCTTGTATATTAACATGGTGTACTCTATGCGCAAGTGAGATTTTCTATTAATTAACGGGTATAGTAGTGAGAGTCTCGCATAACATTCATTTATTTTCTTATTAACATGGATTTCCCATCCAAGTCGGGTGTCCAAGTAAACCCCTAGGTATTTGACTGCCATATCTCTTGCGTTCCATTCTATTATACGTTGATTGATTGTTACGTTTGGAAGGTCTGGGATTCTTTTCAAAGTGAAAACTTTCACCTGGCTTTTCGTTGGATTAATTTTAATTTTCCATTTGTCATACCCATGTGCAAATTGGGCGTAGAGCGTTTTGTAGTTGGTTAACTGCTGTTTGAAGATTTTCATTTTGTGCAATTACTGCTATTTGTGGTTTGTAGATCATGTGCGTAAATGTTAAACAGAGTTGGTCCTAATATACTCCCCTGTGGTACTTCGGCGTTAATAGTTCTTTTAGTAGATAGGGTTGCCTGTACCCGAACAGCGAATACTCTATCTGTAATGAATGAGGTGATGATGTCAATAAGATAGTGTGGGAGTTCTAGTTATATCATTTTATATCTAACTCCATCATGCCACACCCTATCAAATGCGTTTTAAAGGAATATGAAACAAATAACTGTGTATTTCTTGTTCTCAAAGCCTTGTTCTATTATTTCCGTAATTCTTAAAAGCCAAATTGATATTCTGGTATGATATTCTTCTCTTCCAAAATTTCGTTTAGTCGTGTATGAATAATTTTCTCCAAAAGCTTTGACAGCGTTGACAAAAGGCTGATTGGGCGATAACTGTCTGGTTTATGTTTATTCTTTCCACTTTTATGAAATGGTAAAATGATGGCTTGTTTCCATTTCTTTGGAAAATACCCAAGTCGAAGCCAAGCATTAAATATTGTTGCCAGGAACACCAGTGACTTTATTGTGAGTTGTTTCAATATTGAGTTTGTGATCATGTCTGGTCCCGGTGATTTTTTTATTGGAAGTTTTGAAATAATTTGTTTAATTTCTGATGGAGACGTTAGTAACTCTTTTTGTGTCTGTCTATTATAGTTATTGATAGTTTCGTTCACTTCTTGTTGATGTTCTTGGGTTATATCTGTGTCATTTGGTGTAAAGATCTGTTCAAAATTCGATGCTAATCGGTTGGCTTTTGCATCGTTGGTGACATATAGGATGTTGTCTGTTAGTGGATAAATTATGTTTGGTTGCCGTATTAGTCTTTTGGTAGCCTGCCACATTGTTGCATCTCGGTGTTGTAGTTCCTGTATATATTTGTGATACATATTGAGTTTATAATCGTCTAGTTTCATTCTAACTTGGTGGGTTAGTTGATTGGTAAACTTTTTTAAATGTGACCTGCATGTTCTTTGCCATTCACGTCTTGTTTTGTTTTTAAGTTTGATTAAGTTTAGAATTTCTACTGGTGTTTGAGGATATCGACTTGGTTTATTATTATTTGGTGTTACTGCTGATTGTATGCTAGTTCTTACTGTTTCCGTATATTGCTGAACGACTTCATCTGTCGTTTGTTGTTTGCATGGAGAATGGGTTTCTCAGGTTTTTGTCTAATTCAGTATGAAAAATATCCCAATCAACTTTGCCTTCAACTAATTTAGTTATCATTGGTATTGATTGCTGTGCATTGAAGAATGAAACGATCACTGGTAGGTGATCAGAATCAAGCTCATTTAGCACGGTGTGATAAATTGGTTTTTTAAAGTTTTTGAACAGGACTATATCTAATATGTAAGGTTTATGATTCGGTCTTCTGGGATAATATATATAACCTGTGGGAGTTGCTAGTTGTATTCCGTAGTTTGTAATAATATTATTTAACCTAACGCTATTTGGGTTTGTAGCTCTGCATCCCCAGTCCGTAAGTTTGGAGTTCAAATCACCTATGACTAATGTTTGATGATTGCCATTAAATAATTTAGTGACATGCTTTGCAGCATTTTTTTATTTGGTTGCTTATAACAGCATGAAGCGTAATTTGGACATTGTTTTCTAGACTCAGTTTGATAGAAAAAGTTTCTAGGTTTTTCGAATTCTAGGTTTATTAAAGAATGATGTTCTAATTTACGCTTGATAATAATTGCTACGCCTCCTGCTGCGGTTGGAGTATCTCGATCTGATCTATATATTTCATATCCTGGTACTTTAAATGTTTCGAAGTTGTGTAGGTGCGTTTCTGATATACATGCAACATCCACGTTGTGTTTAACTAGGAATTCCACAAATAATGCACGCTACCTTTTAATACCGTCAGCATTCCAGTTAAGGACAGTTAAATTACTGATTATGTGTTTCTTAATTATGTCCATGGGTAGACAATTGAGAAATTAATGTTGTAAGGAAAGGTATGATTCTGTCTAGGTGTGGTGTTATTAGTTCGACGATTTTTGTGATAATTGTATTTACAAAGTCTGGCATTTCTTGTTTATTTGTGTAGTTCAGTCTACTTAAATTAGTTGGGAATCTAGGAAAAGATCTATCGTAATCATTATGCCGAGTTTGTTGGTAATTATTCTGTCTAGAACTGGGTTCAGTTTGGTTTGTAGGTAAGGATTTAGTTTTTGATAATAACTGCATCCTTTAAAGTTGGCGGGGTGATTCTCCCCGCAGTTTACACACTGTGGCGGTATATTTTGCTTTGTTGGACATTGGTATAGTCGTGGTTGCCTGTGCATTTCACACATCTGCGTTCCATTCTACAATAGTTGCGCGTGTGCCCGTGCCGTTGGCATTTTTTACATTGAGGAATGTCGGTTGATTTTCGTCTAGGTTCAACTTCAATTATGCTGTGTTGTATTTTATGTAAAATTAGGATCTGTTTTGCTTCACCTGTGTTATCGAAATCCACCGCACATAAGGGTATTGGTTTTTTGTCTCTATTGTATAGGCGTACTACCTTTATGACCAGGTAGTTTAACTCTTTTAGTTCCTCTAATACTTCTTTTTCTGTAATCAATACCGGGAGGGATCTAATGATAACTGATATTTTTATTTTATTATCTTGAGGTGTATTTGTGACACTATTTTGTTGTTCGGTTTCATCTAGGCAATTGCGGCTGCGTGTTTATATTGATAAATTATATTGCTGGCATTTTGTATGCTCATTTGAAAGATAATATTTGTTGGCTGTGATAAGGTTAGTAGGTTCAAAATAATATTTCTTATTTGTTACAATTGGAAGTGAAAGGTTATCATTTGTTCTCTTACTCATTATTACGTGGCTGGGAACCCCAGCTGGGGTCCGCTTCTGTTTGCACTATTATTATCACTCAGAATTAAAATTCGCTTTTACACGGAAACGATTATAAAGGCTAGAGGTCAAACGTTTGCAATGTGATAACGGAGCACACGCGTGGCATCTGCACCGCTTCGCTGCTTACATTCAAATCCACCTCTCTGTTGGACCCTGTACATTTTGATCAATGGTCAACCTAGGAACACATCATCATTAAACGTAAACAATTTGTCAATTATACTGAATGATTGAAAAAAATCAAAAATATTGACAAATAGTAAGTTTTATAAGATCATGCTAAAACTTTTAAGAGTTGTAGCAATTTTTTATGTGGAATAGTAACTAACTTATTCAATATAATTTGTGTGTGCCTATAATGAAAAGTCCACTTAAACTTCAAATTAACTAATCATTCTGATTGACTAGTTAATAAATTAATAAATGGCTCATTGGAGTCTACTTGAAGTAATTGGCCATTACCCATATGTAAGCAAAAAATATAAATATACTCACATTATTCAAATGATCACAGCATAACTGTAATAAACACTAAACAAAGACAAGAATAATGTGTCCAATTGCAACACTGTAAGAAAACGCTTTTTTTAGGTTCATTGATTCTGCTGTCACTTCAAAACAAATATCTTAAACTCCACATTAATATCAGCGAATTGAACTTTAATGCAACAACTAAAGCATGAGTGCATCATGTACTACATAGAGTAAACAAAAGAATTACAAGTAGTAAGTGACCTGACTACCTTCAATTCACTCGGCACACATACTTTTATAAATAAATCACAATTTTTATATGGAAAGTGAAAAATAGCTTTTCCCCAATGGAACATGACATCAAGTAGAATATTTATACAGCTCCATCTCAATACTTGGTTAGGATTACATATTTTAAAATTAATATAAGCTAGGCAAGGACTACACTGCTAAGGAATAGGTGGCCTAGCACTAAGATATAAATAAAAAGCCATTAGCCATTGTTGGTCACTGTAGCAAAAAATAAATCAAAACAAAACTATCGCAGAATTATTTATTCAATAATAAATAACAATCACACAAATAAAAACAATTCAAAGTTTGTATACAATATTAAAAATAACACTATAAAGAATGAATCGAAATGGAAATGGATCGACGAGTGAAATCTAGTCAGTAAAATACGTCAGGGTTTTTGGTGTGGTCGGCGTGGGCATGTTTAACGGGTGTCTGCGCTGCATGAAGGTCTGCAGATTAGCCGACGATATGGCAACAACTCCTGCAACCTGCAAAAAAACATTTTAAAACGTCCTCCCTTTTAGCCTGCAAACGCATTGCTCACCACTTTGAACCAAGATGACTCCAGGCAGTCGTCCATGGCAAGGCGCTGCACGGGGACCAGGACCAGCAGCTTCTTGATCAGTTCCTTGGCGTCCTCAGAAATGTCCTTGAAGTACTCATCAGGGAAGCAGTAATCGCATTTTAGGATGTTTGCGGTTGTTTCTTCGACAGAGTCATCCAGGAAAGGGGACACACCACTCAGCAGCACGTACAGGAAGACGCCAATCGCCCACAGGTCGGTGTGCTTTCCTACAGGTTGGCCGAGCACGAGCTCTGGTGAGGCAAACTCCAGGCATGCAGGTGGAAGGATGACACTAGTGTATGTGTTGACACAATCGCCAAAGTCGATGAGCTTTACAATGGGGGAGATGCTTGAGATGTCTATCATGATGTTTTCAGGCTAGAAAAAAGGATGACCACTTAATGAACAAACTAAAGGAGAAAGAGATTGTGTATGAATTAAAAACGTCAAATTAAAGCATAATAAAAAGTGGAAAACAATTTAGTGATACATAATAATAAAACTGAATTGCTCACCTTGATATCCAAATGGGCCAAATTTTTATTATGGAGCCAGCCCACTGCAGACATAACTTGTCGACTGTAGTCTCTGATTTCTTCCTCTGTGTACTGATTATTTTCACATATATAGCTGAATAGCAGTGGTCCTTTTACTCTGAAATATCACAATAACGTAAACTACAACATTTACTAATATTCTTTGAAATGCTTACAATTCCAGCACAATAGTGTCGACACCAGGTATGGGGGCGTTATCAAACAGCGCCACCGCATGTATGATGTTTACATGCTGCATCCCCGCCAAAAGAGTATACTCCGCCTGGGTGACCTTGTGCGACTGCTTGCGCCTTAAAACTTGCTTTAAAGCAACCTCCTGTCCTGTGCCTCGATCTTTTGCCTTGCGAACAATGGACAGCCTGCCTCGGCCAATTTCTTCCAACTCCAAGTATCGTCTCTTGAACTGCTCCTGCTGCCATCTGATGTTGTCTGCAACTGGTAACGTCACAGCAATGCTAGGAAGACTAACTAGTTTATTTTGAGCGGCGATTATTCTGAAACTATAGGTCTCGCCTGGAGTAAGGTGCTCCATGGTATAGGACAATGCGCTAACTATTTGATGGTTGTTCGGAGAAAGCCATTCGCCGCTACCTAACTTGCAGTACTCGATCAAAAACTGGTCATAAGTCTCGCTCTCCCACTCTAAAATCACACTGGAGCAAGAGAGAATTTCAATTTTCGGTTCGTGCAGTGGAGGCAATGAGTCCGTAATAGTCAACACTGCGGAACACTGCGTGGACCCAATTTCATTGGACACCGTGCACAGATAGCTGCCCGTATCGGAAAGCCGCGTGTTGTTGATCACGAGCGTCGCGGCGCCGTCGTCGGTCCTGCTAATCACGAAGCGGCCGCTGTTGCGCATCACGCACGGGTCTGGTTCGGTCTTGCGCCAGCTGATCTTCATGTTGCCGCCGCACTGTTTCACTTGACACTTGAACACGACTTTCGAGCCGCACTGCGACGTCACGTTCTTGATCTTGTCCATAAACCCGGGCACGACACCTCATTGATGGCGCTCTCCTGGTAAACGTTGCCGTCCGACTTCCTGCCGTGGTTGGTGAAGCTGGGCTTGCGGAAGCGGAAGGACCACGGCTTGCGGTTGTAGCTGGAAAGCACGTGCGCCGGCAGCCAGATTTCCTCCAGGTGGGTGTTGGCGTTCACGAGGTAGCCTTGCACCGGGTCGTAGCGGATTATGTGCACAATATCGCCCAGAGACAAGTCTGGCCACTCACACACTAGACGGGCCAGCGTTCCTGGGCCCATTACGTTCTGCTCACACTGCGAGGTAGACCATGCATTAACAAATTGAAGTAATGCGGTTTCAACAATAACTAAGCAAAATAAATTCAGATGCTGATGGGACACTAAGTGAAATGAATGAAATAATATACCATTCTTGGTGTTTAGAATGCTTCAAGATTCAATGCAAAAATATTCCAATTCTTTTCAAAACTCAAGTGCAATAAAAAAAAAACGATAATTCGTAGATTTCAATTTGTTGTTGCGAGTAGTGTATATGAAAAATTAAAATGCAGACCGTTATAGTATATTAAGGTAGGCAACATTGAAATAGGTAAAAAGCATTAAAAGGTCATGAATAACCAGGCACCTCTTCAAAAGAAAGCAGAATCACAGATTTTATTCTCTCGTGAAAGTTCAGGCAAGTTCTGGATATCCCGTGCAATACTGGAAAATGGGGGCATTACAATTTAAACTTAATAAACCAGAAATATTAATAGATTGGAATTGTCTAAGCCTTCGTGCTATGACGATGTCAAGCCATAAGGTTTTATTACAAATGGTGGTCAGATTTTTGAATGTCACGCTGAAGATGGTAGCACCTAGATTAAAATGTATGGAATGTGTGGAATGCCATCCCTTATTAAACTTTGGAACGTTATTGGATCATCTGATGTGACAAATCATGCTACTGGTAGTAGCAAGCTGATAAACATATAAAATCTGGAGAAGGTGATATAATGGCATGATTCACTTTTCATGTTATGGTCTTAGTCCATTAATATTAGTACATCAATTCTTAAACACCAAGGTCTACGAAGCAATTTTAGACAATTCAGCGTTACCCACATTGTACCAGCTATTAACAAATTAGTCTATTTGATGTTCAGTGCAACAAGACTGTCCATAAATACAACTGAAAAGATGGTTTAAAGAGTGGATGAACTCAAATTGCTGGTTGAGAGTTGGACCAACCGCTCATATGATTATCATATTGAAGGAAGAACGAAAATAAATGTTTGTAAAACTTTGATTTGATTTGAAAATCTTCCTTAGAGGATAAAGACTAGCCAGATAGCATAATGTAGGAACAATATTTACGCAAAAAAATTCCGGCTATAGAAGTTTTGCAAAATAAATTGACTGTTAGGTTTATCTTTCTTTTTTACGTGGGTTCATATTTTTTTGCCTTTTGGTAGCTACTCAGTCCCATAAATATTTGATTCTGCCCGTTTCTTGTTTGATCCATTTTTGACGTAATTGAATTCCCATGTATGTTGAAGGTCTAGTTACTTCCCTTCCATACTTTCTGCTGCACTAGATTGATGTAACTACTGCGATCACATGCAATAAAAAATAATTGAGGGCAATTTGTCCCACATGACTTACTTCTCTGAATCACTAATTTCGCAACTTCGACTTCCAAATAGCAGCTGTGTTTCTCATCTCTTTCTATCTACGTATTTCCATCTTTATTAATTTTTATTAACGGATACTTTTATATAAACAATGAGCGTGTCTTCGTATCCTAAATCTTTCAAGTTTCTTGAATTCTTGCAACTTGCAAGCTCTTATACGAATGGTACAGTCGCTTGCTCAACCTTTTTCTATTATATTCATCTCTTTTGTTTTCTGTCCACTTTTCACCACAATTGGTAACCATTTTTCGAACGAAGAGATACTGTTTTCCATCGTCGGTGCTTTTCTTAGGGTAACGACCAAAAAACCCAACAGAATTTTCCAATCACTTACTGAATCTACAACAATATAACAGATTTTCAAATAAAAACGCTTATCTGTTTGTTGATCTTCCAGAAAAGCGTTTAAAAATGAACTGGCAGCGCAGAGTTACTGTTAATAAGCCGGGGTCGACAGTTCCAGAAAGAAAACTGAGAATGGTGCAAGTGGTCATCGATTATGTGAATTAAATAAGCCGGTGTAATTAGATTAAACTTAAATTTAATTTTAAAATATATCATTAAGTCTGACAGACCAGCCTCTTAGGGTAGTATGTATATTCACGCAGCCTTTATGGCCTTCGCACAAAATGATATTTTTACAGCCGCTCATATTTGAAATTTGTTTCATCAGCGCTGATACGTGGTCAACATGAAGGGCATTTGGCGTATTCCTGCTGCTAAGCAGTGCGTTAGAGCCTCTTGCCATTATTATTATTAATGACTAGTATATTGTTCTTCTTATTTACCTTTTGGCCTCCCACACTTTCTTGACCGGTCGATTTCCACCCATACTAAGTGACCATACCAGCTCAACTTTTGTTTCTCAATTATGTTTATTATCGGCTCCATCTGTAGTTCTTATGGAATGATAAAATCTGGAAGCTTTATCTCTGTTTATTAACTTTCGAAAGGCGCACTTCAGATTTGGTCAGTACATATCTTAGGGCGGTATCTACCTCGGTATTGAATTTGAGACCTGTGGCTCTCATTTGACCCGAGATACGGGAGGCACAAGGTCACACGTATGACTTGCATCGCTTTCGAAAATTTCCTTTTCCGATTTTACACCCGTCTCGTTATTTCTGCATTTTATCGCCCCGAACTATCTATATTGACCCCTAGATACTTGAAAATATCGACTTGTTCAATCTTATTCCCATTTACTTCTATGTTGACACTTTTAATTTTTCTGCCTATCATCGCTTTACTCTTTACAATATTCATCTCTAGACCTCTTCGAGAGCCTAGTTTCAAATTCCTATATTAATAATTAATTTTTGCTCGTTTTTTGCAAATATGGTCATCAGTAAAAGCACACACTTCTAAAAGTACTGGTTTTAGATTCTTATACCCCACAGCTACTGCTTTTACTTTTATCTTCAGTAATTGTTTTGTAGTAAATATATGGTCTTGGATACTTTTCCCTTTCATAAACCACTTTGTGGCTGTTCCATGTGCTGCTATATTTGCATTTTTAATCTTTTTTCAAGTATCCTTTCATACACCTTTAAAGCAGCTCTTAAGATGGTAATACCTCTGTAGTTTGAACTATATATTCCATATCATGTTATACATATGAATTAAGATGTTGATAAATTCTTCTAAATTTTTTAACATCTCTTCAGTTATTTGGTCGTAATCTGCTGCCTTTCTTTTTCATTTTCTTGATAGCTTCTTTAATTTCTTCTTTGCTTATTTCCTGTCCTTCTTGTATCTCACTTTCTTGCTCTTGTCTCTGTCGTCTTATTTTGTCTATATTGACATTTTTCCATAATCTTCTCACTGTCTGTTATTATTTATCCGTTTTTGCTTTAATAGTGTTTGTTAGCTGTTGCTGTTTTCCAGTTCTTATATTTTTTAACACTCTGTAGAACAACTTTTGATTTTGTTGATAGTCCTCTTCCATATCTAATTCCTCCCAAGCTCTATTTTAGCTTCTTTTACTAGTTTCTTAACTTTATTATTTTCTTCTTAATACTCATTACAGTTTTTATAGTTCCTATACTTAGGTACTTCTTCCGCTTTCGATTCTTTACTTTAACTGCTTCTTTGATCTCTCGGTTCCACCAAGATGTTTGTTTTTGCATTTTTATTTATTCGTGCAGTTCAACATGTTAAGTTTGCAGAATCAATTAATATTGTTTTAATAGTTACCCACGTTCTCTATATTCAGATTTTTTAGTTTCAAGTTTCTCACTTCTGTTTCTACTTTATTTGAATACTCTTTGGTTATGTCGTTATTATTTAACTTGTGTAACTTTATGGTTTTCTTTCTGGTATTTTAGGTGTTGTGCATTGTGCTCTATCTTTGGCTTTCATTACTTGCATTCCTATTTTAGTTTTGGCTTTCACCATGTAGTGGTCGCTATTTATTTCTCTCCTCTCACTATTCTTACATTTTCAATATCTTTTCGATGCAATTTATTAGTCAATATGTAATCTATTGTATATTTTTCATTTCTGCTTGTAAAAACAGAGGTTCAAAGGATAAGAGAGGAGCAAAAAGTGTTTAACAGTGATGTTACAGGAAGTAAATAAAAGTATAAAAAAGAGAATCAAGAAATAAAGAAAGAAAATGAGGAAATAAGTCAGGAATTGGAGAGAATAAAAAATAATATGGACATCCTGGAAAAAGAGAGGAAGAAAAATAATGTCGTTATCAAAAGGTTGGGCATAGACATAAAAGAACCAGCACAGTTAAAAGTTGTAACCGAAAATTTTATTAAGGAGCACCTAAACTAGCTAAACGGAAAAGTATGGCTAATAGAATTAGAAAACGGGGAGGACAAACATAATGTGATGCAGAATAAAGCAAAACTTAAGAATCTAGGAACAAATAGAGTATATATAGATAATGACCTCACAAAAACGAGATGGAAAAACAAAAGCAAATCTGATTAATGGCAAAAGGAGGAAAAGGAAAAGAGAATACTGTAAAGACAGGATATAACAGACTAAAAATAGATGGAGTAGAGTGGAAGTGGAACAACACAAGAAAAGCTGGAAGATACAGGCTCAAAAAGCTGAATAAAGGAAAAAATAATGTAGAAATAGACATGGATCAGGCAAAAGACAAAAATATGAAAACAGGAATGGACTTAAAGAAAAGTAGAGACAATAGTATGTAAGGAACAACAACAAATACAGCGAAAGAAAAAGAAAGAATAGGAGACCTGAAATATCAGAGACCTAAATAAAAAAGAAAATTAGTTAATAGATTAATTTGAAAATTTCCGTCTAAAAATTTTAACAATTACAGAAACAAAAATCAAAACCAGAAAGCAAGAAAATTAAGAAATAGACATAGTAGTGGAGTAAATTAAGAAGAAAAGGCAAGAGTGGTGTATGCTGCATAACAAGAAATACTATAACACAATACATAAAAAACTACGAATGTATTTCTAAGAGAACCCTAAAAATTGAATAGAGATTAGTAGGAAAAAAATGTGAATATTGTAATTCTCTATGGGTCAGATCAGAAGCTTATGGAAAGTCTGAGAAGTAAACTAATCACACTGGGTGATTGAAATGGAAGAATGGGCAAGAGAAGAAATGAAGCAAAAGAAGCAATAAGTATATACGGCGAAGATACTGGAAATAGCATTGGGAAAAGAATAATAGATTTCTATATCCAAAACAACATAGTAGTTATGAATACCTCCTTTAAACATAGGAACACAGGGACATTCGTAAGTTCACGCAAGAAATGGAAGGCAGAAATTAAAAATTGTTCCTATATAAAAATTTGTAATTCTTTATTCTCAAACTTTTCTAGTTTTTCCTCTAGTTTCTTCTTTAAATTTATTAACAATAGAAATAGTAATAATAATAAACTTATTCATATCCCTGAGACACATATGCGCCAACTAGCATATTTGAACAACGCGAATCCTTAATGACCTATAAGTTGCAGTATTATTATCCAATGTCGGGGTATATATCGCAATTAAACATTGTTAAAGAAGTTTCTTATTTGTGTAAACAATCCCAAGATTTTAAATAAGCAAGCAAAAAAGTGCTACCAGCAATTTTGAAATGGCGGGCGCCCTAAAAGAGGTCTAAAAAGTTTATTAGAATGGTAAAAAATAAAGTGAACAATTGAAACAACAAAAAACATAAGATTAATAGTCATGAGTTGCATCAATGAGATACATCAATGAGCAATCTTCTGAAAATTACCATGATGACAAAAAAAATTATATCAAGATCTTACAGAAGCATACAATATCGTTTAGGAAAATATTGGCGGTAAGATGTGGTAATGATGTATTACCTAGAATTGGAAGAAGTCTTTTCTAACAGATGCATTAACTTCAAAAAGAGAGCTTAATAGCGTCATTTAGAGAGTACACTAAAAAGATCCGAAAATGTCAAAGTAGTTATTATCTCGGTTTGAATAAAGCTTTAAGAGTCACATCAGTAGTTGTGCCTATTTTGTATAAAACCGACCAACTAGGAGAAACACTTTCAGATGTGTGAATTCGGGCAATTAAAAACTTGGGCAATAATTCTTTCAATTACTCACATCGTGTACCGCAAGTAATTACAGCAGTTAATAGTAAAAGGAACAAGGGAACAAATGAGAAATGACATACATCTTCTATTTGTAGATAAAAAAACAAAAAACGTCGATTTCGTTCCAGTTTATTTCAAGTGGGCTTACACCTTCTGAGGTGAGTGCTAGTATTTCACGGAATTTTAGTTCAAAATTCATTTTCGTTAGTAGTATATGTACTACAAGTAAGATAGGGGCATATACTTCATAAGTGTTTAACTGACGCGATAGTGAACCTGAAAGAAGTCATTATTACGTCATTTCAAGGATAAGTTGGCACAAAGAAGTATTGCTAAAGATCTGATTAATAATGTGATCAGCAAGTCAGAATTCTACTCCAAACAAATCTTCCAGACTCATATACAAGACCTCCTGCATATGTACATGTTTAATCTCATACACCCTATTGTAAAAGGATCCAAAAGAGGCTAGCAAATTTCAAATAAAATATTTAATGACAATTGTAGTGAGTGTATGAATGACTCTTTAAATTACACAAAGCACTTGACCCTGATAATCCTATACTTGAGCTGTCACAACAAGAAAACCACTATTATACCCAAACATTTTAAATTACTAGGAATATCTATCAACAGAACATATTCCCTCTGCTTGGCAGCTATTTGGAATAGTTTTTATTCCTAAACCTTGAAAAAATTCCTCCTAGACAATGGCAACTTATCTTCTTTCATGATAAAGTATACGGAAAAAGCTGCCTGATAGACATATCAGGTAAAGCTCACCGTTTATTATTAATCATAAAAGTCACGTGACACTATCGTTCACCAATTTGTAAGGATAATTAAAAAACCAATAGGAAACAGTATGGCCGTTCTTCTTGACACTGTAGGAAAGTTAGTCGTAATGAGGAGACGTGGGACAAAAGACACCTTCTATAGATAAATAAGTAATACATCAATTCTATCTGGTGAAATTATAAAGATACTCGCAGCCACGGGATACCCGCAAGAGAAATCTTGTCATCGTTGCTGCGCAACCTGGTAATGGGCAAGCTCCTCGTTGAGCTATTACACTTAGAGGTATGCCGACGATCTGGTAATACTATCCTGGAGAAATTTTCTAATAGTCTTGGAATTTATGCAGAAGGCTTTGGAGACTGTTGAGAAAACCTATCTAAATGTAAATTTTGAGAAAACATAGACATTGGTACCAATCACGAGAAGAAGGATATTAAGTAAGTTAAAACAATCATATCTCTTCAATGAATAATTATAAGCTAACCTGAAAGGCACATATGCATTTTTAAATAAATGAAGAATAACTAAGTGAGCATTGGATAAAACATAAGAACTGTAGTGAGACCTATGGTTTAGTAGTATGATGGCCTAAAGTAAAACAAAGGCAAGCCAAGATGGAAATGGCTAAACTCGAAAGTCTTACTTTGCACTTGCCCGATGGAGACATTCACTTTTGGAAGTTACCAGCTCTCGAAAGGCATCTAGGTCATTTTGCTGAATAATTACTGATGATCTCTAATCACTTCTCACCTCTCAGCCTTCAAAAAGTCAGAATAAATTAGGCTATATGTAAATATTTACTGCTTTCGATTTCTTGTTCGTATGATAATGACGAATATTTGGATGTTAAAAGACCACCATCAACGCTTTCGCGTAACTGCTTGAACCCTTCATCAGGTATATACGAAAATGAGATATATCTTGAGAAGAAGTCTAAGGATGTTTGAAAGAAAAACCCGCTACAGATTTATAAAAAGTTGACAACAAACATAAGAATAATGGAAAAAATAAATAAAAGAAAGAAGCAATAACAGAGAACGCATTCTTATAAATTTAGCACTACAGACTAAATTAAAATTGATGTGCAAGAAGAAATAAACCAACGTTGAACTTTAGAATATACTGTTGGCAACTAAGAATAAACAATTATAAAAACAATGCCAACATTTTTTGAATATTTTGAATCATACTATAAAGAAGAAAGAAAAAGAAAGGTACACAGAGGAACGAGGGAAATAGTCGATGCTATTCTTAAATGAACAAAATTCTGGCAAAATCTTAACTAGACCAAGACATTGTTGCACCTATACCTTCTTATTCTTCCGATTTGGAGAGAAAAGTATGTGGCAAATATTTAGAGAAAAGGTCTTTTAAGAAAGGAAATTAACTGGAATAGGCAGACCGCATCTTCTTCTTCGAGGGCTTACTCTTTGTAGAAGAGTGTTAGCGACGGAATACTGCTATTCAGAATAATTCTATGGATGTCACTGTATACCAGTCACCGAGATTCTTGAGCCACGATATTTGGAGTTTCGTATAATGTGGCCAAGGTATTGAAGTTTGCTTGTTTGGGTGGTTTTGCACTCTCCGTTTCTTTTCTTATTTTTTTAGTATTTATTTATATTTTTCTGTAAGTCTACATTTCAAATGCTTCGTTTTTCTTCACTTCTTCTTTCGTCTGTGTTCATAAGCCGCATAATTTTATAAGGTATGATGGAAAATAAAAAATAAGTTCAAGTAAATTTTCTATTTTAAATTTGAATGACTTCAAGAAAGCATTTGAATGTTCGAGAAAATGTAGATGTATGCGAACGTTCGCAATTCCGTAGAAGATCGAATCAGTTAATTAATTAAATCAATTTACACAAACTATAAAGTGATACCGGAATGTGAAAGATCTTCATGCCTCAACGTGTTGACAGTATAGAGAAATTGTGTTATTAGTTGAGTGTTAGTGGAAAATAATTTAAGTAGGTAATGCGCGACGGGAAAACAAACAAGCGAGAGTGAACTAATGTAAAATATTTGAAGAATAATTAGCGAAAGTGTTTAAAACAGTCATAAAACCGAAAGACAGTGATAACAAAAGGGCGAAGGTTGCATGCGACAGCGAAAGTATAATCACGAACCGGGAACGTCAAGCGGCCGCGCATTCGCGTGAGAGTAAAGGCGGGCTTGCCGTTTTCGCGTAGTGCACAAGCCAAGATCCTAAAACAGTGGCGGAGAGTACGGCGGGTCGGGATAAGCTAAAATGCGACGCGTAGAAATAGATCAAGGCGCTGATGTCTCAAAAAGAAAATAAAGAGTAAAGAAGAGCAAGAACTAATAGCGTGACTAGTATTAAAGACTTTATAAAAAGGAAAAGAGAACTAGAGGACCCAGAAGAGTTTGAGAGGTGCGAATTAGAGAAATTGAAAACGTTCAGTAAAAGCGCGAAAATATTGAGGAGCCCAACAAAACAGCAAACGAAAGAGGAAGAAAAAACTAACGAATCAGCAGACAATACCGAAATAGATAATATTAAATAAGCTAGATGAAGTTAAAGGAGATATAGTGATGCAATTGGAGACAAAGATAGATGGTATAAAAGAAGATATTGCCGAACGAAGGGTGATCTAAAGAAGGTGAAGGAAGAATGGGAAGAAAAAACGAAGGACTGGCAAGAGGAAAGGAAAGAGATGGAGAAGAGGATAAGTAACTTGGAAAGCAAGCTAGAGAATCAAGAAAAGAAAAAGAAGAGAAGATATAATAATCAAAGGGATATATTTAGAGAAAGAACAGCCAGGCAATGGTAACTTGAAGCGGAAGGTAGCTGATTTTATCCGAGAGAAAATGGGAGTGGAAATTAAAGGGAAGAAGCATTTGTAGAAATTCTGAATCAAAAATATAATAGTGAAATGTGCAACCTTCGAGGAAAAATTAGAGGTATTAAAGGAAAGAAGCTCACGGTAGTATCTACGTCGACAGCGATCTAACACTTGAGGAAAGAAAATACAGCACGCAATTGGGAAGGTGGCACAAGAAGAAAAGAATAAAGGAAAGAAAACTAAAGTGAGCTACCGCAAACTGGAGGTTGACATTAAATATAAATGGTCACAGGAGGAAGGTGGAAGCTCAAAGGCTAACCAACAAAACACAAGTCAAAAACTAGTAAGAAATGGAACGACGGAACCTACGATGAGAAGTGGCAAAAAGGACAATAAGGAAGTTATTATAAAAAAATTTAAAAGTAGCGGCAGTAAAACAAGTGGAACAAAACAGAAAATGAGATTTGGTACCTGGAACGTAAAGACAATGATGGAAATGGGTAAAATGGAGGAAATAGGAGAAGAGATGAAGAGATACAAGGTGAGAATTATGGCTCTACAAGAAATTAGGTGGGAAGGAGAAGGTAGAAAGAACAAGAAGAAGTATTCGCTGTTGTATGCTGGAGAGGAGAAGCAAGGAAGAAACGGGACTGCGTTTATGGTCGACAGAGAGATAAGAGATAGAATTATAGAATTTAGGAAAATAAATGGTAGAATATCATGCTTGAGAATAAAAAATGGAATAGCAAATTACATTTATAAACTATATCACTACAGATGAGCAAACTGAGGAAGAAAAGGAGAAATTCTATGAAAAATTAGAAGAAAGTCTGTGAAACCATAGAAATCATGAAACCATAATAGTAAGCGAGACTGAAAGCCAAAATAGGAAGAGAGGAATATATAAGTACATGTAGCCGGAAAACATAAAATCCAAGAATATCTTAGAAAATGGAAAAGACTACTGTACCAGTGCAAGAAGAATTTAACTAATGAGGCAAATATGGAAAGAAGAAACAATGCCGCAAGAATGGAGGGTAGCAATAATAGTGCTGATGCCAAAAAAGGGAAACTTAATGAGATGCGAGAACTACAGAAGAATAACTTTGCTAAGTACGGCATACAAGATACTCACAGCACTGATTCTAAAAAGAGTAAAAGTAGAAACAGAAAAAAAGGGCAATACCAGAATGGATTTAGACAAGGGAAATCGACAATAGACGCAATACATGTGATGAAACAAATAGTAGAGAAATGTTACGAGCAAGATACAGAAATAGAAATTGTATTTATAGATTTTAGGCAGGCTTTTGATGCACTCAATAGAAATACGATGAAGATAGATGTGAGAAATTTAGGAATACCGGAAAAACTAATAAGACTGATTGGAATGACACTGGAAGGCGCAAAAGCTGCGGAGATGACGTATGAAGGGATACCGCAAGAATTAGACATAAATACAGGAGTTCGGCAGGGGGTTGGATTGTCGGCCACACTATTTAACATAGCGATAGAAGGAATTATGAACAAATGCGATGTAACAAGAACAATAATTGAGAAGTCTGTACAAATAGTAGCTTATGCAGATGACATTGCGGTGTTAGCAAGAGATAGGAAAAGTTTAGAAGAAACAATACAGATCATTGCAGGAGAAGCTCAAAAAAGAGGATTAGAGATAAATCAAGGAAAAACTAAATATATGAAAGTAACAAGAAAAGAGACAAGAGGAAACGCAAGAGATATAGAAATTGAAAATTACAGAATTGAACAAGTAGATAATTTCAAATATCTTGGAATGCTAATAAACAGAAGAAATGACAGAAGGGAAGAGATAGATCAAAAGATACAAGCCGGATATAAGGCATATTACAGTTACAAAATGATAATGAATAACAAAACAATAAGTAAGCAAACGAAGTTAAGACTATACAAAGTGGCAATTCGACCGGTAGTAACATACGCTGCAGAGGATGTATGTTTGACAAAGAGAGATGAAGAGAAACAAAAAAAATTCGAAAGAAATATAATAAGGAAGATATACGGGGGATACAAAATAAATGAAGAGCAATACAGAAGATTAACAAATAACGCAGTAGAAACAATATTAGAACAGAAGAATATTGTAAGAGCAATGAAAGCAAAACGAATTAGATGGTACGGGCACATAAGCCGAATGAGTGAGGAATCGATAGTTAAAAGGATAACAAAATGGAAACCATCAACAAGATCAAGAAGAAGGCCAAAACTGAGATGGGAAGATCAAGTAATTGGGGATATCAGTAGCATGAGAGTTACAAGGTGAACAGACAAAATGAAGAACAGGAAAGAATGGAGAGAAGTAGTGGAAGAAGCGAAGGAAAACCCCAAACTATGAAGAATAAAGTGTAGTGGAGTGACGACCCATTGTGCTTTTAAAAGAACCAGTCTATAGAGCCCAAAATCGCCAATCTTCAACGTGTGTCATTCTATATAATATATATATATATATATATATATATATATATATATATATATATATTAATTCAATCATATGAATCAATAGTCTATTGACCAGGACATCCCACAGAAGTACTAGTCAAACTACATGCACAGAAATTTTCAAAAAGAATTTGATGTGGAAAAAACTCTAAAGTGAACAAGAAGATAATAGACAAACAAAAAGCGTTATTAACAATATAAAGGAACACCGTGTTCGGGACAAATGATGGATTTCGTATCAGACTTAAGAATTTATAGAATTAAAAAGTTCTAAATGAATATTTTACCATCTCGTTTAGCAAAGATTTAGTGTTTATGTAATTATAAAGAAAGTAGACTGTAAATAATTTAGGAAAATGTATTGGACTTTATTTTCATGTTCGAAAATTAAAAATTCTGCCAATTCTTCAACTTATTCACATTTCTTGGTCAGACAAATTCAAATTTTTCTTAAAATATCATTGTTTTAAGTTGCTTTGAAATCCTTGAAGCATTCTAAACTCAACTACCACTATCGTTATTGCAGCTACTATTCTAATGGCGCTTGATGTTCTAACAGAACGTGGTTAGTAGTGACCCTCGCCCAAACACCATACGACACATGCACTGATGACGTTAGCATGCAACGTGCGCTCAGGCTCACCATGTTCAGCGCCGCCGAGACTCCCACTTCCATTTCAATTCATTACGCAGTACTGGTTAGATTTAATTTGTATTAACTACAGTTAAACGTTTGGTTGCTTGCAATACTTATGCACAATATAAATTTATCACAGCCTTTGCTACGGTTAGTAGATCGTGACTTTGTGCCAAGCGCCGCTCAAGTCAAGAGACCTAAGAAGTAGAAAATTGTCAGTACTCGGGCACGCTGCTCGAACCGCTAGTTTCGTTTGGTTGTGCAGCATATACGTGGTGGCTCGAAAAATTCCCTTTAATACTTTGTGCCGTTTATAATTAGTTTGCTCACATGACCATTCATCAGCGTATTAGGGTAAATCAGGGTAAACTAGCTCTATCTAATTTTGTGTGAAGACAACCAAAAGTCTTCTTAAGACAACAAACGTTCAGAAAAAAGATGATCACCAATGAGAAGTCGGAACATGACAAAATTCGTGGATCATCAAGCACAAACCTCAAAGTTGCTACAAAACATCCACGATATTTTCTTGTTTTCTAAAACAAAATGAAGCTAAAGAATCAAAGTTTCGGTACCGTAGATAAAATCCAGACGTTAATACAATGTTAGAGAGCCTTGTGGGGGAAGACTTACTAATTCAAGGCCAAATTTAAACAACATGACTTTATCTTTGGCTGAATATGGGTATTTCGATCCACCTCGTATATAACTGTTATATTTCTCTGTCGACACAAAACACAACATCAATACGTATTTGAAATATGATCAAATATAGGCTGTGTTCAACTAAAACCAGTTTATTAGGCAAATTATTTTATGTTTTCAATTGCATTTTTAATAGCCTAGAAGGGTAAAAACAAAATACTTACGTCTAAATGGCTTGAGACTTCTAGTGTAAAAGACAAAATAAAAACAACGATAAACAAGTTTTAATCGAACGTATTCCATATTTTTATAGTTTTGAGTGAATTACTCATATTATTAAAGGATAAATGCAAACAACAATGCATGTTTCACTAAATATTAAAATTATATATTCATTGGTTAATAAGTTACATCTTCTAAAACCAAAAGTAAAACATAAGTCTACATACAGAATATCCTAAAATCTCGAAAGCATCAACTCAAAAAATATTATATATAGTGTAACTAATTATATGTTTGAACTTTGCTAATCTCTCTTTCCCTCTCCCCCCGTTCTCCTATCCCTCCTCCTTCACACCATCTCTCTATCCCCCTTTCTCTACCTCCTCTCTCACACAAACCACACCAAGTATTTATTGAGTTAGTGAATAACCTTTTTTAAAGTCTTGATATCAATGAAGTATCGTTCTTTGCTATAAACGAGAGGATTACTAATAAAATATTTGCCATGTCGCATTAATTTATAATATTACAACATTATCTATAAATTACTACTTTTGAAACGCCCTGTAAACAGTATTCTTTTCATATGACTGTTTGTTTTGATGTGTGGTTGGTTCTCGGGTTATAAGGCCGTGGTCGGAGTTCTGAAGATGTCCGCCGCAGTTGTGGACTCTGACCACGGCCTTATAACCCGAGAACCAACCACACGATGCACCATAACACCAGCTGTGAAAGCCTTTGCATCTATTAAACTGCTTGTTAGTCCACTCTTAAGAATGAAGACACAAAATTGACTTAACATACATATTCTCGTTGATTCTAATGTAAATCAGACAATAGAATAGTGGAGTTTATTTGTAGGCATGTTCTTTACATAGCGGTTTCTGAATATAAAACAAGGCATCGGTACTGTTATGAGTTAAAAATCAGTGAATAGCGATTTTCCCTCAGAGAAGCTCCTTAATTGAATTTTCAGAACTTTTAAGTTCAAATAATAAAGACCCATAAATGTACTGAGTGATAACGCCTGTATACAGGATGTTCGGAATGTACGAGGGTCCAATTTGTTTATAACTTCCAGAGATTACGATGGAATTGATTAAACCAAAACCTTAATTCAAAAGTACTTCCTATGGATCATAAAGACGAAGATCCAAAGAATACGAGAATAAGTGTTGATGTTAATTGTAGAAGGTGCTGTCAGTAGTATTATTCGTTCAATTGTTTTTCATCACTTGAGTATATTCATACTTATGACGATAAACTATAAAAAATTACTTCCCAAAAGTTTATTAAACACGCACTTTAACATTTCAGAATTTTTGTTATCGCATAAAGGGTGCCGCTAAAAGGGAGGAATTAAATTTGTCTACAGTTTACTGGCATCAAGTGCTACCGATTCAACAGAATATATTTTAGTACAAAAATGCTAACTTGGTTTAATTGGCCCTTCTCACCTTAAAGTGAACTGGTGTATTCGGTCGAACATAGAAATCTGTTAACCAAATTACATTTTCAGTTAAATTACGTGGATGAAAACTAACAGAAAAACAAAAACGTTCCAATGAAGGGTGTCCATTATTTCTAGAAATCATACTTGACGTGCAATAAATCTAAAGATAACAGTCCTTAAATAATTTTGGATAATTTTTAAATAAATATGTATCTTAAAATAACTAAACGTTCGAAATATCCCTATTTGACTTGTATTTTTTCTTCTCCTCCTTCTTTTTAATTAGGATGGGTCATACAAGCTGTTATAACTCAGTTTTGGTCTTTTCAGAGTTTCGTTTTCACAAAACTAGTATTGCAGCACTGAAAAAAACTCCACTTTTTTAATTTTTACTTACGCTACCACGTCTGACCCTTTCATTATTCTAAAAATTTGATATGATTTTAAAAGTGGAAAAATTCGTGATAACTTTCTTTGTCCATTTCAATAGCATAACTGCAAGTTAATGGTTTAATAAGTTTTTTAATGTTTGTTACAAAGAAGGGTATGATTTAAAAAAAATCAAATATTTGTTTTATAGTCACAATTTTGCCAAGTAAACCATATATGAAGTGATGCCTACTAATTTTCGAAATTTAAATGTGTTGCTCAAACTGACTCTGACATAGTCCTTCAGTATCGCAAAGGAAGAAACGTCCTAGTTTTTACCACCAAAACAATAAACTGGAAACTTCTAGACTCTCTACCACTCACTAATAATTTTATTTAGAGAAGTCAAAAATAGTTTTTATTCCTTTTCAAAACTATAATTGTGTTGCAGATTGAAATACGCGTCTAGACCGTGTAGTGTCATTAAAAAAAAAGATAGCATACTTCTAAGCAACAATAGACGAAACAGTTTCTTTGAAGTGTGGAAGCAACTGTTTCAGACTTCCATACAATGGTAGTAGCGGTATGGGAACACAACACCTAGTTGCAGAACTATATTTTGCTGAACATCAAAGTTCAAAGGACTGTGCTCAGAAAACTAAGGGAAGGTGTCTGGTAAATGCTCACATTATCCAGCATGTATTCAACTTGATAATAATAAACAGGCGAATTACATTTGATGCAATGGTGGATGCACGTCTGCATCGTGAAACTTTGCATACCATTATCTGTGAGGACTTGAAGATGACAGAGATCTGTGGACAATTGGTTTCCTGTTCTTTCGCCACTAAGAAGAAGCGAAACTGTGTGGAGGTATGACAACTGTTGCTGCATCTGTACATTGTGGATCCAAAGACGATCTTGAGTGTCTGATCACAGTAGAATAATCTTGGTTCTGGCATGAAATGCTAGAACAGAAACAGCAGTGTACCAATGGCAGCACATCACAGACCCTTATCCCAAGAAGTCACGGCCATCATTGTTTATTCAAATCAAATGGTCATTATTTTTTTGAGTCAGGAAGGGATTCTGCTGATAAATTGACTCCCCTCGTCAGAGCATTATCAGTGAATGGTACTGAAGCGACTTCAGTGACGTAGTCTGCAGTTGATATAATGTATGCCCTACGTAAGAGAGTGGTTGGTTGTTTGTGGCACTGTTGGCAATTCAATTATACTGGTGCAGAGTATTGGTGGTGGACTATCTAACTGGTGCCCATTTAATATTTTTACCTTCTTCAAAGAGTTATTAATGATTGTCTGCTTGGACTGTCTCCCCGTTTTTCCAATCGTATGTTGATAGCTTGAAAGTGATTCTGTAAGGCCAACCCTAACTTTAGACATTCTTCTTCACTAACCTCAAATCTCTTAGTATGTGAAACCCATCATTGCTGCTGTGCATGTAACTCTTGGTTGCATTTTTGCAAAGTTAAGTACTCGTCACCAAAGCAGGATCAACGCGTTGTCTAGGCTGCTTGTGAGGATCAAAAGTAAAACAGCGAGCTAATATTTGTTACCTTGTAACACTAGCAGATCCCTCATAAGGATGATTTCGCATAGTGAAGTCACCTGCTGGGTGTACCTGATCTAATCAGAATGTTCCAAAGTTTAATACATGTCAATCACCACACCACTGCCATCCTGTATGCTCTTGGATACAGCACACTAGCTCACTCCCCACATTCGCAGATCTTGTGCCAAGCCACTATGCCCTGTTTGGCGCAATAAAAGAGGCAGTGTGCAGTAAGAAGTTTTTCAATCATCTGTCCAGCAGCGGTGCAGTGCTAGATCCAAAGAATAGTTGCAACAGCCTCACAGAATCTGCTGGAACATTGCCATTCAGTTTATGAAAAATCGATCTCGTTCCAGATTATCTTGTATTTAAGACATATTCAAATTCATCCATAGGCAAAACAGAACTAAATATCTTCTTCTTCATATACCCTGATACGCTAAGCAGGTGTTGGGTTTAGAACTAAATACAGATATCCAAATTAAATTTATAGAAGACTGTTGATTTCTTCTCCGCCAACAGATCGTACAAATTACATATTACAAATCTATCAAACCAGATGCAACTGCTATCAGATTCTTCTTCTTTCTGTGCCATATCTTCAGTGAACCTTGGCGATCATTCTGGCCCATTTCACCCCCTATGGACTTTCGGTCCATTATCTCAGATTGCACAACCGTGATGTTCGGCGTTTTCCGGGTTCTCTTTTGCCGGCGATTTTTCCTATTGGATTACAACTGACAAATTTTACTTTATTGAATCAACTGTTGAGATTGGGAGTGTATCCGTATTAATGTATTTTTATTGCATATTGTATTGAAGTTTATAGGAATTATGCTTAATGAAGCCAAAGTAAATGGGCTAGCCTTTTCCCACTTAACCAGATATATTACATATGCACTATTATATCAAATATTGGAGTTAACTTTCTTATGGGTTCTGTTCAAATACATCAAGTAGATAGTTGATAAATTCTTCGCTAATACATATGTTTTTGTTTTATAATGCCATTTCTTACTCTATCAAACAAGTACGTGGACTGATGAATTCTTCTTTGGCAAATTTTGATTCAATAAACCATATGCTGCAAAAATGAATGTATTAGAAATTCAAATTAATGTTAATATCCTTGTTTGGCATTACAGATGCTATCCGTGGACTTGCACGATAAATGACAAAATCACTATGAGATGTGGACAAAATGCATCAAAATTCGTAGGTCGTTCATTGTGCGTCAATTTTGGGTTCCGTCATTATCCGCCTTTCTCATTTAGTGTTTTCTGCAACTTTTCCGTTACTCAAAATAAATATGAATGTCAGTGGAAAAAATATCCGCAATTTACGCTGGGGAGGATGACAATAAGTGCCTTCTAGCAGTTTTTCCAAATATTAATATTGTGCTGAGATCAATGTATTGATGCAACATACAATTCCTTTGAATAAGGTCTATGATGGACATTTTTAATAATTAAATTTTAGCAATATTTTGATTTAAGCTAAATGTATGTTACAATCAAATATCTTTAAAGCGCAACGCGGAGTTCCCCGGTCCCCGTCCATGTGAGAAGCATTGGTTGCCAGAGCAACGCATTCGGGGCCACGCGGAAATATACGAACGATCTTTGCTATATATTTCGTAATGTCAGCATAACGTCAACGCCCATTACGGCGATGCACCAGAGTGAGACGGAATTCGTGGCTGGCACAATCGTTGGAGGGCAGCAATAGTAACGATTGCTACAGAAAGTTCGTAACACTTCCATTCTCTATAGTAACCAAGCGTAGCTGGCTGGATTTTCTAGTCATTTATTAACGTGAGAGCATGTGATACATAAAGCTACTTTTATGCATTAACTCCACACAATAGCTATCAGCCATTAATTGTCTTCAATAAATTTACAAATTCGAGCAACATTCGTCTTGTTATTATTAGTATGAGCATCATATACGCGTGTTACATTTGTGAGCACGCTTCGTCCTGTAATAAACATCTTGTGCCATTTAAATGTAGCTGGTCTCAGTTAAGCTGTTGACGTAGTCTGGACAAAATATTAGTTGCTTTAATATTTTCCATCGTTAAAAACTTTGTTATAACACATTGTGTAATGACAACATACAAAGGCAACAATACATACGCACAACCTTCATTCAATTTCAGTATTACCACATTGGCGGGGGTCTCATTTAGTATTAGCACCTAAGACTAAATGCTTATAAAATACATATGGAATATTTTTTGGCGGATGCTTTAAAGAAACATAGAAAAGAAAAATCAAAAGATTGTTGAATGAGTAAGCATATAATTGCCACAGAAAAATTCTGTTTATGGATGAAAAAAATTTTACAGTGAAGAAATTTTTTAACAAAAAAAAATGACCGTTCAAATAAACGTCTCAGTGCCAAAGGATCGGTAAAACTATTATTTAGTACTTGTATTGGTTTGATGGGAAGTGTCTTACAATGAAGCGACTTGTGACTTTGTGAAAAGGTGTCTGTGTGGACCACAAAGTAAAATCAATTCAAACTTAACCAAACAACAGTAAAGGAAGACAATTTACATTATGACATGTCTGAAGACTTTTTTTGTACGTTTTCCTATATTTACATTTCAAGTATAGTGTCACCTGTTATGAATGTTCAACACTTTACCAGAGTGGGTTTTCAAATTTAATTAGCGCCCAAATCTACACTTTATTTTTAGTCTATTAATATTCTGCTAAATACCATCTTCTAGGCTTTGTAACCAGGCAATGATAAACGCATAGAGATTGTCAGACAAAGTTTAAATTTCTTCAATTGAAGTTAAACATGATACTAAATAAAATAAATTTTAGTTTATTTTTCAGAAAATATACGACAGTTTAATATATACCAAATAGTAATTCAAAATACCAATATAGTCATCTACAACATGTTTTCAATATAACTAAAAATGACGTAACTTTAGATACTAGCTATATAGTTGTAGTCAACAACTCATTCTGGTGGAAAAAACAGATAAGTAATTTTTAGCTGTAATGTACATAGGGTAGTTACTATCAAATTTTTGCAATACATTTTTAATTTTCATAAGCTATCAAAATATTTTTCTCCACATTCTAGGCACTTTTTCATCCTTCAAAACCAGTTTTCTCAAGAATTTGGGTACACTACTATTAGAATGCCCCCATCAACAGAAAACTTCCGTTTTTAGATTTTAATGGATATATCATAAAAATAAAGCCAGATTTCGTCATCTGTTGCAACGTTGTTAACATAAAGTCTTGCATTTCCAAACTCATTGCGCATCTCACAACAGCACAAAACACATTGTATCATCTGCTCGTTAATTAAGGTATGGGAAACTAAAAGAAAACAAACTGTTCTTACTTAAAGGTAGCTATACAGAATGGCTGCAGGAATGTTTACATTCTTTTATCTGGTGATAGGTCAAATGTCTGTAGAACTTGAGCATCCTCCTCTCAGCAACTGATACTATTTAAATATGGTTGTTCCATAAGAACAATCCCTGCACACTGGAAATAGTAATGAGGTCAAACAAACTAATAAAAACATAAGGACAATCATCTCCTAGCACCCGAGCCATTTTCTGATACTGATCAACACTCAAATTGTGTGCAAGGTTGTGTAAAATTGCCTAGTATTGTTTTTGACCAAGATGATCCCACTACTACAGTTCTAAAACAGCTAACAATCAAAGATTTTCCTGCTGGCTGTAGTACAGGTTTAAACCTGTCTCAACATAATTGAACTTGTCACAAAATACGACCATCACTTGTGCTACAGTGCAAAACTTTACTAATACTCTATATATAGAGATATTGTGTCTAGTGTCAATCATCATAAAATTCTAATTGTTGATTTCCTAGTAAAAAAAAATTTGGTATAGTTAACTGACATTATTTTCAGATCTTCCAAATGGAAGTTCAAAGTATCTGCTTATTATCAAAACATATGGTGCAGCAAATTTGTTAGCTACAGATTGTATAAGCTGAATAGTAAACAGTAGTTTCTTCACATATTTATTTTTATTAAAATTACTTCTCCCCTTCTTCCAGTAGAAAACTTCAAAATTTTTCTTGTATTTCACTAAACAATGTTTTTAGATAGCATTAACCCAAATCCATACATGTATATAAAGTCTTTCCTAGAATTTAGACATCACATTAAAACCAAAATTTTTATATTTTAAAGAAACATTTCTGAAATGTGTAGTAGAATGAAGAAACATTCAATTTTGTGTAGTTCTGATATAATTTCTTATGAGCTGGAAATAGTTTTATTATAAGGTGCGCAGTTTGTTATAGGAATTTATTTTTAAAATTGCATTAGTTTCATGATATTTAAGAATAGATGGGCCTTCTATTTCCAAAACTATATATACCCTATTTGCCAATATGTTTGTTTCACGACTACGTGTTAGACCAAACATGGCTCAAACGTAAACCCACTTTATGTTCTGATAGCTTTAATTTTCCCAAAGTTGAATTATTTAATGCATTATTTAAATGTCCTAGAACAATGAACCTGCTAGAACTTAATGCATTAAACAAAAATTTTGTGTACCTTTTGTTGTTTGCATTTATTTTTATTATAGAAGTCTTTTTGATCAGCTTTGATAGAAAATACTGAAGCAAAACAATTTCGAAGCGCTTTTCCAAAAGCAGTCATGCACTTGCGTCAACTCCAAAGGTCACATGCACTGATCAACCCAATCTTTACCGTGGAGTGGTTGCTCTCGGACCACCGCCGATGCGCGTCACCATCCTTCGGAGACTCCGGTACCGGGCTGTCGCTTTTGTGCTTTGCCCGAAGCGTGTTGCGAAAGCTGAAGATGTTCAGCCGAGTCTTGCCAGCAGGCGATTGTGGCTTAGAGTCGGCGAGATCCGCCTCTGAGGGGATGCCGATTGTGTTCGCCTTGTGGATCGCGTGCGCAGTTTTGCGGTGCTGCTTGGTGCTCTCGGTAGGTGGCGTGGTGGGCGTAGCTGGTATGGACACTGTCTTTCTGAGGGGCGTTGGATCCCACATGGATGACAGGTCCGAAAAGGGACTGCTCAGAAGGCAAGCAATGATAAACAACAGAACAACATAGTTTAGTTAGCACTGTTAAGCAATGTTCGAAGCCCCAAGCTTCTCCCAGTACACTCCATTCACATTTTTCGTATTTCATGCTAAATAATATTCCATAGACATAGTCTTTTGTTTTTCCTGTAGACAAACTGTAACCCTTAAATCTTACAAAAAAGATATCAAATGTAAATGGTGCATACATACAACACATCAAACAGTTAATGTGGTGTTAATTACATTAAAACCAAGACGTTTAGAAGAATAGAAACAGAGCAAGACATCCCAACAGAAGGTGAGGCAAGACCATAAACCGACATAGGAGCTGCATGCCGCACTCGTTAAGGTAATGCAATAAAAAGAGCAATCTGTATTTCATGTTTTATTCTATTGAAAACTGCATTTCATCATTGCTTATTAATCAATATAATATAGTATATGTACAAACATACATCATCCTATGTACACGACAGAACTTAGATTAATACAATTAACAATACAATCAATACAACATATATCACTTCATGTGTAAGATCAGATCTTAAGGAATATTATTGGCGAAAATTTATATATTAAGTAGCAGCACTTATCATCGATTACCTCATTATTATTAGTTTATTACTCAGCGTGATATATTAAACAACAGTAGTACAAATGCAAGTTGTTCATGCCCGAACAGGCTCTTTATCTATCTAGCACGTGCAATTCAGGGCCGATTCGCAGAAGGATGCTATAAATTGCCATTTACAAGTCCCTAATACAGAACACTTTACGCCTATGCAGCAAAAGTACAATGTACTACAGGAAACTTACAAGTCGCCACAATTTTGAGCAAGAGTAACGAATGCTAACAATACTTAAGAAATCATCGACTAACATTTAGCTAGAGATCCTTTATCTGCTTTTGCAAATCACTAAGGCGGGACCTCAAACTAAATTTGTAATATTAATAAAACATCAAATTTTGGGGTGATGAAAATTAAATTACTTTAGCCTTCATCTACCTGTCTAATTTTTTCATGTAAAGAAGCTAAAAGCTATTCGTGAAGATATATAAAATTTGTTAAAGTGCCTATGGAATTGAACCATCATCGTCCACCGTGAACATTCAAGTATGCTCTGTCTAACAGAAAACTGCTTGCGCTCTACCAACTAGTCTGAAGTGGGTTAATTATTAGAAAGACATTCCATGCAGCGCGACCCAAGCCACAGTCCACTCAGGTAGAAGGAATTAGAGCTGAAACCGCCGTTTAGTCCCCAAACCAGCATAAACCTCATAGAGAGAACGTGGAAGGCCGTGCCTGGACGTGGCGCTCCACGTTCCCCCAGCTTAGCTCAGACGTGTTACAAACAGGCGAATTAGTGTCAGTCCGTCACAGATCACAACCAGCACAGAGTCTATCGCGGCTCTCCAAGCCCAAAAGGCGGAATATTATACTCACGCTTCTTTGGTCAGTTCTTTCTGGTAAGCGATAGGGCTTTGGATGGCTTTCAGGAAGTCCTTCTGCGTCTGCAAGATGTTTCCTATTGTGGCCAGCCACTGCTCCTGCAGCTCGGGCGACGGCGCCTGGCACGTGAAGGCGAGGTTGGGCTTGTTCGGATCCGTCGACCGCACTGTGAAGCTGTCTTCTCCCACGTTTTCTTCCAACTGCATTTTGTTAACCTGGGATAGCAGCAGAAAGATTTTTTTAGATTCGAAGTTTTACAAAAAATCTTATGAACATAATTTATGGGAGTACAAACAAGCTTTGCACTTATTGTTCTTTAGCATCCTTTAGTATAATACAATAAGTAAACAAAATTATATAGACACCATTATTTATTAATTTTTTTATGCAGTGAGAAAATGAGAGACATAAACTGAGATGGGAACTAGTCATTTAAGTTAACTACTAAAATATTTAAATAATTGGAAAATAAATTAATATTTGTTTAATTAAAATAGTCCTAATTAAACATCATTAAAAATTGCTAATAAATAACATAATTATTGAATTTCATTTACATTTGGTAATTCAAATACAGTATACAGTGTGGAAAAAACTCCCTTCCTAATTTCAAGAGAAAGTTATGAAATAAAGAGTGATTCAAGAATGGAGAAAGCTTATGCTGAAAAGGGGAATATTTGAAATAATAACTATTATGACCATACAACATACTCTCAAACTCACTTTGAAATTACGTTTTGGGTCTCCATTCTTAATCAAAAATCGATTTTGTTATGGTTAGAGAACTCCTCAGAAGTACTGGTTCTGTAGTGAGAATGGAAAAAGAATTAAAGATCTTCACTGAAACATTTCAATGCAGCAAGACATTTCATTAGTGTCCCCTAAACATGCAGTTGGTCTTCACTGATCTAGTCATACTGTACAGTGAATTTTGCATCCAGACATTTGTTTTCATCAATACAATATGGTTGCTGTACAGGAATTTTCCAAACTCGAATAACAAAATTCCCTGATATGTGTGGAAATATCTAACAAAGCGTAGTTGCTCTTGTTAGGAATTTTGGAAAATTAAAAGGGAGACCTATATCCAGAAATGGATTACATAAAAGGCTGAAGAAAAAGAAGAAGAAGGTTGCGTTAATAAGCAAAACTTTCGCTATTGAAGTAATGACCCACGAGGTATCCATAAAAGATCTGTGCACAGCAAACATGTCTCTTTGGTGTACCATGAGAAAAGGTGGAGTTATCGGTCCTTACTTTTTTGAAGAAGGAGGTTAATGTATTACTGTCGTTTTTAATCAATATGCAAAATTATTCGACTATTTTTTTCACTTCAAAGTTTAGTTGTAACTGGGTGGAGCCACAGCTCACAAAGTTTCACTTTAAGTGCTGCGCAAAATGTTTCGTAGGCGCAACGTGATGACATTGCTTGATTAACCTGCTCATTATTGGTCCCATAAGACTTTTTTCCTATAAAGATATTTCAAAACTGACATTTAAAACATCGCCTAGAAGCCTTCAAGCATTACGAAATGCAAAACGTAAAAAATCAAGATTATCGTGTAATGAAGAACTTCAACAGTGCATTAAAAATAAAAGACACGGATCTTCTTTAAAGCGCATTGAAATAAATTTCCAGTTTCGTAGTTTCACTATGTAAAAATAAAATTTGTATACTTCCTTCCTATAGTTTTCTTTTATTCGCATTGAAAAAAAGGTAAGGAGTATTACATCACCATGTACCAATTTTCACTTATTCGACTATTTACATATCAATTTCGAATTTTTACTCATCAAATATTTGAATTCCAATTATTGGGATATGAATCCCAACTCTAGTGCAAATGTACCAATGTGAAATAAATGAAAATTGCCTTAAAAATGCTGAATAGCCTATGAACTTGTGGCAATTGTTTAATATCACTTCAGTACAACACATTCAAGGCGCTAAAACAGAATTTGAATATCAAGAAAAATGGCGGAAGGACTAAACATTGAACACACCAAAAGAAGTCTATATAACAAATTAATAGATGACATACTATATTTAAATAAATTGCAAATCAGGTTAATGACAGAGTTTATTATTTTGGAGAAGAACCTACTTATAGATTTTGTAATGAAAAGGATGGAACAGCTTCTCACATTATATTCAACTGTAAGGCTCTGGGCCAATGGAGACATTCACTTCTAAGATGAGATCAATGATTGAAAAGAAATGTGGTGAAAAAACTAGTCTAATAAAAAAAGACTTTTCAGTGAATAGTGAATAAATAAATAATGCTAATAGTTTTTAATCCCTTATAATTTATGTCCTACAAAAAATATAAGAGGTAAAAATCATTTCATCCAAAAAATACGAAAAGAAAGTGTGTACCTATGAGAAGGTATTTTTTATTTCAACGCAACGCAACGCAACACAACATCAAAGGCAAGACATCAAGACGTTTGAGTCAAAAAGAGGGAACAATTGGGAAAAAGCAAAAATCAAATTGCAACATGTCAGATTACCTAGAGCCATGTACCAATGGGTTGCTGTACAATAAAAAAGATGAATGGGAGGAATTATAAAGTATAAAGCAATACAGTATCAATTATCAATTGTTTATCAACATATTTCAGTAGAAATTAAAATGTCTGGAATCTGAGACTTTATTCTAGGTATTTTAGTAAATACATCATAAAATGTAGTTTTTTTTGCATGGTTGTATTTTAAAATTGTCTATAGTGATGTCCATTGTTTTGTCATTTGATAAACAAGTCCAAACAAAAAAAAGCACGAATTAAACGTGTTAAGTATACCTGTTATAATTCTTAATCTTTTTTTTTAATAGATAGATAATAAAGGCGACAGGCCAGAGTATAAAAGAGTTGGAAACCCATGAAGATTATCTGTATTGATGGTTCTGATCAAACTTGACAAAAAAAAAGATAAGACCACAAGTAGTTACTGTAAAGCATTACAATGAACATGTGTTACATATTTATTAAGTTAATTTAACGTGACGTAACTAAGCCAATGAGAGGCAAAAGCACATATGTCCAAGACAAGGAAACATAACTCATGTTGTCTTAAATTATATTTACAATAATATACCAATTGTTTTTATCTTTGTATGATGCATCAAATAAGATAAAAATCAGAAAAATTGTGTATACAATATATAATAGCTCAATTATAACACATTAAATCTTTTATATCGATTATTTTTCACAAATTTGTTATTGTCCTAGAAGGGTAAGGGGTGGCGTCAACATCTAGTCACCCAAATGTCAAACTTGCCTGCATGTGGTACCCTCTGTTCTGGCGACCCAGTTTCGGAGGGTTTAACCCGATGCTAGTTGTCCCAAGGTAAGGGGGCTCTAATTTCATCACAGAAGCAAGAATGTTGGCAAGAGATAAAAATAACTTCAAGAAATGGACCAAAACCCCAATGCCGTAAGGCATAACTGGGTAGTAGAGAAAGAAGAAGGTTGTTGTCCTAACAAAAAAAAAATTAATAATTTTAGTACAATATGTTGAATTATAATTATTTTTAAAGCCAACACCAATAAGGTAAATGGCTTTTGATTATATATATATATAATTATTTTTAATCTTTAGCAAAGAAAACCTTGAAAGGTATAAATCTAAGAAAAACTGGAATTAAAACAACCTGCTATACCACCTAAAAAGGACCACCAATATTCGTTGCAATTATTCATGCATAACGTAACAAAGGCCCAGTTGAATACAAGGAAAAAATAGTTCCAAATGTGTAAAATACATCGTTTATAACTGTGTCACATATTCAAGAACTTCACGCCTTTTCTTCTTCTCTTTTGTACAGAACGTCAAAAGTAACGTGAGGAAAAATAAAAAATGGAAGGGGTCTGATTGAAAAGAAATGAGAATTGAATTGTAGAGTTTTATAGAATGTATTTATTTTATTACTATATTATAATACATCCCATTCAAGAGATCAAGGAACAAATATACAAAGATCCCAAACTGGTAAAAAAGACTGTCTATTCTGACAAGATGTTTCAAAAATGACGGACAGTGAATGTCTGCATGCGTGAGAAATGAAATTAAAATATAACCCAATATATAATTTAAAGTACTGAATAGTTGTTCATTGTTCTATTTTACCATGATACTACAAAAATGTCTAAAGCAAAGAGAAATAAAAGATAAATAATATGTTAAATTATAGCTTTATTAGTGCGTCTTATTCATTTCTTGTTCTGACATGACTTGACGAAGAAAACAAAAGATGAGAGTACACAAGCCTAAGAAAGATATGAAATGAACTGTAATTTCATCCTTCATTATTGAAAATTCATCCTTTTTTATGTGGTACAATAAAGCAATAGAGAGCACGACAGCCGCGAGGTAAAGCCCCGGGTTCAAACCCCGACAATGGCAAACATCTAATGCTCTCTGGCCGTCACAAACACCTTTGACGGTCGTGAAGTACCCTATCCACTCGCCAACCCACCCAACAAGCGTGGCGCTTAATTGCCAAATCCCTGTTGAATTGCAAAAATTCAAGAGAGGCCTACATTCTACTTCAATGGCTGTGGGAGAAAAATCAATAAAGCAAGTGAAAGAACAAAATATGTGAACCTGAGAAACACCAAGAATTGAAATATTACGTTTTATCATTTATGACTGCCTATCTATTGTTTTAATGAAAATAAATAGAAATGTATGAACAGACAGGAAATCAAAATAATTATAACCGATTCAATTATGTACGAGTTATGACCATACATCAGTTATTCACTTTATGGTAAAGCGTCTTAAAGAAATGTAGAGAAAAAGAAATCAAATACACATCAGTGTAGAAAAGAATAAAATAACCTATAACACTGTATGGCACATATCAATTATGTTATTTCAGTGTATTATATTGAAGACAATAAAAAGCAAAAACAACAGTGTTCAGGGTGTTCTCATATGTAAGCTTTATATGCTTGTTAACTTTCTATAGCGGAACTTATAGAAAGTTAACAAGATTATCATCCTGTCTGTCTGTCTGTGTGTCTAGAGACACTATAACTTCCGTTCTATACAACGAATTCACTTCAAACATGGCATACACACATCTTAGGTCAGTACCTTTCATGGATTTGATTTTCAGCCAAATCGGTTAACGGCAACCAGAAGTGACTGTTACGATTTCGCACCGCCGTAGAAAGTTTCCTTTACGGTATTACACCATTTTCGTTTAATTTTAATAAAATTGGTCAATGGGAATAAAATACAAAACAGTAAAAATCTAAAAGATGAAGATAAACCAAATGAGCAAAATCACTTCATTTGAAATACAACAAAATTTTAAATAGAGGGGGGGGGGGAAAGTAAAAGAGAGTAGCAGAGAGGAAAAGATAGAAGCAGAGGGGGAAGGGAAAAGGGAGAAGGGAAAGAGAAAAGACTAAGAGGAGAGAAAAGTGGAGAGAGAAAGAGCGTGGACAATGGGTGGAAAGGGATGGTTAAACGGGGAGTGGGTAGAGAAGGGGGAGAGAAGTAGAAAGAGAAAATTTGGATTGTAATCCATACTGGTAATGATGTATTGTTTGTTTCTTCTGGCACAATTTATTCAAGAACCAAGGGATAGAAATGAAAGTAACTAAAGGCGTCTAAACATAGTAGTCATCATCTTTCATAAGAGGTGTATAAGGAATTGTGTACTCATTTATAAGACGCTAAAAAGTATTTATATTCTCAGAAACATTCAAATGACAATCTAATATTTTAGTTAAATATGCTACACTAGTTCTAAATCTTTTCATTAAATTCTTGTCTTATTTAAGTAGGGTGCATCAAACAAAATTAGATTGAAGAATATGTGCATTTACAAGAGGTAGAAATTAAATTAAGAAAGGTGAAAAGAAGGAAAGGGAACGTAGATGAAGGGAAAATATCTATATATTATCTCCCCTAAGTACCTATATATTATCTCTTACTATAAATTTTACAGATTTATAGAATAAATAAAGGATTTGAATAAAATGTATGTCCTACCTGTATGTGAGCTTTGTAGAAATATTGCGGACTAGTGAACTGCGTCTTCTTTCCGACAGCCTCTGAAAATATCATGCTCTGCTCAAACAAGAACACCAGCAGTTCTTTGCTTTTTCCTATGATCGAGTTGCTGCTACTGCCCGAGCCATCAGAACACATGAGAGGTCCATGAAGAAGTAATTTCCCTTGAGCAGTTATTTTGCCCTGTAAATAAACATCTGTTAACTTGCAGCTGTCGTTGAACCGACTCATGAAACTCACATCAAAGCCCTGCAGCCTGCCAACGTCCATCATGTCATTAGCAGCCTTGGGAACAACTATCATCACCTCGAGAGCGCTCCGGAGCGACTCGGCTTCTGATTTCAGACCAGCACGTTCTGTATACTTGAGTATGTCTTTCAATATTAGCTGGTATTTCATAATCCTTTGCACTGGCTTTATGAGTAAGTCGCATAATTGCAGCTTGTGTCCTAGTTTAATTCGTAACTCTTCAAAATAGGTTTCTAGATGTTCGGATACGATGAACTCCGAGACGGGTTTGTTTTTACAGTAGACTACATACATGTGGAGCTTCCTATCGTAGCGCTTAAACAACGGACCTAATTCTGTGGGGTGTTCTACACACCTCTTGAGCGCTTTCAGGAAAAATCTGCGAGAGAAGGATTAGAGCTTCTGGAAGCAATCAGGTGGATGTGACTCACTCTCGATGCCACTCGTAAATGGCTTCGATGTTCCCGAAGACCATCTTGTCCTTGCCGCCTTTGAGGTCTTCGGGCATGGGGATCTCGCAGTTGGGGTCGCGCATAGTGGCCAGGTAGCCGTCGACGATGAGCGCCAAGTCGCGCACGTACGCCTCCTCCGTCTCCACGAGCTCGCGCAGCACGAACTGCCGCTTCCTGAGCAGGCTCTCCATCACTTTGGCGCTGTCCACGCTGTCCTCGGCCGGCTTGTCGCTCTCGTCGCCGCTGAAGGCCAGGGCGGTGGCCTCGTTGGAGGAGGACTGCGCCGAGAGCTCGCGGTGCGTGTTGGCGCCGCTGCCGCACTCCGCGATCGCGTCCGAGGACTTCGTGTCGCGCAGCAGAGAGTTGCGCTCCAGGTTCTCCGTGTGCTGCTCCTGCAAGGCAAAGTTCTGTTACTATCACCGTCGCCTCGTCAGTCACTTTGGTACAAAGCTCATGCTCGGAACCGAAATGAATGAAATGAAAAAACTCATGCAGAAAAACCGCACACAAAAAAATATGCTAAGACAAGCGGATAAAACAAATCTACGAATTAGTTATTAATGATTAATTGAAGTAAAATAACAAATCCTTTTCTTGACGATAATTGATTTGTTTGTTAATTAAAAAAAAAAATTACTAGGAGGATAATTCACTTTATTTTTAATGTTCTCCGTAGTTCGATTTTGTATTTTAATTATCATCCCTAGGTAAATTCACAAAATGTTTTTTGGAGTCTTAGGACAAAAAATTTTACAAGAGAAGAAAACATTAAGCAATAAATAATAAATTAACTACAAAATCTTAATGATTTTTCGTTGTTTTATGTATGATTGTGCACGATTTGTAAATAAGAGGAAACGTTGCATGCACATGTGTACATTCTTTTACCACTTTTACTGATTTTTACCTTCTGTCCAATTCATTTGACCTATAAACGAATGCTTTCTCTTTTTATTTAGTGATCACAATTCACTTTAATGTAATAGAATGCTGGTTAGATTAATGTTAAAAGGGCATTTCTTATTATTTCTGCCAATTTACTTTAAATTATTGTTACAGGCTTCATATGTTCTTCTTATTCATCCTTTTACATTTTTTGTGCAGATTCTTTCTTATATACGGAATGAAGCAAATGACTGGCACTATCTGCAAGTTCAGGATAAAAACTTTGATCTAATATTGAAGAAGTGTTGTCACGTAATGGGTCGCAAGACAGAGAAGGATTATGCCGTCGAACGATTGTAACATAAACGAACAAGTTCTTTGCGTCCAAGGACACAGCAGATTCATTTTTGAGCACAGAAGGCTAGAAATACACAAATTTTAACTTCTCCAGGTCATCAATTGTACTTTCATCCTTACAAATTGTGCAACAGTTGTCCACAAATTTTCTCCTTAGGTGATCTTAACTCCGAACAACTTTATGGTTACCTATTTCAGCTATCGAAGAGTTGAAACGAGCCAATTGACATCGCAAACCTATATATAACATGATCAGGCAAGATCCCGTACTATCTCCCAATCCATAGCTATCTGGGCCACTGACTTCTAACTTTTCAGATACACCTAGGTCAGTGATGTCGCCAGATTTAGTCGTCTAATTAAATAAAATTTATTAACCTTATGCATTCGTTCATTAAGTTAATCTTCTTTTTTACGTATCATTAGAATTTGTATTTTCAAGAAAAGTCATCCCCCCTCATAGTGTTTTTTATCATTTGTGTTAACAAATTTTCTTATTCAAGCCGCTGTTCTTCTATTTAAGAGGGATTAGTAGTATTGGTTAACCATTTTGTGATAGCTTTTTGCAGAAGTACTTACTTGTGATGATTAACATGCAAAATCGTTCCTCGATTTAATTGTGATAAGCCACTTAGTATAAATGAAAGAGCATCTATGTTCAGCGTTTATGGACTCTCGGTCATAAAAATGAATCTTCTGGAGATGTCCATTATAAATAAGGATGAAACGTTAAGAGTTTTCAAGTTTCATAGTGAACAGATGTTCAAAGTATTACAGTAACTTCATGCCAGTGATTCTCTGTCGATAGTCCTTGTGTAAGTGGTGCTCAAAAGCCGATTTGTATTCGAACCTTCTCGTATTTATGAATAATAAACAAATCCATTTCAAAGTCTACATAAATTAGATGTTTCAACAAGATGCAACCTCATGTCAATAAAATAGTTTAGCAACATTCTTATTTTTTAGTTTATATAATAATACCTCTAACTTTAAAAAACCAAACGTTTCTTAATCAGTTAAAACTTTAGCAAACATCCCTTTCAGGATGGCTGAACAATTAAAGCTTAAAAAACTTGTGGAGAACATCATTAAAGATTTTCAACATTTTCTTCCCGTGTTTTTCCCATTTTAGAGTCGAATTTGCAGTTAAAAACCATGCAATTTTCCAACAACGTGCATGATGAGGCTTACAGAATCATTAAAATTCTAACTAGCCGTTCTCAACTATTTTAATTGTCCTGAAACGAGTCGACATCATCTATACTCGCCACACATAAATGTTTATGGCATTCCATAATCGCGGCAGTAATTTATCTTGAGCAAATAGCGCGCCGTATTAGTACATGGACGTGCTGTCGGATTAATTAACGAGTTTAATATTCAACAGCCGGATTACTGGCTGTTGCAGCGTTTCCGATTTGATGGCAATCGAGCGGCGTTCGGCAAACAGCCCGCTAAGTGCAAGACTCAATGAAAACCATAAAAATTATGTAGTGTAGTAGTGAAGTTGCTGCGTTCCGATGTCGAGTCACGCAGATGCTAAATCATGTGACTCGGGCCAGATTTATGAGTGTTTTCCTTCGGGTTTATATTCAACCGCAGAATTTTTGATTACATAATGCCCGCATGTTTAGCAAACACGTCCCAAGGAAATAACTTGTAGCAGTTCGGCGGCCAAAAATAAAAACTACTAAAGCGTAGTAATGCGTGTCCTTCTAGTTGAGGGACGGGGTGTGCAAGTTAAATTTGTTCTCTTCTAGAGGTTGGGTCCGATTGGGCGAAAAGTTGAAGCACCAGTAAACTGATACTTTAGCCTACTCTTCGATTTTCATCAGTATTTTATTTCCAAATTGGTATGAACAACAGCATATGTAATTCCAAAGAAACGCAAATTTTTTGAATTCTTGAAATCTCAAACTCCTTCACGGGCGAAGTTCATCTCCAATTTGAATATAAATTCACATTTGTCTAAATTACACTTAAATGGTATTTAATTTGATAGTAGACGTTTTTATAATTTTTATCACTTCGCATGGGATTTCAATGTAAGTTACTTTAGGAAATGCTACTACAAGTTTCACTTTCGGGAAAAAAAGAACTTCAGTTATACTTTTATAGTCTTGATGATGTAGTACGTATTTGGTCTTCACAAATTTTCGTCACAAAAAATTGATACCTTCTACGTTTGCACAATATTTCAATATATTCGGAAGCTTAATCCTTCTTAATCGTCATTTCATTTGCCACAAATTCGAAGCTCGAAAGCTCCACAATTTCTAGTTTAGTAAAAATCGGTTCTCCTATCAAAATCTGATCCTGCTCATATCTTCAAAAATGATCAACCTTCATCAAATTTGCATTATGTGAGAATTGTGCATGGCAAATTTTTGCTCAAATTTGTGACCCTGTTGATGTTTAGAGTAAGTTAGACCTAAAAACGATTCTTTGAAATAGCTCTGACTGTACAAGTTTTAATAATTCTGTTTCTTGACATAAATACACAAAATGAACTTCCAGTTATGGTAGTGCACTATATATCTTTAGCGGTGCTGTATTTTACTAGATATTTGCATTTAGGCAAACAAAAAATCAAAACAAAGAGTGGTTCTAAAAAGTTTTCTACAGCTACCAAAACAACTATGGTTCTTCTAACTGCGAACTACAGGCTCAACTGGCTAAGAACACAAACGCATGCTCGCACAAACAGGAACACAGTGCTAGTGTCAGACGGAAAATGTCGCACCATTCTCTCCTTAACTATTTGCTCTATCTCAGCCAAATCCGCAGAAGTAGCACCTTCGAGCGACTTCAGCGTTAAACTAGACACCTGTGGGACAACAATCCAGACAATTAGAATCGTGGACGCGGCGCGCGGCAGCGTTTAGCATGCAGCAGAAAGTCTTTGTTACTACGTCCCTTGTTAGACAGACAACATTGAATGAGAGTGAAAGTCGCGGGGCGCGCGCGCCGATGCTCACCCGCTTGCAGGAGTTCTCGTCGATGGTCGGCACGCCGGGCGCCGTCACCAGGATGGGCTCCTGGATCGGCTTCATGGGGGGCGGCAGCTCGACCTCGTCGTCCGCCTCTTCGCTGCCGCCGTTCGTCAGTTCGGGCGCGGCCAGCGAGGTCACCCGCAGCGAGGCCAGCGCCCGATCCTCGTCGTCTTCGCCTTCCGATACCGAGGTTTTGTTACCCATGTCCGTTGGAACCTGAAAGGAAACAGAAATTTGAGGTTCGCCAAGCGAGCAAGTCACAAAGAGAATGTACTCTTACCAACATCAAGTAAAAGAAAACAAACATATAAACTTTAAATAATAATAGCCACGTAACAGAATAATCTAATTTTAGTCAAGACGATTGCATTTGACGCGTTCAAAAACGATTGGCCCTCCCCAAATTCAAAATTCCAGTTGTGTCGCAGATTGAAATGCGCGCCTAGTGCATATGTTAAGATAGACTAGATTGCCACGTGACACCACCAGATGGAGTTGCTAAGACTCATTCATTCGTGCAGTACCATAAGTCCAGTTGTGGACAAAGCAGGCAATCATGGGCATCGATGCACGACATAGTGTCTTTAGAGAAAGAGAGTGACTGCTTCGGATATTCATACGTGCTTATAGTGCAAGAGCCGACTGCAAATTTTCATGTGTGTAACCGAACCGCATGAAAGTTTAAGGACTTACAGATTGAATAACAAAGAATCCAATGCTACTAACTTGCCTTGTGAGAGCGGGAAGCAGGAAAAATAGTGAAAGTAAAATTTATTGAGATACTTTTTCGGTTATCGACGGACCGGACAAAAGTATGTGCGTTGGAAAGGATTTTTTGTCTACTTTTAGGATCTACTCACTTGCCGAGTCAAAACCAGGGGGTACTATAGCGCATGCGCCTTTCGCGCGCGGTAATTTCACTTTTTGGAGAGCAGTAACCGACCCAAGACAAACTATAGCATCAGGCGATTTGAACTGCGCCACCTAGCTGCGCGCCACTCTCTTTTTTCCAATATGGCCGCCCGATGAGAAGATTTTTTTCTCGACTTACTTTACTTCAACAAAATTCTTTTCCGGGCTGATTTTGACTCAGCAAGTGAGTAGATCCTAAAAGTAGACAAAAAATCCTTTCCAACGCACATACTTTTGTCCGCTCCGTCGATAACCGAAAAAGTATCTCAATAAATTTTTCTTTCACTATTTTTCTTGCTTCTTCGGCCCCACTCTCACAAAGCAAGTTAGTACCATTGGATTCTTTGTTGCTTAATCTATAAGTCCCTAAACTTTCATGCGGTTCGGTTATACACATGAAAATTTGCAGTCGGCTCTTAGCCTGTTAGTAACTGTATGCGAAAATGCAGTGCTGATTTACCAAACTGTTATTGCTGGTTAAGGAAAGTTCAAAGGCGGCAAGTGCTGAGAAAAATAAAAGCAACGGACGTCCGGCATATGCACGCAAGCCTCACATTATCCAACATGTGTTCGGCTTAATAATGACAGTTAAACGAATTAGATTCCATGAACTGCGAATCCAACCAGTCTATCTCATCTTGAAGATGCTCTCCTCTCCGCAGACACAAAAACGTGGAGGAGTGCCAACAGTTTGCTACAGTTGTACAGCGTGGATCTTAAAATGTTCTTTGACTGTCTGGTTATAGCAGATGAATCATAGTCCTATCAGGAAATGTTGGTAAAAAAGGTCAGTCTACGAAATGAACACATTGGAAGCTCTCATCTCGAGGAGCCAGGGCTAGGGCTGTTTATACAAAAACAAATGGCGATTATTTTTGTATATTAGGAGGGGACTCTGTTGATGGACTGACTCCTTCGTCGGCGTATTCAATAACGTCGCCACATGAAAATGCGCGACTACATCGGTATGTAAGCTATCCACAAACGGTACCATATTACACCCAAAGAATAGTTTGTAGTGGTATTATGGAAACTGTTGGATCTATGGGAGAGGTGCATAAATATTGAAGGGAGATACTTCTCCCTAATAAAAGGTCAATGAAGAGAAAATAATTGTAGTGCCGATCATTTACAATGCAAATTGTAGCATAGAATAATGCGAAAATAAACTAGAATTATTAGGTAATTAAAAGGAACTATATAATCTTTACGAGTAGTTAATGCCGTGAAAAGTATTTAAACAAAATTTTCATGGGTAAATTGCATCAAACTTTCATTGCAGAAAAGACTATTAGTTGCTCCTGCATGGTGGAACAAGTCGCAGGCATGACGGCCATTCAGCACAGGCTCTCGTAAAGACATGCCGTACATTTTACGAGGCCTCGTAAATCAGCATCGATAGTAAAGGGGGCGATTTACGACGCGTGTAATTACCTCGCGATTGCAAATTGAAAGCTTAGCTTAAATCATGCCCCATATGCGACCAACTATTATATATGGTGCTGGTCTCCAAACTGTGGTCTTAGCCGAGTGATTTTTCATGCCCATTAAAGCTAAGCGCAATAAAAATGGACGTCTAAGAGACGCTGGCTTTCAAATTTCACCTATAATCAACTGTAATGGTTGATGCTACGGCGTAAATTATTCCTAATTACTACATGTTGTACATTGTGCATGAAGATTCTTGTGCCTCAATAATGTCTACAGCATACATATATACCACAAGTTCGCAATTTACTGACGTACTGACATTAAAACTTCAGAAGATCCCTTATACCTCCTAATCTTGTTAATGAAGATATAACTATACACGGCAGAACCCAACGTATGTGGCGTGATTTAAACTGACTCAATTCACAGCATACTGGTTTTTGAGTACCTCGACTCTCTTAAAAGTGACTAAAGTAGTAAACCCTACAATTTTTGATATTCATGTCGGAATAGCACCGCTTTTAAAGAAAATTCTTGTCGAAGTGATGACTCCGCAAGTAATTAAATTCAATCTAAATTCCGGATGATCAACGAAGAATTTGTAAGACTATACAAGGAATATCAAGAAATTTCCTTCCTCTTTGATATGACGTTGTACGTGCTTGTTACGCTACTGCTCTTTCAAAACTCATTAATGCAAAATGTTCACGTCTTCAAATGAAACTAATCAAACTTCCAAATTACAGAAAAATACAAGGTATGTTAAAGAAATTTTACTCATAAGTGTTATACAGACCGGAAGAGAACCAAAAAATTAGTTCGGCAAATAAAGACGTGTAAGATTAGATAGTGAAAAGTGGAGGATTTTACGTTGACGTAATCTGGAGTTGCTAGATCGAATCCCGCACGCGCATCGTGCAAACATTACCGAAGAGCATAAACATTACGCAACTTGATGAGATTATTCGGCGCGTTTGCAGATGATTAATCGCCAATAACACTCTGCTCTAAATATACTCGAGTCAATCCCACAATCTTCAAAGCACACCCAAAAATAAACAAAACAGCTTAAGGCAGTGACGGGCGGCTGCGTGGGATTCCTCCCTCAACCACCACGCCTAATCCGAAAACGGTGTCCCAGTGAGTCTTATAAGAAGATCAGATAAAATCGTCTCGCAACTGCCTACCTCGAAGCCTCCTCGGCCTCTTAAGCTCCCTGGAAATGTTTATAGCGCGCCAGCCTTGATAAAGTGCCATACTTTTGCCATCACGTGGAATTGGGAACAGCTGTTGTGTTTATAAAAAAGAGCGCGCTGCTCTTACTCGGTGTAGTACGAGGACAGGATGTAAACGAATGATAGCGTAAAGCACGAAGCGGAAACCGCAATTTGGGTGCACGTACCTTACACTAGTAATTAGGGCATGCCTTAGCATTTTCATCGTCTTAAAATGCTTCTGTAGAAGACCTACATAAATTATTTTAGTTGCTCGAGGCAAAATTTTAAATTTCCTTCAATTCTAGTACCTGTTAATTTGGTCAGTGCAGTACTTGCGTAAATATTAAAAATAGGAGATTATTACAACACAACCAACTGGAAATGCTACCTTTTACTAATAATAAGATTGGTTGGAAAACCATAGCACGGGGCGCTCCATAGCGTCCAGTCACCATTCGTAGAAATACAAATAATCAAAAGATACCAACAAGTTTTATATTTCAGCAAAATTTAAATCTCACCACCCAGGAAAGAACAGTACAAAAGTGCAAGTCATTAAGCAAATTGTTACACTAGCTAAATTAAGAAAATCTACTATTGTAATTCAATTAAAGAAAATCAACCCTCCGAATGGTTAGTTAATGCTCCGTTAACGAAGATAATAAAAAAACTACTTTTTGTGGTATAAAACTCGACCTAAATCAATGCGATGGACTACTTGAAGGTTTTTGGAAGAGAAGCTGTTTAAAAGTAACATTTCTAAAGTTTAGTAATATACTCTCATGTCACATTTTTTAATTGAATTATTTACCATTATTATAAAAAGCACAATGCCTGATTTGTTAACTTTCTTTGTTCAAAATTGGTGAACCGTAACTTTTTTCAATTGCAAAATGTTTCGTGATCTTGTTGAAAACCTTCGGGACAAAATCATCATGCGGTTATGTCGTTGTGGGAAACAATCTGAACATTCCATAATATTACCAACGAAATTTTATGATAGCTAATTTTCGCTAAACTCACTAATTCAATAAAGAGTAACAATCCTAAGAATCCGTAGATTTGGATACCTCCACGAGTAATGCCAAGCGATTTTTGCAGTTTATCTCTTCTAATCCAAGCTTCCGTGCGAAAAGATTACAGATGTTAAAGTTAGCACAATTCTAGGTTGTATAGTATATAACCACTCAAAGGTTTAGTAAACTTTTCTCATTGTTGATCTTATTAAATTTTCACATAGCTACCAACACAACAACTTTTATCTCTAACATTTGCAACTTGGCTCTCGTTCGTGGATAACAATTCAAAAATCCTTTTTAAAACTAATCGAATTCCGTTTGAAAAATAAATTCAAAATCGCCCATTTGTTGACAATTCTTCCAGAACAAAGCCAATAATTTAAATAATTATTGAATTGGCGAAAAAATTAAGCAAACGAAAGAATTCCATGCATTTCAATGATTCATTGATATCTAATTTTGGGAAAACCGCAGCATTTGATATCTATCTTCGTGAAGCCACCAGCTCCAGAAAACATTATGTGACATTGAAGAACTACCTTATATATAAGAACCAATTCCAAGCGTCCTAGTAGACATTCGGAAAAATTTCGCAATTAATTTGGCGTTGACGTCGACTTCACTGGCAAAATTAGAGGTCCCTGGGTACAACCCCTAACCTCAGTACTCTTGATATCTTGATAGCGCAGGATTGTGGATTGCCTTACGAAGGAATTAGGATCTTTGAGCGTTCATGACGGGGCCTCTGTCGACTTCATATTGATAGAAGGTCACGGATGTGGAGTTACCGCAGCTTCGTACGCTCTCTTATATATCGAGATATACTCCTGGATTGTTTCAGTTCGCATCATTGTGGAAGTCGCAGGTTCTAACAAACCATGGAACGCCAAAGATAAACCGTAGAACCCGAGCCGTTCAAGCTTCATTTGCCTTGGTCACCTTGATCATTAAAATGAACCCGTCAGGTTAATTTCCGATCGAGAGTCACTCCGAAGTAGATAGTTTCCTCCTTGCAGGGTATTTCCCTTCCGAAGATCCTAACGTTCACCAGGTCTTCTGGTAGAAAATTCTTGCCGATTCTCCATTGGTCGCAGCACTCTTTCAAGAAGTCCAGTTCTTCTTGCAGCCGTCTTATAACGAAGGACGTGCTCAGCGAGCTGGACAGCATCACCGTGTCGCCTGAATATTGGGCCAGCGTTGTAGAAGGTATCGTCAGCATGTGCCAGATATAGATATTGAAATGCGTCAGGGACCGGATAGACTTGGGGGACGCCGGCTCGGAGTCGCCTCACCGAACTTAACTCAAAACCTTCTTCTGGGGAGGAAGGACCGGACAAGTTGGACCATTGGCAGCGAGATTGCGGTTGAAACTATCTTGTACGCTGGGCTTTTTCGAAAGCTTTGGTCACGTCGAGGAAAACGACCCCAGTGGTTTGGTTCTCAGTGTAGTTTTTGGTGATGCGTTCCACTACCCAAAGAAACTGGAGGGCAGTGAAGTGACCGGAACGAACGCCAAACCAACTCTCCGTAATCATTTCGACAACTGTTCTCAAGCGCTTATTGATAACTCTTCCCTTAATAATTTGAGAACTATAGGAACAGGCACTATATCCAATGGATATATATTGTCGTCTCAACATTTGGATGTATCAAGCTGATAGAAATTATCATAAACATTTTCATTTATAAAATTCCATCATAGAAAAACAGTATGGGGGTGCTAAAACCGCACTTTCACATTGGATTTGTTAATCTTAGCAAGAAGTTGAGCTTACAGAAAAAAATTTCCAGATGACCATGATTAATGATAATGTTTAAATTTAAGGTGTAAATAATAACAATTTGTTAATTATTGAAAGTGAAAAAAAACAGTCCTTTTTTCGCTTTCTATAATAATAATAATAATGGTGATACCTTACGCCCCTTATAGGGAGCAAAACCCTGCAAACTGAAAGGTCGAGGCGCTCATAAGTTCCACCCTTACTGTCCAACCGCATTATTGCCCTTTGTTCGAAATGAACGCAAGTACTCAATTGTTTTAGAAACTGAGTAGAATAGATCACGCGTCAGGCGCTGAGCCTAGAATTGAGCCCTAGCCTTCACACCGCAACCAAGCACCTCAAACGCGCTGCCACATTGGCACCTCTCACTTCTGTATTTTCGACTTATCAAAGCTCTATACGTCACATTGTTATAATAGGAAATAATGAATTTTCTGAATTAGCTCGACATAGTTGCAGCAGGTATCAATTCGCCAAAAAATGCATATCAAAAATGGTCGCACATCATAAACAACTATTCCGAAGTGAAGTTCTTAATGCACCAATTTAAAATCTAAAAGTTTCTAGTGCTCTACGGAGCACTTATCCTTATCAAATTCAACTTCGGCGTAGGCGCGCACTCGAGAACTGCAGCGAAGCGAGCTGCCTCAAAGGAACTTGGGGTTTCTGATTGCTGCTCGCGATCAAAGCGCCTGATGACCCTTTGTTGGCCGAAGCAGCCTGAAAACGACGCGCTGAAAAATCGCCTGCGTTTATTAATAGCGGACGGCCGCGCAAATTCGGAAAAATTATTTTCCTTTCGGCTAAGCAAACATTAAGTGTCCCCGAGATTGCGACCACCGCAGGCGCAGGTGAATCGCTGGCCTTGGAATTTTGTCGCTTTTTTACTTTAAGGTTCAGGTTTAAATCACATACTCGGACAACTGGGTCAGGTTTGGGCCGTGGGTGTCTCGGCGTGTTCGTTCGGTTAGACACAATAAAGCTCCTATAAAATTCAGCGCTCAGAATTTATCCGATGCGGCTTCTAAAAAAACGTTAAATAACTGCGAGTTTCTAAGGCTACACCAAGGGAGCGGGACGGAAATAGCGCCTCTTAAAAAACAAGGATTATTTTATTTATTTCGGTCATATTGCGCCCGTGTTTCTGCAAAGCCTGGATTTTCGGCGCACCACTTCCCCAAGTTTCTAAGCATGCCCTACAATGAGCAAATGATAACCAAAACTTGCAAGTTTTTCTGTTTAAAGAGATTATTTGGTGTTTACTACAAGAATTAGTAAAAACAATATTACACTGCAACTTTGTATTTGTATTTAATTATTCAGCTTTGCCAAAAAAAAAACTGTGATAAAACACAATAATAAAAATCGTTGCTTTAATATGCAGATTGCATCCCTTATAAGATATTTCCATATGAACCAATTTTTTTAAAAATTTAATAATAGAATAACAAAATTCCTTTATATTATATAGTAGAAGATATACAACTTCAAATTTGATTTCTTCTAGTAACTCCTTTATAGAGGGCATTTCAAAATAATGTGAACGATTTATTCAGTTTGCTATATTTTATTTATATATTGTCACATATACATATAATGTAGTTGTCAAAGCTCAATTTCCACTGATTATCAAAAAGTCACGTCACGAATGTTTAATGTGAGTACTTTTGCAATTTTGCAGTTCACGCACATTTTCGAGGAAGTGGTCTTTTACATATCCCCATAAAACAAATTCACACTTTCACCTTTTGTAGAATCCTGCCTAACTGTACTTCTTTGGAACCCAAAGGCCATGAATACCCGAATAACCTGCTGGGTCTTCGAAGGCTTATTCCTTTTCCTGGTTCTATTCTAAGAATCCTTTTGCTTTTCTTTTTTCAATCCAAACTGCAAAGTTATTTATAGTATTTATAGCGACTCGTGCTCTGTATTTTTGGTTATTTGAATAAAAAATATGTAAACAGAGCGGGAGCTTCATGGAGTCAGGTCCGGTGACCTTGGTAATCAGCGTAGATGTTAATCCTTACAGAACAAAAGTCGACACAGCCATGATTCAGCTGTGGCATAAAGCAGCCTGTTCGCTGGAATATATGATACCAATTTTGAATAAAATTTTTGATGATAGTTCTTTTATGAAAACGTGCACTAAACTGATGTTGCACAGTCCACACTGACCTACTCAAGGAACGTAACTTCTTTTCACTCACAACCATTTTCCATCTCTTCGTTTGTCTGCCAACTGGCGTTAAGATTGTGAACTATCGACAGGCTCTAAATGAGGATGCGTCCGAATATGTTTCACGTAAACTTCGATCGTAGATAATGTTGTACTTCTGGTGGAACGTGTTGTTATCGTTCAAATCATTTTGAAATGCCCCGTATAGCATTCATACTGTATGGTAAGCTGAAACATTTTGTGTCCTCAGATTACTTCTAATCAAAAAGATTCCAACTCACCAGCTCCTAAAAAATCCAAATTTTGGACGCCTGTCGGTTTTAAAAGGCAATTAAGACGCGCCTCCCAATGATTGCCAATTATTATTATTAAGACGCGCTTCAAAAAAGAATTTGAAGACAATTTTTCATGAGCATGAATTATTAAAGTTGTTTCTAAATATAAATCCACGCTATTTTTTTTATAAATTTCAATTTGGGAATACTGGATGGAAGCGATCGACTTGTGCCCAGACAACGGGTTTCCCCTTCGGCCCGGATGTTTATCTATTTTGCAATAGTGCTATTACCACATAAGTGCTTTCCGTGTTCAAAATTTGCCGAAGGTCGCTGCGGAACTTAACTAGAATGGAATTTATTAACGAAGCTTCCAGGTATCGCATTGTACCAAATTCCGACTTTAACGGGGAGGCAAAGGCCGCAACGAAAAAATAAGACGGCGAGAGATTAATTTTAGATTTGGGAGGATGTTATACTTTGCCGTCGACTCAAACAGCAGATTGTAAATAAACTCTACAACCACAAGGAGTGACTTACAACTTTCGCTGTTCAAACACACTCGCAGCATTTCAACCCATTTTCCGGACCTTGTAATGGCAAATTGGCTCTTGGAAAACACACCGGTAATTGCGCAACAACTGCGGCCTTATTGCGCTCTAATGATTGGAACTGATTGTGGCATTGCAAGACCTAAACACTTACGTAACGCCATGGCAAGCAGACTGACAAGGTCACGCCAAATTATCTATTTTGGTGTAATTGCCGCTACTTAGCGCGCTGTCGCTTTTTACCTCTCCTTCCTGAAAAACTCCTCTGGTCTAATCGAGATGCAAGACAGCCAACCGCAATAAAAATTTCATCGCCCCTTCAAAATCGTTGGGGAACAGAAGTCGGCAAATTAGCACAAATCACAATCAACGCAACACCTTCGGCCGGCGCGTTTCGGGCGATCACTGACACGCGGCGGGAAGCAGGCCCGGTATCATCTTGTTTGATGAACGAACGTATACAAAAAGTGCTGCGCTAACACGCTATTTTAATCCGCGGGTGTGTATCGGACTTGGCTCGCGCCAGGGCGCACTTCGCCTCACTGAGTGCATCCATTCGCAGATGGGATAGTGATCGTAAAGATCAACTGTGATAAGCCGAAAGTCCAGCCGCGCCCACCACTGATAACGCAGACTATAAATATTTACCTTTGGCGTCTAAAAATAAGTCACACCAGTTCCGCTTTGTTATCGTTCAGTCAATTGAAGTGCTAAATAATCGTCTCAATTGGAGCGGGTTGCATTCCGCCCACTCGTTGGAATCTCTGGCACGCACTGGCGCTTCGAAACACCCCCGCGTCCTAACAATCGCCACTGTCGCTAGCTCGACCTTTTGTGAAGTGCTGCCTAACTGTACATCTTTAGAGCCCAAGGGCCGCCGTAAATACCTGAATAACCTGCTGGGTCTTCGAAGGCCCGTCCTTTTTTCTGGTTCTATTCCAAGCAATCCTTTACTTTAGCCTTCTTTTTAATCTAAACTGTAGTTATTTATAGTATTTATAGCGCCTCGTGCTCTAATTTTTGGTTATTTGAAGAAAAAACTGTGGAACAGGCCGGGAGCTACGCGGTGAACGACGAACTTACTATCGTACAAGCGTCGTCTGCCTTGAACTTCAAACTAAACAGATTTGTTATGTAAATATCTTCCTGCTTAAGTAATAGTCCATGATCATTTTTAATTAATGACAATCTAAAAAGAAAACACAAAGTTTTGTGCCTTAATTCCTTTGCATGTTCCTATAATTGTTATCAGCGAACCAACTAAAGTAATTTTGCTGCTTAATTAAACGCTGATCTGACTGAGATGTAGCCAATCAAATTTTTATTTTATTCAAATTTCATAAAAAGCAATGCAAACATGTAGCAACCAACCTCCGGAAAAGAACTGCAGTGGCAAAACAACAGCCTGACATTCAAGGGAGTTTTAGGCGCACCGCGAAAAAAGGTTCTAGTATTCTGCTCAGCACGCCGATATCCCATATTATACTTACAGTACAGTTGAGGCATACCTCAAACTGTTAATATTCTGATCGCTACATTTGCAGGCGATTTAAGCATTTTTGCAATAGCAGCTGAAGAATTCAAAGCCAATAACAACTTGCAAGGGGCTATAGGTAGAGTTTATGGATTATTATAAACATAAACTAATAACAATAAATCGTAAGACCAAACAGTTGGTCATGTAGTTCCATATGCTAATACCGTGAAATACTTAGGTATGAATCTAAATGCTAAACTAAGGTGGAAGGAACACATCAAAAAGAAGAGAGAAGAACCAAACATCATATTCTAAAAGATGTATTGGGTGATGGCCAGAGGATCTACTGGACACAACAAGTGTTAAAACCTGTTTGGATATATGGATGCCACCTATGGGACTTCGGTAACGACAGAATAAGATACTAACGCGCATAGTATACTTTTCTTGGTACAACAAAAAGAGTGATCTACAGCGAGAGTTGGTGATGAAAGCGGTACTAGATAATATTAAAAAATTCGCTAAAAAAACGAATACTCGCTTCATAACCACACCAACACTGAGAAAATACTGATGCTTGATCATATTGGAATGGTATACTGACTTAAAAAGTGTTAACCTTTTGAATAAATGGACAGAGTGGGTGCAAACAGAACATAGTGCCCGGATTGCGATTCTCGTGTGGTAAAAAACTAAGAGATGGCATTAGGATGAACTCTGAGACACTAACTGGTTAGCTGTAACGTTATATTAAAGTAGAATTGCTCATTAATCTATATCGTAGACTAGTTGTAGTGTAATTAAGTCACATGAGGCTTTTAAATTAACTAAATTCCATTTTGCCGTCTTCATCTCTTTGACAACCTTCAAATCTCTTATTTAGTCACTATGTCTGGAGCAAATACTTTTATTTCAAAAGAAATAACTTTTTGAATATTTGCAATCAGTGCCATGGTAGTGATGACAGAGACCGTCAGTTCTCAGTGATCTGACCTTACAGCTGTTGAAAATCTTCTTTCATCTCTTTTTATTCGAATATTTACGATTAATTGTATCGAACACGTTCACGGCATTGTTTGAATTAATAAAGTCGAAAACACATCAGGCTTGCATTTGATCCTTTCGTTCCCAATATCATGTTCATTATAAAGTATTAACATAGTCAGCACAACCGTTTTAGGTTTCGACCTAAACAATAACTCCTTCGTAAATTTGTACCTAACAATGTCATTTTATTCGCCAGTGATTATTTTTCTGGTAATGTTATGTTGGTAAAAAGTTACATTCGATAACACTGATTCTTTTTTAGTACATTGCCTCTTTTCTCGGGGAATTTCAAAGTTAGAACAATAAAACGATTTTGCATTAGTGAAATGTGGGTTACTTCGTTGGAGCTTTCCTTTCCTCGTTTAATTCACATGTAAACTTAAATCAGACAGTTTCAACGAAGAGTAACAAGCTGCTCGTCATAGTCCTATAATTAGAACAACTTTATCTGTGATTTTTCATAAAGATATTAGTGATATCGCTTAGTGCAGCTACTTCAAAGTTTACGCTGTGGTTTTGTCGATAAACCATCAAATCTGATATATCAAAGAACATGATAAGTCTTTTCCTGTTGGTTGTTGCCTTATATACATTACAATTACATGCTTCGTTTTGTTTCCACAAACGAGTAGGGTCTCCTTGCGATTTTCGAAAGCGCCAACAAGAAGCAAATACTAAAAATGCCAATAGTTCTTCTATCTATGTTTTACCATTTACATGCTTGCTGCAGTTAATGGATTTTGTTTTATACAAGGTGGGGCAGCCAAACCGCACTATTTGTAGGCATTAAAAAACAAACAATTTTTTTCTTTTTCATTTATTGCAACAAATGTTAACAACATAAATCGAAAATGGTATAAAAACAAAAAAAGTTACACTTTTTGAATATCATTCCAGGAAGATGGCGATCATTTTGTACACATTGTACGGAAATCCTCACTGACACGTCGTAGCATCGCTGGTGTTATTGCACGAACTTCTTTTTCTTCAATCCGCACTTTTAAGAACAGTATAGCTGCTGGGCGAGTCTCAAAAGCCTTCGACTTGAGATACCCCCATAAAAAATAATCACAGGAGCTCAGGTCTGGCGATCTTGGAGGCCACTGAACATCCCCATTCTTACTGATGAGGCGGTTCGGGAAAAGGTCTCTCAGAAAGTTTATTGACACTCTGGCTGTGTGACTGGCTGCTCGCTCGTACTTGTTGGAAATGGGAGTTTTCATTCACAGGAAATCTGTTCTGAAAGATTTCCAGCATTTGAATATAGCGCGCTGATGTTATCCTCGAAAAAATACGGGCCAATTATTCTAATCGAAAAGATTGCACACCAGACTTTAACTTTGGTCGAATGAAAGCCGTTCGTGAAGTTGAGGGTTGGCAACAGCCTAATGGCAAAAATTGTGTTTATTGACATATCGACTGAGGAGGAAATGAGCTTCATCGCTCAACCACAGATTATCAACGAGCTGTGGATCGTCTTCAAGTAACTGGGGTTCAAAGCATGAACTATTTGCATTTTATACGGGTGTAGGAGTAAGTCATCATCCAAAATTCTCCTTGTTCGAGTCGAAAGTCCGAGAGCAGCCCTGTGGCGCCTGGCAGATCTTCGATAGCTTCTTTCAATTGCTACTAGTACAGCCTTCGCATACTCGGGGGGTCCTAACAGTTATTGCACTACTACCGCTTCTTCTTATTATTTGACCCGTTTTACATAAGTTGTTAGTCCAAACAGAAATGACTTTCTTACTTGGAACAGGAGCACGAAGTGGAACGCACGTTGTACTCGTACGTAACTTAGACCATTTTCTAAATACGCTGTAACCGCGAAACCTCGTTGTTACAACGCTGCATGGTTATAAACTTCCAAATGTGTGGAATGTGAAGGTCACTGGCTTCTTTACCCCCCACCCCATGCAAGCTTTTTAGAAACTTGCAGTTTATCTGCTCCACCATTATCTCTTTTCGCTTTCTTATTGCTATATAATAGTGACCTGTTTACGATGCCACCCAATAATGGACGATACTTGCGTTCTTCATTCTGCTAAATAATATTGTAAGCATATATTCTAATAAACTGTGTTTCAAACATTAGTTTATTTCCGTGTCCATCTGCTATTGTGCAGTTTTTAACACTTGTCTGATTATTAATCTATACATACGGATTCAACTTTTGTCGCTATTTACGTTTTCGGAGAACTCATCTATATGATTCTCATCTACATTACAGGAAATTTCATTTCAGATATAAACTATAGGTTTTTTCAACAATAACCACCAAATAAACTATTAATCAGACACACTTTCTTTGTGCTAGCAAATCTTGTTAGAATTCAAGCCGCGTCAGACGATGCTTTACCACAACTGGGTCAAAAAACCCGCTCATCATTTGTTGATTATAAATTAAATTAACAATATACGCGCACAGAAAATAGAAAAAATATCCGATAAACAAATTTAAAGATTATCTATGGAGTCCCAGCTTTCAAGTCTGCATAAAACAAACTAAATATCGAATCATTTATGGTCTTATTTTGGCATACCGAAGATTAATCTATACGGTTTCTCATTAGTCCTTAAAAACAAATCAGTTTGAGTTAATTTTTTTGTATAGAGATTTTTTTAAATAATATTTGAAAGTACTGGGAACGTCATAGACCAAATTTAAGAAAGACTATTAAAAAAAATCTAAAACATGAAAAACGTGAAATTCTGCAGTAGGTTTGACATTTTTGAGTAATTTGAAATTCAAAGTGGTAAGAAGCGGGATGAAAAGCCAAAGGGTAAGTAGAGCAAACCTAATTGTAATGCAAAAAATGTGACGAATTTTGTTTCGAAACTTCATAAAGAAAATTGGACATTTAGTAAATGTTTCAAAGTATTAGAAAGCTTAAGGCAATAATATAACATAATATGTAATGAAAAAATAGACCATATAATAAAGAAACAAAATTATGCTGCAAAAAAGATGGAAAAAGTATTTAAAACTTGATTGCAAGAAATGGGGATGCGGTTAGCCATCTCAATTGTGCAACTCCCGTTTTTTTGCATTTAAAAACGTGTACCTTTGGAAACCTTTATATAACCTTCCTAACAGCATTTTAATAATAAAAAGCATTACATTTGTGTCAACTATTCAATATTTATATAATGTCTTCAATGAGCAAAACACCCCGCTTTCAGTAACGCATTCTGTATGAGCATTTGTTTGACAACAAGGCAGCTAAAGCGACACCAATCATTTAAATCTGGAACTTCTGGTATTAAAAAAGACCATGTCTTCTGTTCGGGAAGTTATCAAAATTGATAAAAGAGGCCAGCTCTGTTCAACAGCAAGTGGTGGTGGAAAAACTCAAGAAAAATATCACACACAGTGCAAACGTCCCGACTATTTTCCCTTTTTATCATATAAATGGAAAAAATTTCTAACAAAAAATCATCCAAAATAAACCAGTCGCGATCTTCAGATAAAAATATATTAAATATGGAACTTGCATACAAAAATTGATACTTTAGTTAAATAAAAAAAAATCATTTTACTATATAAAAAATACGCGGGTAAAATAAGAACAGTTTAAGTTGATGAGATCATGGTGAAAGCAATGCGTCTGCTACTAGGAAAGGAACATTGATGCACAACTAAATTTTTGAAAAGAGTATTAAATCATCTCTACAAAGGGCAAGGGCTGGTGACAATTAATTTGTATAGATACGATCGTCAAGCAGCGATCACATCTACTGAACGTATCATCATTAAGAAATGGCAAGGGAGAGTACAGAACCTTGCGGCTGAGATGAATATTAGTAGCAACAATACCGATAAAGAACCGAGCTAGGATTAGAGCAGCGATAGCAAGCAGCGGAGTACCTTAACCGGGAAACTGTCCAACTTATTACTTCCAGTCCTACCTCGTAAGAATTTGAAACCTAACGGAGGACCTAAAGCGGAAAGAACCCTCATCACAAGAGTGGTGGACAACCTTTACAGCGAAATTACGTGTTGATGTGAATTTGTAAGGGGCGCGTTGGCGTTGGCCAATTTTTGCTGGTGCGAGGTGAGAACTCTTCGACATTAAAGACTAAACAAACAGATTGCGGCATAAGTTAAGGTAGATTAGTTTGCATCTTTTCGTAGAATTGTAACTTTTAGGAAGACACGGAAGTATTAGCGGTTGCGAGTTTTACACTATAGTGCAAATGTATTGTTATGGACAGAAAAATGCAGTACGATCAAAGTTAGAAAGCCACTCAAATTATAAGAGACTGGGCATTGTAGAATTCAGGTTTAGAGACTAAAAACCGCAGTACTGCTGTAGTGATGTAAAGCGGAGCACCAGCCAATAGAATTTAAGCATTTTACCTGTAGTGCTTAACGCATATTCCTTCTAAATATTTACCCTTTCGTAAAATGTTTGTGAAACGAGTCTCTGAGTAGCTAATATATAATCAACGTTCCCCAATCGGCTTCGACCTGAATGTTACAAATGTTTGCAATCTATCATTACATACAATGAAACATAAATGCATTATTTTATCCCAAATACCAAAAAAGCAGCGTAAGGGTTTCTTACCAAGAAAACCAAAGCAGAGCCGTCCTCTAGTAAGATTTTGTAAACTGTTTTCTATGGTACATTTTAGCAGAAGAAAGTTATAATTAACGTTCAGTTTTACAGCCAATTTTAGCCTAGTTAAAGTTAAAGTTACAGATACACCCCGTAACACAACAACACGCTTGCCATTTCGGCTAATTTCTGCGCTATTAAGCCAAACCTAGTCTGAGCCGCCTAATAGCCGCACAATGTCGCTAATTAACTTTTATTTAAGTTGCAACTCGCTAGCCACCAGCCCGCAGCGTAGCGGAGCGAACCTCTATTTGCAATTTAAATATGTACACGTTGTGAACCCCTTAGCGCGACATGGCCGACACATTATGAATTCAAAAAGTTGTTTTATTTCGTTCTACGGGCCGCTCCATCGGCTCGCCGGTTTGTTCGGCGTGGCTAATTAATCCCGAGTTTACTCTGCATGTAATTTATTAATATTAATTATTAATATGTGTTTCTAATTTTAATGAAACGCGTCAGAATAGAGCTAAAACTCGCAACTGATGAAGTCGACTGATTAATGCAGTAATATTTATGGTTTTGTAAAAAAAGTTGGGCGAATTTCTTAAATAACAATCCAAAACTATTACTATTCCTTTCAAAAAAATAAATAAGCAAAAGCAAAATTGCTCGACAAACTTTCTAAATTCCTCTTTATCTAATTAAAGAAAAAAACTAGCTTTCTCGCTCGATAAATTGAATTGTAACATTTCCAGCTACGATTGAAAGTAGGGTACATTTAAATTAATTTATAAACAATTAAGCATAATTAAGTAAAAATACAGTTGAAAAGTAATTAATATAAAAAGCTCTTGCGGAAAGTAATGAAAAGCTATGATTGTAATTAATTTAATAGCCTCCTAATATAAAATAAGTCAGATCTTGCAACATTCTTGTATAGCGTTAAATTGCTATTGTAAAAAATAGTACCTGTAATTTTATAGGCAGCCCTATCGGATTTGCTAGTGATGCCTCGTCACACTTATGGCGGCTAATTAAAGTTAAACCAAAAAATGTATTCAGATTTGAAGTCAGTGAAGTTAATGGTTTCGGTGGATTTGCATGTTTTTGTCAAAAATTTTCCAAGGAATGTGGTAAAAATCCCAACCATGAAAACCAAGCGAAACTCTTGCTGGGGACAAATAAAAATTTTTTTAATTTGGGATGGCTTTTGGTTGAAGTGACTTATGAAACAACTAAATCTAAGTAAGTATTTACTATTTTATACTTTACTTCATAGCAAGATGTTTTATTTACTTTTTATACATGTAAATGTTTGACCATGTTATTAGCTAATTTTCAGTTCTAAAGTAGAACTTTAGTTTGAGCTACAAAACGATTCTGATTATATCCGGCTCTGAAACTTTTTCGAGCGTGTTCCTCAAAGTTTAAGCTGCAATATATCTGAAACTTAGCTGCAGATATTTGCAGCATTAAAAATTATTCAACTTTGTTTAGCGTAATGACATCGTCGCATCGGATGCAGTTCCCGTTTGCCCGGACGCTCTGGCTCTTTTTCTCGCTACAATAAATGGCTTTCAACAAATTACATATAATAACTCATTTATTTATAGCATAAAAACAAAAATTTCTTCTAATGTATAACCGTTTTGCATTTTTGTGTAATTTTCTACAACTTTCGTGTTTTACAGTTCTTCCTCTAACGAGAAGAAATCTCTTCGGCATTTGGCAGCAAGAGAAGAGCAAAGCAAATGTCAACATGTGTAAAACTTTATTCTACATTATATCGAAACTGAAAGTGACGTCAATATAGAAGAAACAAAACTAGCGATATCTTGTTGTTGCAGTGAAATTGCAATAAGGTGGCAAAAGTGCAGCAGGATGTTGAAAACTTTCCTTTTAAAAAATGCTGATTAGTTGGAAAAAACAATTTAGTTGCCTGCAGACATTCCCGTGGAGGAAAACATCCCGTCAACGTCTGGGGTTGGCAGAAAAAATGTTCCTTTCGAAGAAAGCAGCGAATGAAGCAAAAAGCGCAAAACTACAGAACTTCGGGAAAGACCATCGACAAGTGAACTAACTTATGCTGCTCAGATGAGTCTGCGATCTGCTGGTCAACAAGATGACGCTAAATTGTTGAGCGAGGGTACAACAACCACTCCTTCAAGAGCATCAAGAATCCGAAAAGCATGGATCAATCGCGAAGCCCAGATTGTGACTCCAAATACCCCAGATGACGCACTGGCTTTATGTGTCGACACAAAGTTAACAAAAAGCCAATATTCAAAAATTAGGGTGAATGCAAGTTACGAAACGCTAACATGTTATATCCGAGTTTCCATAAATTACAAGCAGCAAAACAGCGCTGTTGCCCACCAAGAATGGCGATTACAATTTCGGAATCTTTGATGGAAATACAGTTACAGGCTCTTATGGACTTGACGGCTTCACGCTTGATGGCTGCTCAAGAAGAAATTTTTTCCACAAGAGTTTCGGATGTTTCTACCGAGTTAGTATTAATATCAAAATGGGGTTGCGATGGAAGCACAGGTCACAGCGAATATAAACAGAAATGGAAGCAAAATTTTAAAGATGCAGATATGTTTATAATTTCGTTTGTTCCTTTACAATTACCTGGTCCAAAGTAAACAATTTTATGGCAGAATCCTCGACCTTCATCTGTGTGTTTTTGCAGACTCATCAGGATACAGTTCAAGAAAGAATCCATAGATGTCACTCAACAAGAAATTACTTATGGGGAAGAGCAAATAAGTAAATTGGACAAGACGGAAGTTATGATTGATTCGCACAAATATTTAAATCGCATCAAATGTTATTAACAATGGTGAATGGTAAAGTTTGTACTGCTGCGATCGCTACTTCTTCGGCTCAAAGATGTCACGTTTGTGGAGCCACTCCAACTCCAACCGAAATAAACGACATAGAAAGATGTGAGAACAAAGAAGTTGATGCCACAACTTACCGATTTGGTTTGTGGTCTCTGCATGCTTATATTCGCTTTTTCGAATGTTTTCTTAATATTTATTATAAACTGGAATTTAAAAAATCAAGGCGGTACACAGAAGAAGACAAGAAAAAACTAGAAGAAAGAAAACGCAAAATTCTGACAGAATTTAGAACTCAACTAGGTTTACTAGTTGATCATGTTAAACCTGGAGAAAGTCGAAGATTTTTTAGAAACCCGAGAGTTACATCAGAAATTACGGGGATAAATGAAGAATTGTTACAAAACTGTAGTACTATTCTGCAGGCCTTTCATTGGCTTTGCTGTAAATGGTGACGCATTTAATGTTTACGCAAAAGAAGCCGCTCGACGATTTGTGCAGGAATATCCGTGGTACTACATGCCAGTGACCATGCATAAGATTTTGATCCACAAAAGCGACATCGTAAAGAATACCATTCTTCCTATTGGGCAACTGTCAGAAGAAGCCCAGGAACACAGGAATAAAAACCTGAAGCAATATAAAAGAAGTGGACCAGAAAAAATTCCCGAGATGCAATGAATGAAGATCTCTTGAATTTACTTATTGTTTCTTCAGATCCCGTCATTTCTTCTCTGTGAAAACTGCCAAACCGAAAACGCCAAAACTTTTCTAGTGACGTATTATCACTATTGTGTCCTCCTAATGAGGAAGAAATAGGAATAGAGGCTTCATACTCCATCAGCGAAGACACGTCTACTAGTGGGACCAATACGGAAAATGAAAACGACTCTGGTGACGATGAAAATGAATAATTTTTCATTGCAAATGGAAAATTATTCTTAATAAGTGTTTTTTATCCGTATTTTACCCGTTGCAGCAAAAAAATTAAAATTTAATTTTGGCCAGCTTTCTCACGTTTTGGCCCACAGTGCAGTGGCATAAAAATTGGTTTGCCTTAGTTTTATTTCTCTAGTTTTTATTTGCCTAAAAAAACTTTACAACAGCTTTGCATCACTAAACATTCAAATACTTTTCCCATTTTCTTTGAAAAATTAATTATGCAAAATGCATGCTTAATTAACTATGGAATTTTCAATAAAACAGGTTAAACTATTGAGATACAAGAAACTCATTTGAACGAATCGCAATAGTTAACAGGAGAGACTAAGTGTAGACAAAATTGAAATTAACATGAATAAAATTAGTAGTATACGCGAGTGAATCAAATATAAATCGAAATTTATTTTTTACGCACCGCAAGAGAAATGGGCGTCTGAAGAGGATTTCCCCCATAGTGTACCTGGCACTGCCGCTTCGCTGGTCAGTATAACGATGTCAGAACAAGATGCACCCTTGTCAGTTGTGCGACATATTATTTTCAAGTTTCTCACGACAGAGAGCGTATATTTGTGCAAAATTTTAAGACAATTTAGGGCATAATTCGGGGGATAACCTTAAGAAGACTCAAGTATACGCGTGGCATAAACAAGTTTTGGGAAACGAAGCAATTAAAAATGAAGCTCGACTGGAAAGAATGGTCGCAATATTCGCCGCTTTCTCGGCGGTTGCTGAACTTTCTCAGAATAAGCTATGATAGGACTAAACCAGATCAAAACCTTATCTTGTTTCACGACCAACCTTCGCACCATACAGCTACCCAAACTTGACAAAAAATTGATGATTGTTATAGATTATACTAGAAACCCCTCTTACAGCGTGGACTTATCGCCCTGTCATTATTCTATGTTTGGGTCACTAAAAGGACGTATATTTGAGCCCTAGTGTCCAATTGGTTGGTGGAGCTTCAAGAACTACCTAATCGTTGGAAAATATGTTTCAAAGTCAGAAGATTTATGTAGAAGAATGATGTTTGTTTGTATTTTAATGCTACCATAAATTTAAAAAAATCTGGTCGATTTGACTGATTCGCTCTTGTACAAAGGTCATTCTAAAATTAATAAGCAGCATAAACAAACCAGCGTGGTCCCGTCGTTGAGGGTCAAGCTGCTGATGCCTGGCGGGTGACCTACTCAATCACTAAAAATAATTGAGTACCTGCGTTCGCTTCGAACAAGGGGTAATAATAGCCGTCGTCTAAGGCGCGGCCAGAGATGGTGCGCGACGACCGGGCAGAGAGAGCGAACAGAAGACCCTTAACCTCTCAGTTTGCAGGCCGTGTTCCCACGCGGGGCGTTAGAACCCTACCATTACCTACCAATACGATAAACGCCCGGACCTTAACACCTTTAGTTTATTACTATAAAAACTAAAATGCGAGTATTATATTTATTTTTCTGTTATAAATGAACATGCACTTTACACTAGTTTTTAATTATTAAGAAAACATTTCTCGGGCACTCAATTTGCCATGACTGTGTGCATGTCTAGGGTAATAAATAAAATATCTCATATCGTCTTGCAAGCGGAGGTCGTTTTTTACTCTGACCTTAATCTAAGGAGCGTAGTGCTAATCAATGTCGTAATGCCAGGTTTCTTATATTATCATTTTAACCGACAATAACTGGCCTATCGTTTAGATTCAAGTTTGTAGTGAGGACACTAATGTTTCTTGAATAATAAATTCCAGGAATCTGTTCCTTTTAGTTTTGTATTAAGTCTGTTCAGTCATGCAAATATTTGTTTGATCGCAATCGTTTATTCGCGAAAATAAGATTTTTTTTCCATAATAATCTGACAGACATCAATGAATTTAATAACGTTTTTTTTCACTATTATATTACCTCTTGCACGGATATTAACGGTAAGATTAAATTTCTATTGCCGCTTTTTACGTCCACCTAAAGTTAGAGGCATTAGATCGCGAACGACCCTCGTATATAAATAGAACATTTTCGTTTATGTTTATTATTGTCATAACGGTTCAAAGTACAAACAACGAACGTTTACTATTCGCGTGCTAAAAATGTAAAAATAAAGCAATATAGTAATTGGTAACATGTCAACACGTGTCGTGTACACACGTTCAGTTTTTAATAAGATTCAAAAAACATTTCAATTGAAGTTTAAAAATAACTATGACTTGATGAATTACAAATACATGTTCTGAAAGTGGGAGAGGAATATAAAAATGATTTTTTTTAATCGTACGTTTGAGATATTTAACTATATAATTTTAAGCATTTTTCTTCCTATCTATAGTATAATAATTTGTTTAAATTTATTAAAATTGCTAAGTTATGTTAAATCTATCATTATAAATTATTTATAATGTTAGTTCAAAGAATATACATCTTGTTGTTAAATCATTTCCGAAAATACAAAATGTAAATTAAATTTCGTTGCAAAAACGAAATTTAATTTAAAACTCGCGGTATTGAGTGTCTCCAGCATATTTTGTAGTATTTCTTGAATCCCTTCTACTATGTAATTTCTTTTTCTTGGTTATTCATTTTAATTTTGAGGAACAAGACAAATTACAAAAGGTTAGTGAGGATATCAAATTTGAAGGACATGGTTCATGGCGCGAGGCGTGGCAATAAAATTTACCAAACAAAATTAGATAAATACTATGATTTGTTTACTAGAAATCTCCAGAAATTTTTTTCAAAAACTGCGTTTGTATCGGTGAAAATTGCTCAAAATATTCATCGTTTTGAACGTATGTCTTATCATGTTTTAAATACTTGGATTTAGCTTGGAAGATTTTATAGTCTCTTTGGCTTTTCAAGTTAACCACACAGGTAGTCCTAAACCATTACGTAAACAAACCCGCAAAACTCACAATGTGAAGTGCTGCATCAAACTAGTAAGTTGGCACGATATTACAAGCCAGGTTATTAAATTTCAAGAAATATGATGGATTCTGACAAATAAAATTAAATCACTACCACCCCTTGTGTTTCTTGCTCAATTATTTTGTAAAGTCTAGTAATGGTTTCGTTGGAAAACAGATGGTTTGCTAGAAGTCCAATAACATGTCTAATCGGATTTAGTTTATCCAGCGTTACAACGGAGCGTACGTAAAGAAGAGATGATTTTTCAGGTTCTGTGTAAGTGTATCCTTTCTTTATCCATAATCATTGATCTTTATGAAACCCATTAAATTTTGGTTCTAATTTTAATTCAAAAAAATCAGCTTGATTCGGTAGGTATCTGTCTTCACGTGTACTCATGAAAAATATCTGGTTTAAACTTTAGCCTCAACAAGCTGGTATGATCATCTTTGATGTACTAAAAGTCATATTTAACTCTGTAAAAATTCCCATGATCTTAATCCATCAATTTAAGCAAATCGCATAGTGAAGATTCTTTTCTTTTCCTTAGATAATAATTGCAGTACTATTACCCTATCTCTAATATTGCTGTCTAATATTACCACGCACCATCTCACTAAACTTGAGCCCACTAACTGATCTCTATAAATATTTAACAAGTGTCTATTAATTTGATTACGCCCCTGTACTGGATTAGAAACTCGACTACAGCTGCGCAGAGGCGTACCGAAGGGAATTTGGTGTTCATAAGCCCCCCCAAACGCAAATCAATACTAGCACTAGTATGCAAATCGAAAACTAGCGGCCACGAAGATCCTCAGATTTAACACTACCATAGCTTTTTCTATAGGTTATTTGAAAAAGTACATGTTGCACGTCTCCACTCATTGAACAATTTTAAGGGGAATATTACTGGTGAAATCAATGGTTTTAAGAATAAAATATGCCTTCGCCAGATACTTCATATTGTTGAAATAAGTTAAAAAAAATATGTCGACTTTATTTGCACAACTTTTCTTGTATGCAACCACATTTATGAAATATTAACAATAAGTCTCAAACCCTGCTATCGCTTCTGACGTGGACATAATAAAACAAGAGGAATTAAATGCGGAGCGACCCTAATATACGAAAGCTAATTATGAGAACATTTTTTGCCATGGTTATTGCTGTCGTAATGGCCCAGAATGCAAACAGCAAACTTTTATTGCCGTGTGTCAAAAAATATAACAGTAAAGAAATATAGGGCTTCTGTCCAGTTTTTAATTTAATATTGTTAGAAATTTTATTTTCGGCGTTTTTGTGTCATCTTAGGAGCCTATAAATTGGTTTTAAATAGAACCAAATCATAATTATAATTATTTCAGTTTGATCGACTGTGTCTTTATTAATTTTAAAATTCCTATTGGGAGAATTTAATCTAAATCAATAAATGTTACTATCAAACTGATCTTTTCAAAGATTACAAGCTCATTCTGAAAGCTTCTTGTGGCTTATATAACAGTGTGGCCATTAAAAATAAAATACCGTTCTAGTTTTGGGCAATGAATTAATTATTAGGTTCAACTCATTTGATTGTTTAAAAAGATAATGAATTTTAACTTATTAGGTCTTCTTGCCGGTCCCAAGCCCGGAGAAAGGAAGAGAATTCGCTGGATCAGCTATCCGACACATGGAAAAACCCTAGCTAACTACCCCAAGCAAGTATGACGGGCAATTTGGAATATCGCACTACCAAAGCAGTCAGCTCCAAGGGTCCTGGGTGGAGGGGCAAAGGTTCAAATGTAAAAAACCAATATGCTATCAAACAACCCAAAATCAACAAACGGAGAATATGGTAGCAGAAAAGAATTATAGTTGTAGAAAACGGAAACATACAAGGTGTACGCACCAAACAGAAAAGAGTTGCACAGACAAACAGAAATATTAACATAACAAGAAGAACACAGAGAATTATAAAAGAAGATAACTTCAAAATAAAGCTACTAAAAAATTGGATACAAATCAATTTAGATATAAATAAAGAAGTTACTAAAAGAAATGTATGAAAATTTAAAAAAATATATTTGACGCAGCGAATAAAACTCTTACTATCAAAATTGGAGATTAAGATTAAGGAAAAAATATACACGGGTAAACAAAAAACATCAAAAGGCATTGGAACTTCGAGAACAAAACATGTAAAGTATAAAGCTCAGTAAAAGTAAGAGAAAAATAATAATAAATCAAAAACAATATAAATAGGCAAGAAAGTCACACCCCTAAACAATAGAAGGCTTGAAAGAACAGAAAATTATGTGAAAAAAAGGAAGAGCTTATAGAAAATGTAAACACTTATTTTGAAATAACGTAAGAAGATATTAGGAAAGCACTTCAAAAGGTCAAAAATGAGAAGGCACCAAGGCCAAAAAACTTAAGGATGTAAATTGTAGAAAACTATGATACGACATGGATATGGTACATTATGGGCTGGAAGCACATATAAAAATAGGCAATAAAACAACTTCGATTATAAAAATAATAAAAGGTCTCAAAACAATGGGTGCGGGCTAATACTATCACTGTTTAATACGCATGTTGAACACAAGCACTGGTCTTGTGGTACAAAAATACTCAGGAATGGGAATTAAAAAGATACCTCACTTCCTATTATTTGTGGATGGTCAGATTGTGTTCTCGTAAGATGAGAAAGATATGGAATATATGCTAAGAAATTAAATGAAGAATTTGTTAAGTGGAGTTTGAAACTTAATTACCAAAAAAAAACGCAATATATGTATAAGCAGAAAGGCACATGATAACAAAATAAAAGATAAATAGATCAGGTCCTATACAACATTTTAACATTATTTTTTTGAGTTCAGCGGATACATGCAGAGAGACATCACGGAAAAATGGTTAAGAAAGCAACGAAAATATTGCATGGGTTAATATGAAATAAGTATATCAGTCAAGACACCAAAAAGGGAAAGCAGTATTGTATGGAGAACAACATAAGCAAAAAACTTGGAACTTGGATTTTATGAGAAGGTATCTACAAGTTACTTACGATTTAGAACTGAGAAAGTTATGAAGAATAAATGTGACTTGTGCAATAAGCAAAACGTTAGGAAATAGTACTCTTCAAAGGTATTGACATCTAAGGCGTATGTCAGATGACAAAAAATTGATGTAATGGTATCAAGGGGAAGAGGAAAAAAGTCGAACCCCGCCTCTTTTTTGGGACACCTATAAAAAACAGCTATGGAAAAAATACATTTACAGAGAGCAGACCGACACGGAAACAAAAAATGACACTTTATCGAATAAAAACCGAAAAAGCATAAGAAAAATAATAGATAAGGATAATAAATAAAATTAGACACAAAACTTCATTCATAATGCAACATTTCCCTTTGGTTTCAATAAAACCTTTATATATATCAGCGTTCTAAATTTTTATAAAACAAATAATTTTTTAATTAAAATCGTTCATACATTTATTAGGTTGTCGATTAGTCTTGGTGCAACCCTTGTGTATTACAGTGCCAGGTGATTATAACGACCATTTCTATTTGTTTATATTTATTATACCGAAATGTATCTTACAGTTTGAATTTGTATTTGGAAAATTTTCTACTAGTATAAAATAATACTTCTATAATTGCATAGCACTTTCTATTTTGAGAACAACAGCTGATAAATTGTTGTTTTACTTGATTCTAAAAAGATATAGTAGAGCCTTGAACATCATAAACTGCGTGTCAATCATGACTTGGCTAATAGACAAAAGCGGGTTCTATTAGGTGTGCATATCTACGTAGCATAGCTGACACAAGATTGCAAAATGAATGAAACACTTATAATAAAATTTGATGATTCACAGTCGAGAAAATACTTCCCGATAACACACTACAACTTATCTCATAAATATGTTATCTGAAATTTCTTAAACTAAAAAATACTAATACGCAAGTTTATTTTAAGGTATATCATATTCTTAAATTTGTCGAAGTAAACGTGTAACGTAATCGATTTTTGTGGTCTATTGCAAACCATGACACCCATGATATACAGATTCAAGTTACCCAGCTTAAAAAGGTCTTTTTGTCATAAATTTTTTCTATAAATAGACTAAGCAATTACTTATAATGAGTACAAATTGATTTTTATTATTACTTTTCTATCAATTTGGTTTCGTTTAATTACGCTCGAATTAGCTCTATACGGATTGAATCGGCTAGGTTCGGTTAGACTCGGCACGGCTTGGGCTAAGCTCGGTTCGGCTCGATTAGATTCGATTTGAATCGCTTTAATTTAAAAATAGCAAAAACCTGGTACAAGTTTTTTATGTTTCAACTTAATGAAAAACATTATTAAAATAGTACTTTTGGTCGAATACATCGGATAGATTTGTTGACAAAAGTGAAACGTGCTACGTTTATTGATTGCAGTGCGTTTCTCTTCTCTATTAGTATTATATGTTGAAGTCAACTGGTGCTATTTTTATTTATGTATCTAGTATTTCTGTAAATACTGTTACAAAATCAAACTTACCCTTGCTTTACACAGTGTCTACGACATTCACATACGGTTGTAATTTTTACGACTTAAAGTTGTAAGTTGCAGTGTGTTTCTTGTCAAGTTTGGTTATTTACCAATAGAGTGGCCTGATAAAGATAACCGTACTGCTGTAACTGTGTAATAGCACTACATAAGTGTGGAACTGAAAAAGTGTAATCTTTAAGACCCTGCAACCTCTTGGCATTAGCCGTGTGTTTGTGTATTGGGCTATCAAATTGTTTAGTGAGACTGAAGCTGTCAAGGATCGTCCAAGATTTGGAACACCACGTTTAGTTCGGACTGTTCAGGTAGATAAAGCCGTAAGTGTCCAAATTCAACGAAATCCTCTTCGTACGCAGAAGATTATGTCTCAAGAGAGGTAAATTTCCAAAAATTCGATATCTCATTTTATTAAGCAAGACCTAAGATTAACTGCTTACAAAATATATACGGTACACCTGCAGACAAATTCTTCAAAAAGGTAGTAAAGAATAAGCAAAAAGAACATGCGCATGACGGCCACAGAAAATCAATGTTTATGTATGAACAAATTTTTACAGAGGGGGAATCTTTCCACATGCAAATTGTCAGAATATACGTTAGGACATCCAAAAAGTAGCTCAGCTAGTGCCAAGGGCTCAGAGAGGGCGCCATCCATCAGCTAAAATAGTTTGGTGACGAGTGTGTTTTTATGGCGTAATTGATATTCATTTTTATGAAAATTGGGCCACAACTTCGGTCGCTGTGTATCAACAGAATATTTTGGGAAGTGTAGTGAAACCTCTAAATCACTCAAACTTGACTAAGCAACAACGTGGCTCATTTTCTAACGGTAGAGGATTGGCCTAGATCTCAATCCATCAGATTACAAATTATGGGCAGTTTTACAGGGCATAGTTTTCTCAAAAAGACACCCTAATGTTGATTCTTCGAAGCGAACACTGAAGGGTGCAGTCGATACTTTCCGAATGGATGTAGTGCGTGCTGCCATAGACTAGTTCATCATTTTATTTTATCTTTCTAATCAGTGTGTAACAGTATTTATGGTCATGCTATGTATATCCTCAAAAAGAATTGGAAAAATTTTGAATATTAAACACAAAAAAAAACTTGCCGACTCTCTTTTTATGAGATAATTAACAGATTTGCTCTCTTAGAGCAGGTACGAAGGATTTTTATCTCGGGAACTCATTTTCATTGGTGTATGTTAAAAATGAGTCTTAATAGGAAAGTAATTATATATCTTTTATGCAAATTAATGCCACAAAAGTCATTGCAGGTAATAATAACAAATTTCTTTAATAGGTAATTTTCCAGCATAAAAAGTACTGTATATTGCTTTTGTGTCGCAAAGTGCAACTGTATTTGTATTTGTTGCTAAGGGTATTATTTTTGGAGTTCCAAACCACTGAAAATTATTTTATATGGTTTAATCCCCACAGACCTGCGGGACATTTCGTCTTTTTTAGGCTGATATTGTATAGTCTGTTTTGAAACGCGTTTTCCGATCATTCTCTCAACATGTTATTTCCATTTTATAGGTGTAAGGGTAAGGATAGTCCCAAGGGTACGTAAAGCGTAAAATAGCTACTTTAAAGTCGATAGCTTTTATCTGCTACAAGAACTGGCCGTACTTACCATAACTCCATGGGTGTAGACCAGAGAGTGCAGATAGAAAATTTGATTCGCATGACTCTAGTACTCTTATTACAAAATTACTATAAAAGGAAATTCCAACAAAAATGGTGGAGACATACCTATAACCATAGATTTTGATGGAAATAAACTACTCGACGATCAAGTTCAACACATAAATCACAAGAGTATCAAGTAGAAGTATAATTAACAGGGGCATAATACTAGAGTCAGCGATTCGTCACTAACATTCTACAAGCAGAGTAAAAGAAATTTTCGGGCGCTTTCCTTGTACTCTCTTTAGTCAAATTTTCTATCGATCGAGCGTTGCGAAAGGAAGCCTCGGCAGGTTCGAGCTCATCAAGATGCACCCCACGTCTTCCATTACACGCAAGCCGACAAAAACCCGTCAATTAGAATGCCGCTCTTGTTTATGTAATATTCCGATTCGCCCGCAAAATCAGCAGCGGCTCTAAATTAATTAAGGAAAACGAGAACCACGGCACGTAAAGCTCGGGCGGAATGCATGCGCCGCTCGGCGCAATTAGGCTGATTGCGCGAGAAAAGCAGACCAAAGTGTAATCTGCCTTCCGGAAATGCACAATTCGCGCCAAGGTTATCGAGTGTTGCCCAACCAAGGCCGGCTAATTGCCGTATTTACTTCCTTCGATGCATTCGGCGCGAACGTGCAATGTGTGACATACAAGTCTGATAAGTACTAATAGAGCGGCGCAGGCAGGCCGCGCTCGCAAGGGCAAGCTTGTTAGGTTATCTGCTAATGACAGGCGATAATTAATTTTTCAAAGAACCCGACGCCTTTGCAGTCTATTTTCAATGCTCTCGGAAAGCCTCAATAACGTATCGGTGTCATGTGTACAGGGCCTGATTAACCCATGGGCTGAGTAAGCTGCAGTCTAGGGCGCCGGTATTTGGAGGGCACAATCAGAGCAACTTTAAATAGGTCGTAACTATTAAACTTTGAATTCGTACGTTCATCGTTTATCAACATGTAATACATAAAAACATTTCTATTGTCATAGAAGTAACAGAGATCACAAAAAAATTATTTAAAAACTTCCGTCCGCGCCATTTCTAGCGACGCCCTTGAGAGTTCAAATTCTAGAACCTAATTTGCTCTACAATCGGAAGTTTGAATATAAGGCGGAGCAAATGGGCATTCGCGGCAGCCGAATAGAAGTCATACAGCGAACAACAGTAGCGTAAATAAATTAGAGTTGCTATAGTAACGGTTAAGTGTTGCGTTAATAATATTATGATTTATAATTATTGTGTAGCAACGCCGTCTATATAAATAAAAATTGAATTAAATCGTTGTTCAATTCACTTGTCATTCATCATAAAAGCTGAACAGTGACTGTTAAAGACGGTCAATTGAGATTTGTTAAAAAAAACAAGCGGAGCAGAATTCACATAACGTTCCAAAGAATATCTTGAGCCTTACACGTAACGGTAAAAAGGGCATACGGATTAAGTAAGTAAGTAAGTAAGATTATCTTGAACAACAAGAAAATATCAAAAATTTACACTTTTCTCACGTAGTGTGTAGTGTGTAGCAATCACAATCGTCGCCATCGACTCCAATGACTTCAAGGCTAAGTTGTAAGTCAGAGAGCTCAAAAATACTGTCAAAGAGGTAGACTCAATTATATCACTTGAAGACCTGGCAGAGATTGTGGTACGTAAATGGTTCGAGAAAACAATGACTCCGAATTTAAATAAATCTGAAAGAGCATGCCACTCTAAAATGATTTGTACCAATCGTTTGTTTTACAAAAAGTTAATGAATGAGAATGCTTCAAGGGAATTGGTTGATTTATTGACGTCCCTAGGGGTTTGATGACTGGAAAAAATAATCATATAAGAAACGATAATTACAACAATTCTAAATGCAGAGAGTATGTTTCAAGTTTTATTAGGAAAAATTAAGTTTCACAACAAGAGGGTTGTAAAATAGCAGAACAGTACAAGCAGGAAGCTTTGTATTAGCAAAATGTTCTCTTACGAGTTGTTGAAGTTGTGAAGAACTGTAGAGAACAGAGCTACGGAAACGTATCTGGGTGCTACAAAGGTCTTCATGCTAGAATAAAAGAAGCAAATCCTCTGGCGACATACACACTTTTCGCGAACCATTATTTGCAACTACATGGCTCTGCAGCTGCGGAGAGCAGCAAATAGTTTGCTGAATTTTTTTCTTTAGAAAACAAATCTATAACTTTTTAGTTCTTCAAAGGATGAGATATCTGATAGTTACAACTTAAAAAAACTTCTTAAAAACTTTGTCGACAACCCGATGAAGCATCCATGCTGATGCTAGTCAAGTATTGTATAAATGGGAACATAAAGTTCGTGATAATGATCAGACTATGATCGGCAAACTTAAAAGTCTGTACAGTATTTTACAAGTTTTTGTAAAAACTCTTCAAGATGAGGATACGTTTTCAAGGCTAGAAAATAATGAAAAATTTCTACCTGAATCTGTCGCCTACAAAACAGACATTACAAGGAAGAGGGGGTTAAAAATTAATATTAGTGAAAGACGAAAATCTCTAGTTTTTGGACGATGGTCTTTGATCATAGACACATACACTGAAATTGATTCTCTGAAGCTCAACTTAGTACGAAAAAGAACAATATATTCAGGGATACATAAGAATTTCCGATTTCTATGGAAAATTACTCAAATGAAAGATAACAGAATATGTATAGGGCAAATCTGCTACTGGTATGATTTTAATTTAGATAAAACATTCGCCATGAATTTGTGTGTTTAGCAGCATTTATCAGAATTAATATAAGTACTGACATGGAAGATAAGAATGCAAAATCAAAAATACAATGAGAACCACAAAGACTCTTTTATTTAAGTTGTGAGGCGTAGAGTTTACTTTTCCCAATATTGCCATCAGTCTAAAATTTTTTCTAAGTGTGGCAGTTACTAATCGTACTGGAGGATGATCCTTTTCAGTTCTTAAGAGTGGACTTAGGACATTCTAAGTATTTTACTTGCTTATAGTAATTTAAAACATTTTTTCAACAGAAATAACTTTGAACTTCCCTAGATTACTAATTTTTAAAAATATTTGTCGTTAATAATAGCCTTGAAAGTATAGAGTCATATAATCATGTCCTGCTGTATCTCACAACCAGCGGGTCCTTTGTTGGGAGAACAGGACCTTTACTTCCCGACTGTAACCCGTATTTTATATCTGCGGTATGACCTTTTTCAGGAAATTTTGTTCAAGTGTAGCAGTCTAAAGCAAGCCGTTAGAAACTGTAGTATGATATTCTTTCTGTTCTACTAACAGTAACAAGATCCTTCTATGTGCATTTTTGGACCTTTGACACTACATATTTCAGCTCCATAACCTCAGCCCTGAGAGTGCGTGGCCTGGAGGAGACCTGCTGCAGGTGGATAGACTGCATGCTCAAAGGAAGGATGGTTTATTCGTCTGTGTATGACAAAACTATAATGGTTCAGGTAGAGGGGTGTCCTCGGGGAGGATTCTCTCCCCTGCTATGGAACCTGGTAATGGATGGACTTTTAAAGAACTTAAAAGATAAAGGATTTTCTTCTGTAGGGTATGCCGATGACCTGTCTTGGTGGAAGGGAAATTTGTAGGCACGATCAGAGAACAGATGCAGAGGGCTCTGAACGTGGTAACTGAATGGACTAAAACAGGAAGGTCAGTCCCGTAAAAACCATAATTATACCCTTCATGCGAGGGAAAAAATTAGAGGGGCTTACACCTCTTTTCCTTGGCGAAAAAAAATCACCATATAGAGAAGTAAAGTATCTAGGAGTCGTTTTAGATTATAAACTTACTTGGAACCGTCATATTGAGAAAGTGGTCTGTAAATCGGTGACAACTCTAGCAGTTCTCAAACGGATGTACGACAAGTCGTGAGGAATGGTGCAATGGTTGTACACCAGAGTGGTTAGACCCTCTCTTATATACTCAGCTTTGGTCTGGTGGCCTAAAGTTACATAAGAAGCCACCAAACTAAAACTAGGCAAGGTACAAAGACTTGCCTGATGGGCATTACAGGGGCGATGAGAACCACGCCCACTGCAGCAATGGAAACTCTTCTAGACCTCCCACCTCTGCACATAGTGATTCAGGGGGAGACAACATTGGATCACTACAGACTGCATAATTCACTGTACAAGACACATACGGGTACAGGCCATACTAGAATAACTGATAGTCTGGGGGCCCTCTGCTCGAAATGAGGACGGACCATATGACCTCAAAAATATGTGACGACTCTCTATTCGAGGTGATCATGCAGGATCGAGGTAGGAGCAGGCAATTGCACCTGGTAGCCTAATCTGGTACACAGATGGTTCTAAAACCGAGCTGGGATATAAGCTTTCCCCTGGGTCAGTACGCTTCTGTCTTTCAGACAGAAATATACACCATATTACAGTGTGTACATGAAAACGGTAAGAGGGCTTACAGGAGCAAGCGGATCTATATTATACCAGACAGCCAGGCAGCTTTAAAGGCTTTATCAAGCACTAAAGCATACTTTAGACTGGTAGGGGAATGCATCAACGAACTCAATGCACTGGCAGAACACAACACGGTGAAACTATTATGCCGAAGAATTGGCTAAGCAGGGATCTAGTGAGGCTTATATCGGTCCAGAACCTGCTTTAGGAATTTCATAAAGTGCTGCCCGAAGCTTTATTAAAAGAGGACATGCACTCATCGTCGAATGTACTGGAAGAATCGACCAGGACATAATTTCAGCAAAACCTTCAATAAGGGACCTTGCCAAAAGAGATTAACAGAACTCCTTAGTTTAAGTAGGACACAGCTAAAGATAACCATAGGATTTCTTACAGGGCATGCGACTGTTAAAGAACACCTCTGGAAAATTGATAAATTCAGTGGTGACCTTGCATGCAGACTCTGTAGCAAGGAACCATAAACAACCTTACATATCCTATGTAAGTGCGATGCGCTGTGCAGGAAAAGGCAACATACATTCGGGAAACCAATCCTGGAACCGAAAATTTCCAGACACACCCTGTAAAGGACCTGTATCTACTGATTCAATGGACATCAATTACAGATTGGTTGTGAATTCACTTTATTATGGTAATCACAATAAGCTATAGGCTGCAGTGAACGTGGATCCACCAAGGAAGACATACCCTAAGTGAAGAAAAAAAAAACAGTAACCGCCGAATGAATTTTGTCGCCAAGATCTTCACCCAACTTAAAAAAAAATAGATACATTTTAGTAAAAATCCCTACCAAAGGATAAAACACGGTGATATTAAAGAGTAGACCACAATAATGTAAATTTCAGATTATCAAACTTTGAAACCTTATCTGAACAGTTTGCCGTTTTTGTGACATTAGAAACAATTTATCGCAATCATTTACCTTCTAAATAACTAAATATATCTAAAGCACTTCAAATGTCCTAAGTTGTGATAACAAATCAGTGATAAGTGACGTGGGTGTGCGATTACAACAAAGTTAGAGTCCTGCTCTTGATTTCTTCATCAAGTGAAGGCATTAAAAAACTATTACGTAAAAAAACTGGAGCATAGTTATGGTGATCAGAGCAAAGTTACTGAATAAAACAAAAAAGTGCAGGATATTTTACAGGAAGATAAAATATGACCAATATTTCGTATGCTACTATTTATCGCATATTATACGAATATTTAAGCCTGAAACAAAAGTGAACTAGTATCAACACTTTCAAGCGTTTCGACATATCATGTGAGCTAAAAAACAAACAACAATCAAAATATTGGGTTTTTAGTGACGAAAGTGAACCAATATTTAACGATGCCTGAAAAGCTTTACGCAATTATGATACTAAGGAAACGATAACTGGGAAATATTACGCGTTACCCTTAGACTATTTGGATGCCGAAAAAAAACGACCATCCTAAGAGAAGAAAAAGGTACTCACCCATTATAACATAAAATTACATTAACTGTGCTGAGAATTCCTTCCCTGGGCATCATGTTTTCTCAACTTCAAAGTTCTAAAAGTGTATCTCTGCAAAAAATCGCAACGCATTCGAAAGTTATAATAGAAACTAGAACTTATTTTGAAAACAAACAAAAACATTCTTAATTGAAGACGTTAAGTTAAATGAATGGAATTAAAATAAACGAGTTCAGTTAAAATGAGACCACGTTAAAGAATAAAAAGGAAACTTTGATAAAATTTTATGCATTCGTCCTCATACACTTCTCTAAAATTCCAGACATGTTTCCTTGGCTCAACTCGCCCCCTGGCCAAAAAAAGATGGGATTTGTTCTGTAGTTCATATTCATCTATTACTAAAACCCCCACGAATTAGCATGTTAATTGTACCCTGAAAAACTTATGAGGCAAAGTCTATGACGATTTGGATAAGTTGCTGACCGACGTCAAAGCGTGAATTGCCTCGAAGAACTAGCGCCTCTTTCATCGTGGAATAAACAGCCTGAGAAGCAAATGAGCAGCACTAATTGAAATTGATGGTTACACAGTTACGCGCCAGAATTATCATTGAGGCGTGATTTGTTTTTCGATACAAATTAAATGCACCAACTCATTAAAAACAATAAGATTGTAAAGCAAACAAATAACGTAAACTACAAAAGGCATTCCATCGAAATGGTACAATTAAGTGAACTTTCACGTAAAACAGGAATAGATGGGTTTTCAACAAACAAAGGAAGACATTTTCTTGTGGAAATATTTAACCATGTCTACAAGAGGTTCCAGTAAAATAGATTTGAGGATACATGTATACAACTGTATTCTTTTTATACAAAAATTTCAAAAAGAGAATTATCTATAATCAACGAAGTTGAGAGAAAAATTTTTGTTCTTCACAGTGGTAGTGTGTTTAGATTTGGTAAAGATGGCCGAGATTTCTCAAAATTCAGAAATACCCAGTCATATTCAAGAAATAATTGGCGTTGAAACGTAGATGCATCATTACACTACGGAAAACAAAAGGCAGTCAACAGAAGAAGCAACACTTAATGAACCATCTCCAAAAAAGTCCAAAAGTCCGGAGTCTCAAATACCACCAGCTAGGTGCTATTTGAGATTCCCAGGACTATTTGTACACCACGAGAGAAGATTAAGAAGCAAATATTATGTATCATTGTTAGATGGATTGAACGAAGGACCATAAGTCCCCAATTCCGATGGTCAAACTACAAAAACTGTTTCCCTCAATGACTTAGTTTTCAACCCCCAAGAAATAGTTGAAGGGAAAGAAATTGTCATTGCATACTGAAGTTGTTGAAGCTAGCTGTAAATGGATATTTCAAAGGTTTAGTTAGTTTTCTTTTTTCATTCGAGGTTTTCGATTATCCTGATAGAAGAAAATAAAAAAACAAACCTGATAATTGCAAGTTTATGACAGACACTGGTGATCATTTTAATAATTTTAAAAAATAGTAATTGATAGTTGCTAAAATAATGGAAACACTTGTTAAAAGTAGGATAGATATTCACTGTGTTTAGTAACACTGGGTACTGCGCAAATAAACCGTCTTTTGTTTGTTGCATGTAGTATAGACTGTGCACAGTAAAATGAGGCAGTATGGTTAACGACGTGCAGATTTGGTGAGTGACCAGTATGTTCGACCTGACACAGTTTCTAAAAGGTCTAATTGTTGACGCCCCTCTGTGAGCAAAACAGCGACGTTATGCGGTGTAACACAAGACATGGTCTCGAAAGTCAGGATCGCATACACAGTGCACGGAAAGCAGGGTTGGCAAAGCATGATAGTGGTCGAAAGACGAATCTGTAGACGTCGCAGAAGAAAACAACGCCCGAGGAAGTGACTATGGAACTTAATCAGCGCCTAAACACCCTAATGTCATCCAAAACAATGAGGCGAGAACTGTTTGTTGCTACTGCTAAGCCCCTAATAACAGACACGAATGCTTAAAAGTGACGTGCATGGTACCATGCCCGCAAAAACTGGCCGTTGGAGGACTGGCAACGTGTCGTTTGGTCAGACGAGTTACCCTTTACCTTCTTTCCCACCACTGCAAGCGTGTTTGTTAGGTGAATACCCTCTGAAGCATACGATATGGACTGTTTTCGCCCGACTGTCAAACGTGGTCTAGGGTGTTAGTATTCGGCAGCTCCCGTGTAATGTGACAATTACACGGTCGGGTCACAACAGTAGAGAACTCTTGGGTAACCAGGTTCGCCCAATTGTGTCAACTTTATTTCCAGATGAGAATGTCATATTCCAGGTCGATAATGCCCAATTCATACCGATGGCCCTATTCAACAGAAGTTTCGAAGAGCATGTTGATGAGGTTCAACAGATCCCCAAACCTAAATATCATCGAGTCTTTGTGGGCTGTTTTGGAAAACATGGTTCGGCGTCGATTTCCACCTCCTTCGTCTCTACTTGAGCTGGATGCTGTGCTGCATGAAGAATGGTTCAAATTCCACTCACCACTATTCAGGACTTGTATCGGTTTATTCTGTCTAGAATTCCAGTTGTATTGCGTGCTGAAGTTGAATCAACACCGTATTAATGCAAGACGTTCCGATTTCCGCAAGTGTTTCCATTATTTTGTCAAATACCTGTACAATACTTCTTTACATAAAGAGGAAAGTTTTCTGAAAGTTTGGTTTAGATTTCTGCTTTGGACAATGGTAAACGAAAATTACGGCATGCAGTACGAAGAATACAAAACGAAAAAAACTCTAGGAGTAAACGTAAACATGCGAATGGCAGAAAAGGTCGAAAAACGAAACAATAATAAGATATATAGAGAGTATGAGCGTGGAAAACATGAGAACAACTAAAGTACAATGATGAATGTCAAAACTGAGAGTCATTTGGTAACAAAAATAAGTGGGGGAAGGTGGAGTGGTCTTGATTACATAATCTGGTCATCCGCTGGTTTAGTTTGAAAGCCACTTGCACAGGAATGTGAAAAACTCACCCCAATTCGAAACAGACCGACTAAAAGCAGCACTCACACAAAATCCAGCAGCGCGAGCGAGCTCGCCACAACCGCGCTTGACACCAGGCGGCCCCGGGCGACCTCGGAGCGCAAAATTTACATAAAAAGCAATTATGCGAGTCACACGCGGATTGCACAACCGAATTAATCTGGCGGCGCGCGGCAGAGCACTCACCTTTATCCTCTTGTCGGAGCCGGTCTTCTTCAGCGACGGGCGGTCGGACGGTGTCTGGGTCTTCTCCACTTTGCCCTGCGACAGCTTCCGGAGCGGCGGCGGCAGCCACTTCCGGCTGAAAAAACAAAGGCCAGTTAGCGCAGTCGGACACCGCTGCACCGGTGTGCATCCACCGGAACTAAAGCGCCTCCAAAACGCGAGGCTGCAGCGGCGGCCGGCGTACCTCGGGCTCTCGCAGCAGCTGCAGTTCTTCCGGAAGAACCTTTTGATTTTGCCCATCCCGGTGCCACTCGCGGGCGAGTTTCGCGCGTACAGCCGCAACGACTGCCTTCGAGAGTTATCGCCGGCTCATGACAGCTCTTATTGTCTCTAAGATAAGATTAAAGCGGCGAATGGCGGGCGGGGACGGCGCTGTTTTTAGCGCGCGTGGCCTGAGGAATCGACGAAAAACGATCGAATTCGTGAAAAGCGCTGACGAAAACGGAAAAGGAAAGGCACCGATGCCCCCGCGAAAGTTTCGGCAACTCCAGAGAAGAAATACGCCAGTTAGTAGATCAGAAGCAAAATCTGCGCGGCAAGAGCGCTTGTCAGAGTTATGGCTTTTATGGCCATTTACAGTGCCATTCGGGAAAGCAAACGTTTCAAGCAATCCAGGATAATGGGGCTAATTTGGACGCCAGATTATGGCGAAAAATGACGGGCTATCCTTTGGGAACGAAGGTTAATTCCGACTGCAAGTTTAAAAAGCACCGAAGTACTTGAAAACTTTGCAAATGGGACATAAAAAGTTTTAATTGGCATCAATTTGTATTTAACTTTATTACATTAAAAGGCTGTTATCCTGTCCTTTTAAACAGCGCTGTGACAAAATATCGTAAATAAAAGGGAACATTGCAAAAGCTTCATACTGGTCCGATCACAAGAAAAATGCATAGCAGTGACATGAATAAAAAATGAATCTTTTTGTATTCTTTATTATATACAAGTTACGCCCGGAAAGTAAAGAGGCCGATCTGCTTTGTCATCAGATAAACGTTCTAATTCGAACTCATTTGCCTTGGAGCCGTGAACAGCTATTTGTCAAGGGTACGTGATAACGGAAAGGATACTTTATCAAAAGCACAAGCGTCTAGGTGGGACAAAGCATTCAGAGAAAAAAAGAGGACGTCAACACAGTTCAGGCAATGCGGCAAAGGTTAATGTGGTTTTGGACTTTGACTGGCGTCTGCGTGCTAAATTGATAGCAGATAAAGTGGGAGTTCCAAAATTCACTGTGCATGAAAACGTTATGACGGAATTGCAGACGCGGAAATTTTGTGTAGATAGATGAACAGAAGAAAAACCGTGTATTGATTTCTCGTGAGCTCAAATACAGCGTGAAATAACATCATCTTGGGGCTATTAAAAATGTGCAGGCTGGCGTTGCAAGTGCTCTGAAAGAATTTCCAGGCGAGCTATGATGCGTGATGTCATTTTGAAAAATATTAAGTATATACAAATATATCTTCAATTAAGCGAATTTTTAGGAATCAAACGTACCTTTTATAAGATCATATTGAAATCTTCCAAATACTATCAAAAAAATTCTTTACAATTGAAGGGGTCAGTACAAAAAGTTGCCAAGTACCACATTTTGCTGAAATTGAGTTAAGTGTCACCATCTATATAAATTTACTCATATAACACTTTGGTGAGGTCAGATGTGTGCCAAGAAGCTTCCTACTGCGCGAAAACCCCTATGTAGATATCTTAGTCAATCGTCATTTCAGTGCAAGTAGTAGCTAAGTATCAAAAAATTGCTAAGTCTATGGACTTAACTATTTTTTAATCTTGACATGACCTTAATATGACTTGGCTAGATTTACTGCTTGAATTTTGCCGTTTTTCAAGTTTGTGCTTAAGTATCATCACTAAAAATGTCCGTTAATGGTAAGATTAAGATAAAATATTAATAAGTGTGACCAAGTTCTTAAGAAGAATTTAAAAGTTTTAAAACTTTTTTTTAGAATCGAGTAGTTATAATAAAGAAGTAACTTCAGGAAGCGAGTATGATCTTAAGAAGATAATAGGCGCAATAATATTTCTGCAATGGTTAGTTCAGAATCAGTAAAAATGAAAACGTAAGCGACAAATTAGATTCAGAAAATATTGCCAATAATTCGGCTCCTCTTCAGGAAGATGTCGAGAAAGTACCCCCTAGAAAAATGAAAAAGGAATTTGAAAAAACAAAGACTTGTTAATGAGAAAAATAGACGTCGTGATACTGGTAAGTGTGTCAGTAAACTAAATGCTATGGAGCAGAGAAACATTTTTGAACAATGCTGTAGTCTATCTAGCCATGCAGAACAAACAATTTATTTGCATTGTTGTGTTAGGAAAGGTCAAAAGTCCCGACCTCATCTGCGTAACAATGATGAAAGGTCGCAAAGTCGTACAGTCTTTTCCTATGAAGTGCTGAGAGCGGAACAATGACATTATGTGAAAAAGCCTCTTTAGTTGTTCATGAGATTTTTAAATCTAGATGAGAGAAAAAAATAAAACGGGAGCCCAACCAGCAGATAACAGGGGTCATCACAACAAGCCGAACAGAACCACAACAGAATCTCCCCAGAAAGTCAGAAAATTTATAAATTGCCAGCTCGAGAATCGCAATACACAAGATCTGATATCCGCAATAGAAAGTGTCTTGACCCCAATCTATCGTCATCTAATGACAGTGAAATATGTTGTCCAGTTCCAGGACACTCTATAATATCAGTATATAGAGACTTTGGTGCAATAGAGAAAAGAAGACTAAAACTGAAAAAGGTTGACGATCTTGAGACTTGTATTGAACTGATCAACACTTGCATAAAGAAAAATCCCTTTAATGTCGTATTTGTTTAACACAGTCTCCGAACAAACAGAGAGCTAGTTCCAGGCGATAGAACTGTTAAAGTAAAAGATTGTAAACAATGGATTATGCAGCACGTCAAGACTTCCGTCCCAGGTATTTCCAAAACTCGATTCATCAGGTTTGAAATTTTTAATCCTCCGAAGCGAATCACTTTTTCATAACATAATGTAAGTCATTATAATCATGAAAAGTGTAGTTCATATGAAAAATTACAAATCGTCATCACTACGTATTATAGATGTGGGAGCCTTTCGAAACTTCCAAACGATCGTAACTGTCGAAGTGTAATTCTCATCTCTAATTAGTCAAATAATTAAAGACACCAAAAGGTTGTTCTCCCGAGTTAATTAGTTTTAAACCAAAGAAGATCGCTAGATATTCCTTATCGGGTACATTATTGTCTAACTCGACACATTTACTGGCAATCCCAGGAGCCTAGATTGACTCGTAGCTATCCACTCCTCAACCTTGTATTACAGATTAGTCCTCAACTTTGGTATTCAAATAGAAAACTGTTAAATCCAATAAATGTATAGAAATATGAGAGAATCAACAGCAAACTAAATAAACCTTGAGAAGAACAACAATATATTAGAAGCAAAATTACAAATATATGCTTTTGTTCTTTTAGGTTCGCCCTCACTGCCCGGCTGTTACGCACCAACTCTTATACTTGGAAATACGGCGAACACCACACGCTTTGTTTGAAAGACACATAAGTACTCAATTATTTTTAGCGGCTGAGTAGGGCACCCGCCAGGCATCAGAGAGCTCTGGAAATGAACCCGGGTTCGTCTGTACAATACATAAATGTCTCAACAGTTTGTTCTACACTTGCACGCTGCTAGATGATAGTAAATATCCAATAAGAGAGATTATAAATAACTAAAGGTAATAGACATAAAATGTTCTTTACAGAGACAGCTAAAGTCACACAATGACTCAGTAAAAACGCGGAAAAAGATGGAGGAATATTAAAAGTTATCAGCTATAATTACATGTCGCCTAAGTATAGTTTTATCTCCATTTATCTATTAAACGTCAAGATGATTCAACTATTATAGGTAATCAATCATAATTTGCTGTGTGAAGTACATCGAAGAGTCAATTCGCGGTCGAGCGATTGCGGGCTCTAGATGCCTAACCGATGCTCATTTCAAACAAAGAGTAACAATGCATCGTTTAAGTCGCTGCGTTTGCCGCATCATCCTGTATCAAAGATGGTGCGCAAAGACTAGGCAGAGAGGGCAAACATGTGGGTGCCTTGACCTTCCAATTCGCGCGATGCAAAACTTTAAAATAAAATATCTGCTAGACGAGCCAAAGACGATTTGTCCTTTATGTAATTTTGATAAAAATCACCAGATTTCACGAAGCCACTCCATATTTAATTAAAAAAAAATCGCTTGGATGTTCGTTTTTATTATTATTATTAATTTGGTCCTAAATCCCGCAGACACAATCTGCAGGAAGTTTATCTTAACGATACGCTCGCTGGAAGCCAGGCTCAACGACTTCGACGAGACGGGACCTTGGGTTTTTAAGGCGCGGGCTCGGGTAACTACCTGAAGGTTGAGGAACATCCAACAATGGGAGTGAACAGATAATTGTTTATGGGTCGATTACGCAATTAGCTACAATAAAAAATAAAGGAAGATGGGATTTACTGCGTTGTGCAACCGATTCGTCTCTATTTTATGTTTAAATGAAAAAGTATAATTTCGTATTTAAATTCCTTGCAGGAATATATAATATTGGTTTTCAAACTTCTTTACAAGAACTAAATTGAATAATAATTTGTTTATAGAGTTCTGATGTACTTTAGTATTATGAGTCATGGAGGAACTTCCGAGAACATCTTTTTACTTGCACATTGTTCTGCTTAATCAATTAATTGCACAGCAAGATTTATTGCGGATTTTTTACGTGCGTTACAGAAGTGTTGCATGTGAATTGAAAAACACTGTGATTAATCTGCAACTTCTCAGAATTATATTTCAAGGCATTTTTTTAAATTTTTTTGGACAAAAATTAGAGTCTTCCAATTAACAAAACATGCCCAAAAACCAATAAAAACATTTAACGAATAATTTGACGTATAAAAAAGTGGTAACCTCATGAAAAAATTGCGATCACCTCAATCTGTCAGTTTTTACCATTGAACTTCTAGAAATCCCAAACACTTCACTTCAAAATAAACAAACGTGAAACATGAAATTAAACAAATTCTTTTAAAATATAAAAAATAAGGAGACCTTGCAGTTCTTTAGTTTTTATCATTTAATAATGTTGTGGCATTATTATCAACGCAGTTTGATGCTGCAAACCACCGCTCAGATTTACTATTGCGGCGAAAGTGATTGAAAGCGATTGGTGTACCATAGTGCGCGCTTATCATTTTTCAAATTTCTATTTTCGGCAGAGTGCTTTCTGGCATCCATTGTGAAGTGCGTCCTTTGCAAGAGTGCCGTTTTAGCGCCCAAGTATGGCATCAATCAGCATAGTTTTGTGATCTGTAATTTTCGTCATTCATTACATCCATCGAATTTTCGAAACAGCCTTCATATGTAATTCATCTGTAATCAAAAACAAAATTTGTTTCCGCACTATATGTGTTAGTTTAACGCCCTAAATAGTTCGCTTCTGCTGCTATAGAGGGTGCATTTCGTTACTCACGATGTTCCTGCTTCCAATGGATGTTGAAAAAGCTCTCCAACTGTTATATATTCAGCGAATACGTATAGTAATAAATCATCATGACATACCCATGAATCGCCCCTTAAACGCAGAAAGATGTGCGCCGAAGCCAGGTTTACACTGTAGCATTTATAACAATATTTTATATTTATCCCTTTTCGTTAAACAGAGGGATCAACATTTCAAAACTCACTTTTACAATACACACTATCATTAATAGTGAGATACAAACGAAATCGCCACTTCTAACCACAAGAAGTTAGCCGCAGCACTAACATACGAGTACCCGAAGGGAGTCAGTGTGTACCTGACTACTGAAATACGCGCACATTTTCAAACCGGTCAATTACAGAGAATTGTTTACAATGAATGGGAATTTTTGACAGTTTTACTACTGTGTACAAATATAACCCGGAATTTTTAATTTAAACTGCGCGGGCATTTCGTTGGGTACAAACCTTTTTAGTTTTAAGTTGGTAGGACTGCTACTGACATCTGTGTCAAATTTTAAGTTAATATCTTAATTAGTTGAAGAGTGATGCTCGTTTTCGTAAACAACCAAAATTAACTTTTTCGATTTTTACCATGTCAGAAAATATTTAACAAAGAAGTTCGATTAAATTTTGTGTTAGAAATGATATTTCTGCTGCGGAAACGCTCAGAATGTTACAAAAAGCCTTCGCTGAACAGGCTATGTATAAAACACAAGTATACGAATGGCATAAAATGTTCAAAGAGGGTCGTGAAGGCGTTGAAGACGAACCACATCAAAGACGTCCAAGAACATCAACTGACGAACAGCACGTCGCGAAAATTAAGGAATTGGTGCTCCAAAATCGTCGATTGACAACTAGAGAGCTTGCTGACATCGTTGGCATTTCAAATGGATCAGTCAACACCATTTTGAAGGAAGTTTTGTGCCTCAAAAAAGTCAAATCTCGTTTGGTTCCAAAACCTCAATTTGTTCTGACCATTTCGCTAAATTCCACCCATATCGTTCCGCAACGCGATTCGCCTGAGTTAGCTCCATGTGACTTCTCAAGCAAAATGAAAAGACCGCTCAGGGACACCGTTTTGACACGATAGAAGAGATAGCCGAATCGAAGAAGGTGCTGAAGGCCATACCGAAACAGGGCTTTTCAAAGTGTTTTGATGAGTGGAAAATTCGCTGGCATAAGTGCATTAAGAGGGGATTACTTCGAAGGCGATGAAATAGATTTTTAAGAATAAATAAGGATTTCAAAAATTATAACAAAATTCCGGGTTATATTTGTACACAGTAGTATTACTATACGTATTCGCTGAACGCATTATATATTGTTCTTTCGCAAGTCGAAGAGCAATCCGACCACCCTATTAGGAGTTTGATATGGTTGGTGTTTACTTCTTAAATGTAAAACACCCTTTTACAATGTGTTCCATTTTTTTTCAGTTGAACCATCGCAAACTGTGTTATATCAAGTATTAAATTCATCTGCAGCTCTCTACCGCTATCCTCACAAACACAATTCTTCAAAATTCTGTTATCTATTGCTTTCTGGTTTACACAGCAATAGTTCCCGTAATAGCCACGAAGGCCTTTGGGGTCGTATGAGGATGTCTGCTACAATCTAGAGCCTACGATACACAACAATAGTATTCTATATTAGTTCCTCCTTGAACTGGTTCTTCTCCTACTTTTATATAGGTTTCTAGCCTGTTTCTAGCCGCACAGTGGTGTGGTACCATGAGCCATGTTGGGCTTACCCCGGGTAGTTAGTTAGCCTAACCCATTAATTTAGAAGAAAGAGAATGCACTTCACGACCGCTAAAGACGTTTGTTTTGACCCGGAACCCGAACGATTGTGGTATATTGCTCTTTGTACGATGAAGACATTAAATCTTGTAACATTTGGTTGTATCAAATACGTCTGAATGATAATAGTAAGTGCCTGAACCTTCAATTTGACCTAAGCATAACAAAATAATTGTAAATATTTTTAAAGTCGCAGTTAGGCTACGGACCGCTGAACTATAGCTAAATGGCACAGGTATCCCCATTTATAAACAATGATTGAATTTTAATGGCAAGCTCATTAATATTCAGATTGCGTTTGTGTACTATTGGGCTATGACTACGTATAACTCTTGAGTTAATTCAAATTTAGCTAGGCTCTAAAATAAACAAGGCATTTTCTTGAACGCTGAAAATCACAAAATCGCTTCGAGTGTCCTTTGGGCAATAATTAGCGTAAATTTACCTTAAAGAGCAGCTGAATGATTTCAGGTAGTCTTAATTACACTTCAGACACATAATAAAACCAGTAAACTTTTGAATATACTAATATAGATTTTATAGTTATATTTAAAATTATAACTAAATGGTAATAGGAAAAGTTGTGAATGACAAGTAAATAATATTTATGAGTTTTTCAAGGTTTTGTTTGTGCCTAGAATGGAGTTACACAATAATCGAGAATTCCTGAAGTTCATGTTTTTACTTTAGACTGTAATTAAATGGCGACCAAAAATTTCTAAACAAAAGTTTGTTACAAAATATTCATCAGGTTTCAAAGAACTATACTTTTAAAGTCTTTTTCTTCTGGTGTCTTACCCTCTGAGGACTTTTGCTAATGCATTGGCTGATTTTCATTTGTCAGACGCAGATCTAAACAGTGTGATTGCTGATATTCCTGACCATTGTCGTAGATTCTTCAGCCAGGATGTTTAGAACCTTCTAGAAACTTATTTTATCTCATTTTGTCTTCCATAGCCAATTTCATGAGCTCATATTTTGGACTTCTCACTATATGTCCAAAGTGGTCGAGTTTCCTCTTCTTCAATCTTAACATTCTAGTTCGTACCTCTATGTTTAGTTTCTTGTTACTTAAGATTTTTTTATTTTGTTAAAAGCAATGCTTGCTATTTCTATCCGGTGTTTAATCTCCTGTATGCGATCCCATTTCTTGTTCAATGAACAAGCCTAGGTAGGTTATATTTGGTACTTTTTCAATCCCTCCATCTGCATTAATGTATTTACAACCATTATCTTTGGTTTGTTGGTGTTGATCTTCATTACATATTTTTTACATTTCTGTACAACCCTTTCAACTAGCAACTGTCTGCGTGTCTCAGGTTGTTGATAGTTTCCATTTACTATCCTTGTCATCTCTGAAAAGTGTTTTAAAAATATGTTGAATGGGGTAGACGATAAGACTCAGTGTTGCATTATTGCTTGTTGTACCAAATATAGATTAGCAATGATTCTGACATGCTTATCATCTACTTCAGTTTTGAATATCTCTATAAACCTTGTCAAAAGGTTTCTCAGAATCAACGAAGCACATGTAGATATCACACATTAGATCTCTGCATTGTAATATAACAATTTACAAGCTAAAAAGCATTTTTTTTATTCAAAAACCTTTACGAAAATCAAGTTCGTTTATTGGATATTCTAGTATTTGACATGAAATAACAAATTTAACAAGAAAAGAAATATAAACTCCCCTAATTTTATTTGGCCAGTACAAATATTCGCTTTTGCTTCTCTTGTCGCACAACACTTAGTTCGTTTTACACTTGTAGTCAATATGTGATTAGGCAATCTACTGAAGATAGCGTGGCACTGATCAGATTTCCCGACCTCACACTGTCTAATTTGAGAGGGATTTAAAACTAATTAATCATTTGTAATCATTCTGTAATTTGAACAGTAGTTAAGTTGGAAAACCTTTATAGAATAACGTTATCCGCGTTCTAACAGTTTCGATTGTGGTTTAAACAATAATTAATTTGTACAGAAACTTCTAAAAGTCGTGAATTTACTTTGAATAATAGCTGAATGCCATTAAGGCTCCTGTAAGTTGAATAATTAAATAACATTAGTGGACTTTTTAGAAAGTTAATTGTAATTTGCCAGAAAGCTTTTAAATGCTTCAAATGTACTTTTAGAAGTAATTAAACAATAATAGAAATACCTTAAAGATTTCAATTGTGCAAAGTGATATAGTGAAGCTCATAAAATGATGTTAAAAAGTTTCTGAACTCTTACTTACATCGGAGAGTGCAGCTAAATGATGGTTAATGGTTTTTTAGACCTCTTTCATAACTTCAATATTAAATGCAGTATAGTCTACTAAAGATTTCTATAGACACTAAATTACACCGTTACATTCCAAAAGTGAAATTTGAAAGTCAACCGAGTGGTAACAGAAAAGCTTCAACGACTCCAGTTATATTTCAATAGTAGCTGAATGATACTATAGATATTAAGAATAATCCTCAGAAAGTTACACTATGAATAATAAGTACATCAGGTAAGACACTCTTGGATATTTCAATCGTATTTTGAACAAAAAACCTTTGACATTCGCGATTATATTCGAGGCATTATTAAAGTACAGTAACCAATAATCGTAACCCAGCTGCATGTTAAACAACAGTTACACAATGTGATAACTTATATTTCTATTGTATCTTATAATTAAATAATAATCATAATCAAACATTTCTCTTCGTTCATTTCGTTCCCTACTTTAGTTTTATTTTCAAATCCACGTTCTTCAGACATCAAAACTTTCTCTAAAACACTTTCATATCCAGCATCAATAAACTAAGATTTTTTGGGGGATCGCACATATGGAAATGCTCAGCGATCAATTTCCGGCTAGACCTAGGCGTCAACCTAAGCTGAAAACCCGACAGGAACAAGAAAAGCAAAATGTGTAATTCCGCTATGCGGGGCAGCTGTAGAGTGCAGAACACTCGAGCCGCCGGCTATCCAGCTCTCGTTGCATGCATTATTGAACTGTCAGCGCCCGAAACCTTCGCCGACCTCTCAACACTTATTATTTTCAATAGCTGGCCAGGAAGCAACGGCCGTTGTTTATGGACAGCCTTTGCGCGCCTCTTTAAATACGCGGTGATTCGTTCAGTGCCAGAATAAGGCGGCCACCTAACGGGAAAACCCGCCGGGAGATCGGGAAATGTAAATCGGCAGCTTTTCAATCTTCCGTGGCCTGGAAAAGTCCAAAAGGCCACGGCGCGCTGAAATGATGTGCTTTCAGGAGTTAGCGATGAAGTGAAAGGGGATATCAGCACCTAGCATGTTAATTTCCGCGTATTTCACACGATCCGGCGCGGTAATGGTGAAACTGTGTTGCGTTAAGATTGATAGGATCTGCTTATTAATTTTCGACACAAGCAAAATGTGCGGTATTGATGAATGGTCGCGCAGTTAAAGCGATTATGCAGTGCGGGTAGCGCTCCGTGCCGTGGTCGCTGAAATGGGATGTAATTGAGTTAAAAGTAGTCATAGCTCTCCTCCTGTAATGAAGAAAATAATCGAAACTGGGTGTAAAAAATGTAATTAAGTTATGGTGTTGATTCGAGAGCGTAAGTTTTAACATCGTTATGAATCAACTGAGGTGTTGTAAAGTCATAAAGAAACTAATTAAGAAGGAAATTTAGAATATTATAAAAGCGATTCTTGTTCACTACAATCTTCCTTAATTACCAGATTCCAGAAAAAGTGATACAATGTAAAAAAATGTTATGTCATAAAATACAGAAATACAAACTCAAAAATTCATAACATTATCAGATGATAAGATATATTGTGGTGCAGCATTCTTTCATTTAGGATACATCTCTACATTCAGGATTGTTGGATTTAGTTCTCAAATAAATCCCAACTTTCACTTATGGCTCCTAGAAGCTGTGCACACAGAGCAGATTGGGCACACCCTGGAAACTGTGTCAATTAAGAGGGGACTACCACAAACAGCTAACTCCGATAGTATATCAATGTCATTACATCCATTAAACAATTAAGCGGAGATAGGATTTAGCACTGATTCAGAAACGAAGGGACAACCTAGGAAATGCTGACGAAAGAACCAATGATATGATCAACGGTAACGTTCCAAGTTGGAGCAAACGACAACTAGATCTACTCGCCAATCCGCGTGGCAAACGTGCTAAGATAACGCCCAAGAAGGATTTGGTGGTTAAGAGGAACAGCATTCACAGATAATTGGAAACGTGAAGAGGGGGCTTTTATCCAAAATTGGAAAATGGATAGAATGCAGTCGTAAGACAAGAGAAGAGATGTACACTGCAATAAATCTTACTATAAACATTCACCGCAGCTTTATAACCACGAATTCAATTACCTACTTTTGTTTTCAACAATCCTCAGAATTCACCATTCCAACATTTTTGAAGTATTAACTGACAGAAAAGTTTGGCGTTTTTAAATGCTCTGCAGTCTATTTGATGGCGTTCTAAATTTTAGCTCTAATCCAACAAAATCTTCTTGTCGGTACGTCTTGTATCTCAGAAGAGGTTTAATTTCTTCTTACTTGACGGTATATTTCATTATTTATCAATTGTTATTTTTATTTCTTTCAAGTTTAGCAGATAATGTAACATTCGTTTCGATTGGATGTAATGATCGCTCATTTATGCAGGGTGATCAAAATTGAACTTTAGGATTTGAATTGCGTTCTGTGAACGTTGGAAGTTTGTATTCGTACAGTTGGGATCTAAATCTGAGAAGGAAACTTTGATTATTATTTGGATGTAATAAAGTGCCAATTGAGAATGTAATTCATGGTCTAGTCCAAAGGTTAAAAAAATTGGTCTGTTTATTGACAACGCGAGGGTTCGCTATCAGCACAACAATCGCACTATTATTCGAATAAGTGATAGTGTGCAGGGAGAATTAAGAATCTCAATTTGTCGCCGTTCATAGCAATTAAATCTTTCATACGGCACTATGCAACTTATTTAATAGACAATCTGCAGTCACAGACGTGTAAAATTCAAATGATTCAAAAACTTAAAGAAACGGGCCACCAGAAACACTGTACATTTGTGAACTGGGTTTTTGGAGAACACAACAGGTGACGCTGGTTTTTGCAAAAACCCACATTAAATAGTTTTGTGAATCGTCAAAATTGTCGCATTTGGAGTAGTGAAAATCCACGTACTTATCTTTGGCTCGTACTTTTTGAGAACGAAGCTGACTACGTTGTTACTATCGGGAGATGCTACGATTTTTTTCAACGAAACCAACGATTTGAACTTGAATGACATGATGACAAGATGGAGCTACATCTCACACAGCACGTGAAACACTCACTTTACTTCAAACAATTTTTCCTAGTCGAGTTATCTCGCAAAGAAGTGATATCGATTGACCACCGTGGTCTTGCGGTCTAACACGATTAGACTTTTTCTTCTGCGACTATTTTAAAGAAAAAAATTGTCAACAAAGCTGGCACAGTTCCAAGACTAAAACAGAACATCAAACGCACTTATGGGAAAGAATTAAGAAAACCACTAGAAGAATGGTCGCATGTCAGTGCAGTCGTTGAGGGCATTTGACCGACATCATATTCCACATGTAACAGCTAAAGCTGTATTTTATACTTATAGCAATAAAATTCGGATTGTTCCAATATTTTCAATTGTATTCAGGAAAAGCTTCCTAAAGTCCAATTTGGATCAATTTTTTATAAGTTTATGTCATCTCATGGTACAAGTTTCGGCTAGTCACCTTCTGTATTTGAAATATTGTCCTGGAGTGTCCGTCGATCAATTCACCATTTATTACTTTGTAAGACTGAATTGCATATTTTGAGTTAAAGAACCTCAAAACTACTTTGCAAACTGTAAAAAGTAAATATCAAATTAATTATTCAATCGATCCGTACCCCTCCTGCAAAGCGTCGATATTGGCGGCGCGACGCTAAGCACACGAAGCTCTTGGATCGATTGACACAAGTTAATTCAGTTTGGCGCTCACCGGGGTTACGGCAATCGAACGCAGTAACAACAGCGATTCGGCAAATTAATTGGCTAGCCTTCCACATACGCCACGATATGCTGCAATGAAAGGTCGCGAGATCAAAGAGGCGACTTATTCCACCTGCGGCGGCGAACTCGCCCCTACTTTTGAGACCGCTCTAATGCTTTCGAGAGCTTGCGGGTAAATAGCAAATTACGAAATCCGGAGTTCGCCAGGAATTGCGCTTTGCTGTTTTTAACATCGAATTCTGCGAGCTATTTATATCTGCTTCTCCGAATAATTAACAAACTTTAATGACGGGCACATCGAGGCGAATTAAAGGCGAGCTATAAAGCGCAGAGATGAAAAACGGAGGGAAGTTCAAAATAAAATATCAAAAATAGTCTGTCGCCCAGTTTATAAATTAAACACTGGCAGTGGAGCTGCATTTGCTAGAAATCTTGCCGACTGTGCACTTTTCGTGCAGGTTTTTATCAGGTTCTAACATTAATTCTACCCGAAAAATTAACAGAATTTATTGGAAACCAAAGAATTAGTTTTCTTCATTCGACATGACCTTTTCACCTTTCAAATTTACAGAAAAATTTAAAACTGTTCCAATTCAAGATAAAATTTACTCAAGAATTTAAGCCGATAGACCTCGAGCAACGCTTAAATTACGCCGTACAGTTGCAAGAAATGGTCCAAGGAAATAAAGACTTTATCCATCATTTGATAATGAGTGAAGAATTTCATTTTTACCTTAACAGTTCTGTTGGCAAGCAGAACTGTCGAATATGGGGAAGCAAAAATGAGATAGCATTCAATCTGCTCAAATGCAGTCTGGTGGGGTGCCATATCCCAAAGGATTATTGAATGAATGAATGGCTTAACACCCCTTGGAGGGGTTTCGCCGCTTCTAAGGAAGCTTTCGAGATCTTTTGCGGGGGATCAGCCCGTCAAAGAATTATTAGTCCCTATTTTTTTGAAGACCATAAGAGAAATACTGTTACCTACTCTTAATAATAATGAAATGATGCGGTTCCAACAAGACGGAGCTACTGCATCCAGTTACTATAGATCTTTTTAAGGAAAATTTTAAAGAAAAATTGATACCAGGAAATTACGTAATAAATTTTATCAGCCCTAAACTAGCGGAGCCACTTAAAAAATAAGGATTATGTTAATAGGCCAAGAACCATCCAAAGTTAAAAGACAATATTCATGTTGAAATTGAGGAGCTAATTCCCGATGATCTAAGTCATGGAGGACCATCTAAAGAGAGCAGACGTTTGCGCTTAAAAATCTTCATAAATGGTAGTTCATGTTTTCAGTTTCAAATAAATGATGACAGAAGTTCACATAATAAAAACAGTTCGCTTTTTTGTTTTATTTTATTTTTATATTTTCTACCAAAGTTTTAAGGTGTCCAATATCAAAATCAGAAGTGCTCACTATGTTTCAAGCTAAAGTCATAGTTTCTAATCTTTTTAAACCATATTCTTTCACTTATAACATCACTTTAACGCTTCTAAAGCTAAATGTGTTCTTTGGCCACTTCTATTTTAGATGCAATAAAGGTAATTATAATGTTCATTGTTTAAAAGTCGCAAATAAACTGACCTATTTACCAGCCAAAAGTTGTGTAACATGTTATTTTGTATGTGTGTTTTCCCCAATTTCCTTCTTCTTCTTTTTCTAGAAAGGTTTTTTTTCTTATTTCTTTCTAGGTCTACATTTTTAGATGTTATTGATGCATAAACTCATCGAGTTTATTCTCTTTTTTACATATATTACCTATCACTTCGCTATGGTTTGAAGTGACCTTTTTCCGTTAGCAATACCTTGTGATAGTTTTCTGTTGTTCTTTTCAGTAAAACATTATTTTGGAACTAGCAAAGCCCCCCACATTTCTACGATAATTTATGAAATGGATGGACCTTTTTTAAATTTTCTTAAGGTTACAATCGCCAAAAATGCATAATTGAATAAGCCAAGACACATTTCTATTTAAAAGCTCGCCAATTATGACTTTTTTTGTTAAATATTTGCCCAGTATCTATGCGTGATGTGGCACACATATACAAAAGGTTATCTGGGCTACTAAGAGCAATACTACAGACACTTTTTTGTTACATCACTCCGCTTATCGCCAAGAAAAATAAACAAAATTGGAAAACATTTCGCTGGATCGTTATCAGCCAGCAAACAGCTCCGTTGCTTGTTTAGTCTGACCTCGGAGACAACGTAATTGTTTAAACGCTGAAATAGTTTTAGTTAAATAAATAATATAAATACCTCTAAGAAAAAAATTACATTCTTCTATTTGCATATGTAGCTTTGCATACTAATTTGTTTAATATTAAGTAGAAGAAAAAGTCGCTAGATGTTTACTGTGGGGGAGCCATTTCCGACTGTAATACAAAAGTGGCCATTTGTTAAGTCCAATCTAGCTCAATGTCAAATGATGAATTTGGCAGACTCAATTCTAACATGGAAACTAACTTTTCGATATCGTAATAATGAGTTATACATAATTGACGTTGTCAGTTCCTTCTGCCACTTTATTTTCACATTATATACTTCCATTAAGCAAACAATGGAGCAGTCGCAGTTCCTGCACTACAACTTATTCTGCTTTGAAAGTCCATGCCAATTTGCACTCGGTGCTGGGCGTGCGACAATAATAACGCGCCCACCGCCGACTGCGTGGACGAAACCAGATAACGCAAACCTGCATTTGAACAGCAGCACCTCGAAACACTGCAACATTGTCCTGGCCAGGACGCCCGGCTCAGGTCCCCCGCAGATCGCCGACTTGCTCATTTAGCGCCCGCAATAAAACTGAGGATATCGCGAAAAGGTCATCGGCAGTTGCGTGAGCGACGGCCGCGCCAGCCTCGTTTGCATATCGCGGCACGAAAGCGGAACGTTCACGTGAAGTATCGCAGCCACAGGTTATTGCGGCTTATTAGCACCGCCACCCGGGTTATCCACAAAAATAGTGTCCCCTGTGATGCAACACGAGTAAAAAATTTGATTTGGTTTTGGTTTTCACTCCGGTTAAAAAGACCTGTGACAGTCTGTATTTAGGGCGTTCAAAAATGACTGGCGTTATCCCTCAAAACTCCGGTCGTGTCGCAGAATGAAATACACGCCGTGAAGACTATAATACCACATGATGCCGTCCGAAGGCACTGATGAAAAAGAAGAAAATGTATCAGAATCATCCGTGCAGTACTGCAAGCGCAATTGTGGATAAAGTGGAAAACCATGGATGCAGACAATTATAAGCAGCGGTGGACGGCTTGGTTTGTTTGGAAAGAGAGAGTGGCTGTTTTGGACAGCTGTGTGGCGTCTGGAAAATGTGCGCAAATCACACATTATCCAATATGTGTTCGACTTGATAATAGCAAACAAGCGAATCACATTAAATGTATTGCTATATGCAACAAATCTGTCTGCCATCACCCACAAGGACTTAAAGGTCTGTTGCACAATGGATTCCCCATACGCTCATATCTCAGCTAAACAGAAGCGTGAGGAGCTATCCCAACAGTTGCTGAAGCTGTATAGCGTGGATCTAGAAGCGTTATTTGAGTAACTGGTCGCAGCAGTTGGAATCATGGTTCTAGCATGAGATGCCGGAAAAGAAATGCCAGTCTGCAGAACGGAATCTCTCCTTCCAAGAAGCCACGGCCAAGATTTTTTAATCTAAAACAAATTACGATTGTCTTGTGGAATCGGGGGAGGGGGATTCTATTTAAAAACGTTGGTACTGGAAATAGAAATGTAACGAGCATATGTTAACCGCTACACTATTGCTATCGTGCAGGCTCTCAAGTACACCATGCTGCCCATATTAGTGCCAAGCAACTACGCTTTGTTTGTTTAACACAATGAAAAATGCAGTATGCGGTAAGAAGACAAGCTTCAATCAGCTATCCAAAATGGTATCGTGTTATACTTTACAAATGGTTTGTAATGGTAAAATTGCATAGACCTTAAAGAAAAATATCTCTAAGGAAATATCACTCGCTTCTTCCCAATAAAAGATTAGCGAGAGGAAACAATTGTTGTGCCAGTCTTCATTGAACATCTCATGCATATAGTGAAGGTATTAATCTACGTCTGTCTATTCTGATACATAAGAAATGGTATCTTTAGTGTAAATAAGATGTTATGGTGAAAGACCTAAAGGTTGTATAATTTTAGAAAAGTGGCTTCAGTGCAGGAGAATATTTTCCAGAAAAAAACTGGTCTGTATTCATACGCGTGTGATTATTATTTTGGTTACAGAAATATTATATTGCTGTACTACATTTTAAGCATATTTAAAACCGTATGATGCATTGAGAATTTTCTCAAAATTCACTTTTCTCTTTTTCGTTATGGTTGCTTTATTGTACGATCGTTCCATCCCGAAGTTACAATTAATTTGTGTAGTTTTCTTCTTTTTTATATGGGCCACTAGCCTGCTTCTAATAACACAGTTGTGAGGGTAGTATTATGAGCCATGTTGTGCATACCTCGGGCAGGTGGCTAATGTAGAAGAAAAATAATCTACTTCACGACCTCTTGTGGATTTGAGGTTCGCCGCTGCTTTTGATCCAAGAGTCGAACTCAGGACCACCGTGCATCAGTGTGGCAAGATGGGACTATTTAATCTCGTAATTATCGTGCTCTTTCTTTGTACTTCGTATAACCGCTTATTTGTTCCAGATTGGGATATGGTGCAGCAGTGGAGTCACCTATGTTATACATTAGATGACTGTTTTTGGTAGCGCCTTCCACCTTCCACTTTTCTAATAGTCATGTTGTTGAATTTTCTGTCTAGCCTTCAAAGTCTTAATCAATATCTACCTTTAAGTTTCTTACTTTCACTCCTATCAACAAGCGCTTCTAGTTTATTTAGTTTCAATTGTAGTTTTTTAAAGTGGTTTATATCTTTTTCTATACTTCTTTGGATTATTCGCTAACCATTTGCATTTCCAGTTTTGAGAATCCGTTATATTACAAATTCTATAATTCAAATTGAGCTCCAAGCCGTACTTCGGTTTTTCTCAATTTTATCTTTATCCCATCTTACCTTTATCTCTCTAAATTGCCAAATTACTACAAACCATCCCTGTCACATAGAATGCAAGTTATGAAGTTATGTTTGAAAACATCCTGAGAACTAATATTGTTAATGTCACCTGAGAAGCAATTTTTATTTGCTAAGATGATCACAAAGTTTTATAAAATGCGGCCAATAAAATTGAAAAGAATCTATTGTATTTACAATGAACACGAAACAGATGTTCAGCGATATGTACAATTTCTTGCTAGTAATGTGGAAGTAGCAGTATGTGGATTTTCTTCAATAGAACCACGACAATTTGACTATATATTTTGGTGTCCCCCATTAAGAACGTTTGGTACCTTGCTAATATTCTGTAAGGCAATGCGATTCCCCGCAAGCCTCTTGAATATTTCGACGGCACTGTCATGCTATAAGGCCCTTGGCATATTTTATCTTTAATCAACTCCGCTATTCTTGTTCTGAAAACATTATGACAACAAACGTTAGAGGTCGGTATATATAAGATAGGTATGTTAGTAACATATGAGGTACATTATCCGGTTCCCTTGTAAGGCGCTTCTACAGCCGTAAGTAATATTCCAAACTTTGTGCAAGTTATGAGATACATCGTCTTAGTACCAGATCTTTTTGTGGTCCGGGTAAATTAATCTTCTAGTTCATTTGTGTTTTTACCATTTTGAGCAAGATAGACCGCCCCTTTAAAACTGATTATCAAATATTTCTTATTAATTAATTATTACTAATTGTCATTTTAACGAGTTAAAACTAGAACTGCCAACATGAAATGAGTAATCTGACGAGGAAATATTGGGCTTTAGTCCTTATCATGGGAGAGTCATCAAGATTTTTCGTTAGTCTTTCTATTACTCTTGGGTTAGTAATTTGAGCCTTTCTTACATAAATAATTCTTAGCAGTTTCATTTTTTGTGGTTCATAAAAATGCAGGTAAATTGATATTCAAATTAATTTATGCTAATTTTTATAATTATGAGTAAAACTAGCACTCTAAAACTTCTTTTAAGGATATTTCTTACTAGTAAAAAGGCCCGCCCCAAGGACGCAACTCAAACTGAATATTTGGTTCAGAGAGCCAATGACAATCGTCCGACCATAATCGGTTTCAAATAAATCAGAGATGTGTCGCATGCGTCTACTGACGGCAAGAATTAACCACGTAGATAGGTGGCGCAAACTGTCTAATTACTTCATGATAATTTATGTTTTGACCTATGACAGGTCAACCACGACCTAAATCGAAAATCTAAAACCTTTATGTGAGATTCGAATGAGATATTGACCTTTAAAATCTGTTCACAAGTGTAGGAGGAGTTGCAATGTTAGTTACAAACAAACACACGGTTACATTTTTGTAGTTTTATAGAGTAGATTAATTAGCTAAAACTAATTAGCATTATAATGAGTTAAAATTGAAACTGCCAAAGTGAAATGGATAATCACAAAGACAAAACCTTGGAACATTCAATACTTGTAAGCTATAGTCCTGATCATGAGTGTTACTGAGGTCCTTGGTTAGTCTTTTCATGAATGTCTTTCGTACATTCCAGCTAATATTTTATGATTTCCTACATAAATGGACCTTGACAATTTCGGCATAATTTGCCCTTCTCTTTTATATAAAATAAATGTAATGTACAAAAGTAATGAGAAGTCTTTGAACCCTTAGAGATATTTCAGTAGCTTTTGATAAATCTAAAGAAACATTTTGAGAATTACAACCCTCATCATTATATCCAGAGGCGTCAACGCCTGTTCTGGGAAATTTTTACCGAGCCCATATAATGTTTATGAGTTCTGAATATCAAAAGAATCGTTACATAATACCATACTAGAAATCAGGGTTACTTTTTAGGGGTTTTTTAATTGTTACCCCCTTGTATTATATTGCATGGTTATAAACATGCCAAATGTGTCTCGAAAATATTTAGTCAATGTTAATACAATAAAAATAGTTTGCGCGATGTAACTTGACAAGTGGAGCACAAATAAAGGAATGGTGCAAAAGATTCTGATATGACCGTGGATTTGTTGAAAGTGTGAAGGGTACAATCAATAAAGAGCAATGACTGACAGTCCGAGGACTAGAAGATGATCTGAGGATTTTAAAAACTAAGTGCATAAAATTTTGAATGAAAGATCTTAACACGTTGTGGCAAGATTTATTCAGCATCTACTGTTACCAGAACGTAAGGAACAATTATTTGTTTTCAAGATTGCTACCTTTGAACCAGAAATGTGGACGTGTGGCTATAATCCGGAAATAAAAGCTCATTCGATTCATTCATAAGTCTCTTGATTCTCTATATCTAAATAAATATGTGAGATTTCAAGATGCTCATTTTATAGAGAACTAAGGCCAGGTACAATATTTCTTAAACCTTGTAGCATGTTTTTATTGCAATTATATATTCAGAAAATACAAGGAAAAAGCATTCAACTGTCCGTCGACACTAACCAGTTCTTTGAATCTGTGCAGAACAACCTGAGAACTCTTGACATATTTTATTAAATTTTATTAATATAAAGAACAACATATTGGAGCGTACCCAGGCCCCTAAGAACCACGAGCCCAGAGAATTACAACATATGCATCTTCTGTGTTAATTTACTAAGCAAAATTTCTGCAGATGTTTGCTTTATTATCACTGAAAGATTCTCGTCGTCGAAAATCGGCATTCTTATAACCTATTCTTTACGTTATAAAAAGACAAACCGCCAGATAGAAACATACAGGAATCTGCTTAGCGGCAGGTATGTACAAACCACAGTACATCGTGTGTTCTGCTCTGTATTTACTTACAAAAATACAAACTCTTGCTGTTATATTATAAATAAATAAATTGTAGTTTTAACCTTGTTTTAAGGATTGGCTTTTTTACAAGCTTTGGTCGCAAATAATACTCCGAACATATTCAATTTGCAGTTCATCAGCGCTTTCGTAATTTCTATACCTCTAAGCCACTTTTATGGTGCACAGCTGGATATCCAAATTTTAGTGTTAATAAAATGCTAGATAGTATAATGCACTTTTCTTTAAAATATTAAGCTCTTTACCCTGTTAAGAAAGCAATAAATTCAACCCTTACAATGTTTAGCCTACGTAACATGTAAATGACAAATGGAGAAATAACAAAAAAAATCGGAGCAATTTAGTAGGACTAGAACCGGAATTTGGGTTAAGTAAAAAACGTAAAGTACTAAAGGCGAGATTATTGCAAAATTGTTGAATCTTATTGTAAAAAGCAATATAACAGGTCTATATATTCCACAATATAACAGGAGAAAATGTTTCTATACTATAGACATACATAGAAAAAACTTCATGTATACAGAATAAAACGGTTACACTCGTGATCTTCGTTTGCAAAATTCAATGGAGACAGAAATTGTTAGAAAAACAATCCAAGGAAAACATTAATACCGCATCCATTTAAATATTTATATTATATGACGTCATTTAAAATAGACAAATCCAAAGATACGTGGGTGAAGTGATGTGGCCATTTGTTTTTGTGAACACCGCGAAATTCCGTTTAAGTTTGATCTCATATTAGAGGCTTATCTGAGTATTTATCTGCAAAAAGCACTCCCACAAAATTTCCGCTGATGTAATGCAGAGAAAGGTTAACTGGGTGAAGTGTTAGATCAAGTTTTGTGTCAGCACTGGCATAAGTCTATTTAAATATTTCTTGAACATATCTTCTTACTTAAATTAGTGGAATACAATTCCACAAAAACCACTTCACTTTTATCAATTAAAACTCTTCTAGGTGTGCAAATTCTAAAAAAATATTGTTGAATGATCCTAAGTGAATAGAAAATATTAAATTATTTCTGTTGATGAAAATGTTGTGCAGTCTTACACCATCACTTGAAAGAGGCAAATTTCAATCACAGTCGCTCAATTATACGATTTGATTTTATTGATTAAGTAGCAAATAAGAAATTACAAGAAGATATACAGGGTCCGACAGAATGATCTTTCCTTTTTTAATTGACCACCGCCCGCAATGTATTGGTAGATGGTGCTCAAGTTGTATATCTATGAACAGCACCAGACATGTCATTTTACTGTCTATTATGGCGTGGACTGGTGAACATCGTGCGTTTTTGAAGAACACTTATTTTTAAAATGATGATTGTGATGCAGCGGCTACTTCAAGAATGTAACTGATGCGCTCGACAGGCTGCTTACGAGAAATGTTGGCGAGTGTTCTAGCTGACTTTCTTCTCGGGAAACCCTGACTTAAAAGTTGGTGTGCCTTTTCAGGTGCTTTTAGAGTGACGGAAGCTTAATGATGACCCAGGCGTTTTGGGTGGCAGCCACAATGTGAGTGAAGTCTTTCAGAAACGCAGAGGGGTCCATGTTCTGGAAGAGATTCGTAATGGTGGCCCAATATTGCTGTTTCAGCTGGGGCATGGTGGTATGATGGTGGAGATGGCTGCGGTCGTGCGTCTATAGCACCCCTCCCCCTTCTGGGTCGCTGCAGCATAGCTTCGTCGGAAATGCACCACTGTGATTCCATCAAGATGGCGTTACCGTACACACGGCAAGAATTTCTCGAGAAGTTTATCTGATTGCATAGCAACATCCCATATCCTATGTCCGGCTAGGTCATCAGACCAGTCTCCTTCCGATTTTGTTCTGTGGAGACACTTGAAGGCTAAAATCTTTTTAACTATTGACGAATTATTAAAGGATGCTAGTCACAATATGAACGTGGTAGTACCAGTGGAAATGACTCGGCAGGCAATTGGGAACATTAAGGTGAGGCTGCAGAAATGTATCACGTGTGTGTGCGGACAAACATTTGGACGAAACAATTTCAAAACTGGTTGATGACTAAATGGCAAGCATTGTTCTGTGTGATGATACAATAAGACGTTGAACATAATCTCTGTTGTTTTTTTTTATTTCTGTTTTGATCTTGTATGTATTGTAACCTTTCGTTCAACTTTCTGTAATTCAGCAGCACGTCTACTATCATTAGCCACCAGGCTTGCTGCCGTTAAGCCAAAACGTCGCCTTATTAGGGAACTATAATAATTGTTTATGCTATCAATCACCATTATCAGATATCACTCTCCATGCCCTTGTTGTTTAGTAATCAGACCCTTTCCATCACTTTGGGCCGCCCAATCGCAGCAGCGCTGTGGCTCTCGAATCGAACCCGAAAGACAATTTTGAGGGCTATTTTTTATGCGGACGTTTTCATGAAAACAGCGCGAGCGAGTCGTGACACAATTTTCGGGCATATCGATGCATGAATAACAGGCGGCTGCTGGCACTTTCGATTTTCGAGGGCGCTGGCGGCGCATCGTACGAATGGTTCAGTCGCAAGTGGGTTGGGGTTGCCAGTAACTGTCACGCTCGATGTAATGATGTACGACCTGAGCGCGTGGAACTAGGGCAGGCTCGAAAGACGTCGATCAGCGGCTAGGCGATCTGTTGCGATTCAGTCTATCCGTTGCACTGGCCAGCTGGCATGTCGGATTTGATTTTGCTGCGATTTTAGAAGCTAATTTAATGCTGGACGCAATTTACATTGGTCCTGAACAAATTTAATTGCATGACATAACCAACCTGTTGATGAAAAATATTGCATGTGGGACACGTTCAAAAGTACTACCGATCACTTTTTTATATAAAATGCTGAGTGCATGCTGCAACATGTAAGAGTGGAACTAACGAATAACGGGTTTCCAATAAGATTGCCAGAAATTTGTTCTATGTTAGCATGGATCGAGTTACACTAAAGTCAAATGGTGCCTTTTAGGTCCTGTAGATATCGATTTTCAGATCAAAAATAATTAACTAAAGAACTTCATTACTATTGTCTGAATTGTATGTAAATGTTGTCAATAATATTTCATTTGTGTAATTCAAAAACTTTCGAAGATTAAAATGGTAATGCAATACTCCAGCATTTTTAATCATTACAGATGAATATTATTAACATATTCAGGGCAAACAATTTACTAGAAAAGCCTTTTTATGTATGGTTAGTGGTATTATACATAAAATAAAATATTTAAATGGCCACCAAGACTGTATCTGATAGAATAAATTAATGAACCCAACTTTCGATTACTTTGACACACACCTTATTATTAACGCGTCTCGTGAAAAAGCGGCAAATAGTGTAGGTCAACAACTGGTAGTATACATCAAATTGAGTGCTAGGTAAGGCCACTTTTAAAATGAACCCGAAATATATGTCTAGATTTGAAGTTGCTTCTTTATGCGTGTATCCAAATGAACTTCATGTGACTATTACTGCAGTTGTTAAATACCTGTAGCATTGTGAGCAAATGAGTCAACTGATGTAAGCGGTACAAAGATGTAGATGAACGAGGCTCTACAAAATAGTGCCGTATAATAAAACGATTCGTTACCAACCCAATTTTAATGTTGTGCGCTGAGTAAAAACACTTTCTAGGAAGAATATTCATGGGTTTTCTACGTCAGTTAAATGAAAAATCTACAAGATCACATACAACAGCAAAAAAGGTCACAAACAAGATGAACAAATATGAGAATAATGTGGTTTCTTATTAAAATAATGTGGAATTCGGCGCTGAATCCTACTTTTGGATATTCATTCCACGAAGAAAAGTCTGGATAATTACAAAGGTCGATTAAGTACCCGCTAAGGTCTACGACTAGAGTTTCTTGAATTAACGTACACTTTTAACACTGCTAACTAACTAATCCAATCGAGTATCCTATCATTGGTTCAGTAAAAATACGAAATCTAGCAAAGAATAATGTTACGAAACACCGAAATAAGCGTTCCAGTATATGGAAGATGCAAAACGATGCAGATGGTATTGAAAATGTGTGGTCTGTCAATAATTAACCAGGAAGTGAGTATCAAGTTAGAAGCAGTTATCTTTCGAAATATAAAAGCTATGACTATAGCTACTTAGAACATTTGTGGAAAGTATGCCTCGACATTTCCAGGCCATATGTGATATTAACAGAGATTGGATTCCGTGTTAGATAATAGTAAACATAATTACAATGGAATCTTTAATAGTTTGTGATTTATTGCAATAAGCTAAACACCTAACATTGTTCAACAAGAGAGCTGTATTTCTTGAAATAACCTTACCATTAAACATTGATCTGAATAAAATAGTAGTTTTAGCAGAAGTGCAGCGTGTAATATTATTTTGGGAAATCACGGCTCAAACAAATCAAATAGATTGCAACTCATTTAGAAGAAAAGATTAAACCTTCAACGGCAACACTTATTGGTATCAGTCACAGCAAAAATCCATACTAAACAGTAACTTTAGAATGCAATAGTCACCTGACTATTGGCTAAAAATCACCTTTCCAAATTCGACTATTATGCTATACATACAAAAGTGAGCTGCACCGTTAATGATTTTTGAGCAAAACAGGATTAGTCTTGATGTAATGTAAGGATAATTTAGCAATTTTACAACGCTTAGAATCTTCTTCTTATTACACTTCCTCCCTCCGGAGATTGGTGATCATATTGTCTATTTTTATTTTAGAGATGGTAGCTCGAAATATTTCTATTGAGGTTTTTAGTCCGTACCATTCGTGCGTCCAAGATGTCCTTCTTCCAACGCTTCTTTTTCCTTTTATTTTTTCCTGTATTATTAATTGCACCAGTCTACACTTATCATTGCGGGTAATGTGTCCTAAACTTTTATCCATAGGTCGTAACTGACGTTGTCTTCTCGATATTCTTTTTTTGCTTAATGAGTATAAAATCTATTTGGTTTCGTACAATTCTGCCTGACTTGTCTTGTGGTGATATCCAACTAGGATCTTACTAGGATGCTGTTTGAAGATTGTGTTAGTCACAACAAATTCATGTTCTGTACAGAAGTGGAGCAAACGATCTCCCCGGGGATTTCTTTTGTCTAATCCGTATTATCACACAAGTGGTTGGATTAGAATCAATAGAGTTCAATGTTTGTGTTAACAGTATTTTATAAAGACAAAAACACAAGTTTCTACATAATTTGGATTCTTATTAAAACTTTCCTTTTCAGTAGTAATGGTGTCTTCGTTTGTAAATTGAAAACAATTACTAAAGTTCACGGATACTCAAAATATAGAGCCGTTTAAAATTCGCAAATTAAAACCATGCGATGTGTAAACACAAAAAAAGAACAATTTTGGAAATTATAAAGTAGTTCTATATTTACGTTTGTCCTGAATCATGAGTAATGATGATATTTTGAGCAAAGTTAAGACAAAAACCAAAAGTAGGAAAGAATAATTAGTATGTGTCAAAAGTTAATGTGATCAATAGTAATGGGTGTCCTAAAAAAAGTTTTGATTTGATTGCTACATTGGGTGAACGCAACAAACCAGAGGGACGCGGAGCGCATGTCAATCGGTAGTGCGGCTTTCAGGAATGTATTCCCTAAGGAATGTTTTTCAGTACGAATTTTACAAAAACAATGATTCGACGATTATTACATGGAGAAAGTTTAGTAATTATCATCATTTGCATAACAAATCAAGCGCCAAGTGTTTCTTTCATCAGAAAGTTCGAAGAAACCGGTTTAACTATGGGTAAATCGAAGTCGAGACGACGAAGGTCAACAAGAACTGACGAAAACGCAGAGAGCTTACGACAGTCAGTTCGCGAGACTCCTGACCTGTCTGTATGTAAACGGGCAAGTGTTTTGAATGTACCTCCATCATCATTATAGCGCATTTTGCGCAAATATTTGTGTCTGCACCCCTATAAAATTCAATTGATGCAAGCATTAAAGCCCAACGATGCCTACTAGAGACTTCAATTCATTAATTGTGTAAGTGAGCTTTTCAAGTCGTTCAACAACATTTCGTTTTCGGATGAGGGACATTTTTACCTCAATGGCCACGTTAACAAACAGAACAGCCGTTACTGGAGCGCTAAGAACCCACAGTGCAAGCGTGACAAACCCATTCATTCAACAAAAGTGACTGTATGGGTTGCAAGGTCAGCGCGAGGAATAATCGGCCCGTACTTCTTTGAAGATGAAAGGGGCCACGCGTTAACAGTGACTTCAGAACGTTATGTAGAGACGCTGAACATCTCACACTTCTAGCATGTCTTTCCCACCAATTCGTGAAATTTTCCCCCAAAAATTGATTTCCTGAAGAAGTGGTATAAACTGGCCTTCACACAGCCCCGATTTTTCTTGTAGAGATATTTTAAATCAAGATTATACAGTAGCAATATACGCTCTCCAGCTCAAACGAAAGAAAATATCCGTCAAGAAATGGTAGCCATTACGAAGACTACGTGCCGCGCAGTGCTCAGAAATTTTTGCTTCCCGTTAAAAGAGTGTTGCGAGTATGCAGACCTACATTTAGATGATATTATTTTTAAAAAACAATTTCCCAAAGTCTATATTTTAATAATAAATAAAAGTTTTTTTAACAGACCTCTCCTTTGTTTTTTTATAAACAAAACTTTCTTTTAAGACACCTTGTATAATACAATCATAACTGGGCCGATAATGAATAAAGAATAAATAAACGAGGAATAAGCCAGCTAAAAGAGTTACAAGTAGATTAATTATTTCACATATACGCCTCCTAGATATTAAAATAAATTAGTCTGTACTTACTACTTTTAAAGGCTTATAACTTTTTAACCTTTGAGCGCCCGAGGATGACACTTAGTTTGTCGGATTATACTCTTCAATCTGAGTCGAATGACGCTAGTCTGAGGTCTCTACGATGTATGCACCAGAAGTTTAACGATATACAATAATAACTAGTTGACAAATATGAATTTTGACAGTTCGAAAAATATATAAATCACATAATCATAAAAAAAGTATACAAAATAATAGTGACCAAAAAGATTTCATTTGAAAATAATCTTCCTGTGGAAGAACATCCCAGTACATCAACACTAAGCCTCGCTTAAGCTTCACCAATAAGATGCTTCTGACAATACGAAACAAGAACATCTTGACAAGTTGCTGCAAAGTTGCGAAGTGTCGGTGTCCCGTTATGCCGCGTCCCCTGGCACCGTCCGAGTAATTTCAGGAAATATAAGGGGCCGCATAATAAAAATAAGTTCTAAACTTTCGCACGGAGTCTGAGGGCCGGCACTAAGATGAATATTGGGTAGTTATCACGCTTCTCGCTCAAATTTGCAACCTGAATGGAAAAGTTAATGAAACTCGCGAACTCCGAAATTTCGGGGCACCGTTCGGGCTTTTAAGCCGCCGCTAAAAACGGTTTTGAAATATTAAGAATGCATGAGCTGTTCATAAATAGGGCTTAGTAAAATTCTGCTGGCGGGCGCGGGATTCCATTGTGTTTTAGTTTGATAAACGCAGAACATTGAATAAACTAAAATTTAGTAAGTCAAAAGGAGAATACATTTAACTCAAAAAATAATAATAGTAGAGAGTGAAATAATAAGACACGCAAATGAGATATCCTAAAGCTCATCTTGGACATCTAACATATGATAAATATTTCAATAGTTTAAATTATTGCGTTATATGTATACAGATCATTTATAAAAGACCTTTTTAGTGTGCCCAGAAAAAAATGATGCCAACGTCAAACTAATAAAAGTAAAATTACTAGTAAATTTAAAAGAAAATCGGCAGATTGTTACATCGACAGCAACTTTCAAAAAGATAGAAATGTTGATAAAATTGACGAAATCTCTAGCAAAAATATTTAATAGAATATAAGAATAATCGTAGCAGTGATAAGCATCGATAAAAAGATTGAAATGAAGTTGTTTCTATTTGAAAAAATAATGCAGTGTTTGTACATTTCCATATTTACCAGAATCATTTTTTTCAAACGCCCCTGCGTACTTAAACGTACACTCTTAAATAGTTTTCCAAGAGTAAGAGGAAAAAAAAGAGGTTAATTCGCAAGTGGAGTACAGTAAGTAATCAGTTAACGAACAATTCAAACTGCGACCAAATGGGACAATAAACACTTTAATGTATTTTAATGCCATCTATGAACAGCTTCTGGAACAAGACTTTCAGAGTTTGCTTTTCTGAACTTTTTGTATAAGAAAAAATAATATTAAGTATGTGGCCTAAAAGAGTGGGGTGTCAAGAACTATACTCGCCATAGAAAGGTAGAGATTAGGCAGAATATGTCTGATGTTGCAAGGCAGCATGGCTTGAACAGGTCTACAGTAGGCCCAATATTAGTTCAGAAAAATATAATCAAGAAGACTCGAGCAGCTAATAAATAAAATAACAACATACATTTGAGAAGCAAATATGTGTTATCCACGAAAAAATTAAGAAATTGCTTTTAGTGTAATTTAAAAAAAGAGAAGTGGATGCCGTAATGTATCTACATCACAAAAATGAAGCTTAAGCTGCTTCTTGTCTATTACTCTAAGAGCCCCAGAGCATTCAAAAAAAGTTCCATAAAGTTCTTTGCAAAGAATGAATGGCTGTTTAATGTTTATGGCTCCAAGCAGCAAGGATTATCTTCAAATCAATTCATTGCCATTGAAAACACTGTTGCTGTTGGACAATGTATCAGGACACCCAAAAGATCTTGAAGATAATCTGCTAGAAGACTTTCCTGGATGGCTGTTCAATTTCTACTTTCAAATGCCACTATGCTGATTTAGTTAATGGATCAAGAAATTTTTAGCTGTTTCGCCGGTGTTTTGAAGCATGCAAGTTTTTCTCAACGATGACACTAAAAAGAACTTGAAAAAAATTCAATATTCTTAAAGCTATCTGGCTCATTCAAAAGACAACGACAATTGAAGTCTGCTAGGCGAAAGATGTGCCCATCGTTCATTCGGAGGCAGAGAAATTATTAATGGAATTGTGACAATCGCTAGAGATCTAAAATTAGAGGTAAATGAAGATGACATTAAAGAGCTCATAATGAAGAACACCACTGACCGAAAAACACCAAAAAACTTAGCGATATGTTTTCTGAAAAAGGAAAAGACGAAAGAGGGCTAATGCTATTAGAATCTTTTGAAGAAGTGGGAGGATATCAGGATATCTCTACAACGGCTATGCTATTAATCACTTCTGAAAAAGAAAGAAAAGCAATCGACATTGGAAATATTCTTTAACGCCTCACAAACGAAAAAAAAAACAGACTGGTGGAATTGCAAAGCTGTGCATGTATGTTTTATTGTTATTACACATAAATAAACGTAGTAATAAATTAAATAATTAGTTGTTTATTTTTTTATCTTCAGAGGGAATTAATCAAATTTTAATACAATCGATGACCGGCTGAAGAACAATTCGGGTACCGAACATCATCTTTGAACGAATTATGCTCGTTAATCAATCACTCAAAGTATAATGAATGAAGAAAAGTTATAATACTAAATTAATAAAAAATGTTGCAACTTAAATCTCTTTGTACAATAAAATAAAAATAGCAACGTTAAACTAACGATAAATAAAGATGATTTGTTATCACTAAATGATAGAAGAAACCCAATGATATATCAAAGTTGTATTATCTGTAAGAAATAAAGTGACGTAAACAATCCCCCCCTCCCGTATTGGACGATCTAGATTTTACTATAAAGATAGGTGTGTCTCTAACTGAAAAAATTCTTCTAAAATATAAAAACTCTGTACGCGGATAGACCAGCAGTTTGTTTTTAGCCATAAAACACTTAATCTCCCTAGCATCTTGTGCAACCCCAACTTTGCTTTACATTTGTGTTTGTCATTGTGATTATAGGTATATATTTTTCGATAATGTAGAAATAAAGATGCTATCTAACAATCAATGTCAAAGTTAGAAAAATCAAAACACTTTATCACAACTTTAAGCGTTATCACTGATAGTTTTATCCGAGAAAATGATAAAACATTTGTTACAATGACTTTGATATGACACTGAATTTGCTCTTTGCAACATATTTTTTGATTATGGTGGTCATAACACAATAAGTCACAATTAATACGTTTATGAACTTTTTTATGCCTAGGTTTCCAAAGCTTCTGTCATTGTTTGTTTCATGAGTTGTATGTACAGGATTAGTCCGGAAAGTAATACAATTTGTCCAAACGCGCCACTGCTCCTGGTCGCAGCGCGTTTGGACCGGTTGGGTTGGGGTACTCTTAGCTTCACAACGTTTCCAAGCTCGGTATGTTATGAGCCCTAGGAGCGTCAGGATTGTTGTTTCCGTGAACCTGCTGTTAGTACCTGTGCCACGACGCGCAATGGAGAAAACTATAGAACGTTACGCAATCAAGTCCTGCGCTAAACCGAACAAAATCCTTGCTGAAACCAACCAAATTATTCAGGCAACTACAAGGACGTCTCAACCAGCACAAGTGACAAAAATGTGTCTCGTGTTCGTGATCTTTTAAATACCGATCGTCAAACGAGTGAATGACAGCGGAGGCTCTCAGTATTCCGAAAACCACAAAATTATTACCGACAATTTGCACATGCGGAAAGTGTGTGCCAAGTTGGCTCCCAAATTGTTGACTGACGATCACAAGAACACAAAAAAATCGTGAGCGAACTTTTAGAACGCGTGCAAAGGAAACCTGATTTTTTGGACAATCTCGTTACTGGAGACGAAAGATGGGCCTGAAAGGAACCCGTTTTGAAACAACTGAAGCGATCCAAATCGCCGCGACAAAGGTTCTAAACAAACAAAAGTATGTAAACACCCAAGAGGAGTACTTTGAAGAATTTTAAACGTTTGTAACGATATATTGCATTACTTTTCGGACAAACCCTGTATTTTTAAAAATAAAAGCAGTTCTTTCAAAATCACTACAGTATTCGTAATATTATTAGTACTACACTTAAACCATAATCTATAAATAAGTAACATTAAATTTCTGTAGTTGTTAAAATAGTTATTTATAAGTCTTTTTAACTATATAGTTTCCTCTTTACCCTTTTTTCTTCGCTTAACACTTCTATTGAAAAATTAGAATATTGTCAATTTTGAAATTTACAATTATTAAAGACATCATATTTCTTCTTTTTATTACCGTTTGGTAGTTATCTCATTGTCGTTTGTATTATGTGAGCAACTTAAATCTCGATTTTAACTTCAATACATCGCTACCGCCGATTATAGTGAAGCGCCATCTGTTAGCTTTGCAGGTTAATGTAAGCGATGCTCGTTTCATCAACATAACCTAAAAATTACCGATGACAGCAATATCATGCGATGAACAACATTTGCGCCATTGTCTTCGTTTCTCATTTTAATTGGGGGAAAATGCCGATGAAACCCAAGAAATTATTTGTGTCTTTAAGAAAGAATGCTGTTTCCAGCAAGAAGTAGTTCCTATGATTTAAGAGCGGAAATTTTGATGTGAATGGTGCCAAACATCCTGGAGAAGTAAGTAAAGTCAAAAATGGGGAAACTGTAATAACTTTTGGAGCTGATTGCTGGAGCATACAGTCAAGAGCTCTTAAAGGATTTATAAGCGTCTACACAAGCTCGAAAAGAAATTGATGACCACCCATCTAGATTGGGAGATTTTAGAACATCCGCCAGACTCGACTTTTCAGATGAGCACCTCTTCAGATATCTATAACATCACATGGCTGTTTCCCACTTCACTTCTGACATTGAGACATTGAGAAAAGTCTGGTTGAGTTTGTCAACTCCAAGCTATCCGTTTATCCAAAATTAAATTCAGTAACTTTCACGAAGATGACGCAAATGTAGTGAAAGTGAGAGAAATTATTTTGAAGATTAGGTAAATCGTCGACACGTTAGAAATTTTTGAGATTGAGATTGGAATTAAATTGCGCACACTATACTTGTTGACAACAAAATTGTTTCTTTCAGACTTTTGGCTATTTGCAACTTTTTGCTACTTGAGCATATCAATTCATACTTATTTACACTTGTACTTGTGTTCAGCGTTTTTTAGTATTATTTGCTCCATTCTTGCTACTAACACACAAAAAAACTCCAATTTAGTTTAATTTATCAGAACTATAGGGCCTTCATTTTGTCATGCAAAAGAGTTTTTTATTACCATGGTCAAACTTTTCAACCAATTTTATGTTTGACCAGCTAAGACCAGCTATTCAGCCGAAGAAAGAGTCTTAATTGTGGCCGCTTTTTTCGAGAGGGACCGAGTTTAACAAGCACACTGCCTTTTGTCTGCCTCTACAGCAGAAAGGTAAAAAACACTATGATAAAATTTGCTCTGTAATTAAATTGTTTATTTTACCATGTTACAATAGGCCGATTGGAAGGTTTGAGAAGACAGGAAGAGTACTGGATGATAATTTGTCAAGAACGGGCAGACCAGTCATTGTGACCACTTCCAAGATAGAACAAGCTCGGGAGCTTTACGAACAAGAGCCCACAACTTCGGTTTCTAAAGGTACAGCTTAACTTGGTGTGAGTGTGAGCTCTATGCACACCATCCTCACCAAGAAATTGAGTATATTTCCGTATAATACTCAATTGCAAACGCCGCTGATCGAGGTCAATATTGGCAAACGATTTACTTTTTCAAAAATGGTCATGGAAATAGTTCAGATTAAAAAGTTGGACATAAAGCACACCCATTTTCACGGATGAGGCCTATTTTCAACTAGATGACTATGTCAACAAACAAAATTGGGGCACCAAAAATCCACATTAGGCCGAAGTTCCTCGATTGCACCTAGAAAAAGTTAGTGAATGATCTGTAATTTCCCACTATGGAATTGTCGGTCCACTGTTTCTCACAAAATATGTGAATGAAGAAGATTCTAGCACAGAATTTCTCGAGAAATCCATTGCAATTGTGTGAGACAAAAGACGAGTCAACCAAGACTGGTTTCAGCAAGTCCATCGGACTTAGGGCATCTTTGACAACCTCCCAGAAGTCTTTGGAAAGAAGATCATAAGTCTGGACGCTCCTCATAAGACATAAGGTAGCATCAAGCGGCCCTCAACTTCCCCCGATTTAAACCCATGTGATTTCTTCTTATGGGGTTACCTCAGAGATAGGGTTTATCGGAACAAATCCCAATCCATCGGCGAACTCAAGAATTAATCACGGAAGAGGTTCTGTCCATTTCTGCGAATATCAGAAAAGCCGCAATTAAGAGCTTCGAGAAAGGATTGAAATAACCATCTCTAGTGACCACTATGCACAGAACTCCATTTATTCATCATCATAATAAAAAAAGAATTGAAATTTTATTTCCGTAGTTTTTTATACTGAATTTTTTATCGTTTGCGTCATATAATGAAGGCCCTGTGTGATATACATATGATAATAATCATTCAAATTTCTTACAACTTTAGATTTTTTCTATACGGCAATTGATATCTAAACATTACCTAAAACTAAAATAAACATAGTCTGCTACATGTGTTAAAGGATAAAAAAAATACGAAGATATCCGAAGATTAGATAATAACTTTCAAAAATGAAAAGAATATCTATATTTTTCTGTTCAAGAGAAAGACTTAAACTCACCCGCTGAAACCTCTTCTCTTATTGACTGGCGACGATGTGTTGATGGTGCTAGAACTGTCGCTGGTCCCTGTATCTGTAACAAAAATAACTTCATTAGAAGGTTAGTAGGAATTCATGTTTGCTGACAAAATGTCAACAACTTATCAGGAGCCTGCCAGCGTATCTGACATGGGGTACACAGACTTCCATTTAGCGCTGCTCCAGCTGTAGCGACTGATTAAGCCACGTCGCCTGATCGCGCTGCAGGTACCATTGCGGGCCGAAAGCCGGGCTAGCGCCGGACAAGTGATTTATGGCGCGCGTATCATAACAGATCTGCCGCGCGTCGTTTACAAGCGCGCAAATTGCAGCGCCGCCGACATGTTTGACTAATTCCTGTCGCGAATAAACGCCGGCAAGTTATTTATTCGAGGATGTAGAGGCGGCGGGGATGATTAATGCGGCGGAAAGCCGAATTGCAAGTGCCGAGCGAATTTTCCGCGCCCGATAAGCGCCGTGAGCTTCGCCTGAAAGCTCGCCGCGCGCCTGCCTCGTTACGGGCCGAAGAATTCGCCGCGGATTGCATAATCAAAGCTTCACGAGTTCTTTCAGCCTCATTTCCCTGGGAAATTGTTCGCATCGCCGCAATTTTTATGCTATCCATCTCGCGCAGGGGATTCCGAACGCAATCCAAATGTTTTGCGGGAAAACTCGGTAGCGCTTTTGAATCTTCATTTTTGCCTCTTTTTGGGGCATTCAAAAAGGCGAAAGTTCAAAAAAATAATTCAACAAAATTTTCATCAATGACATGATGTACATTATAAGAAATTTAACAATTTTTTTATTTATTAGGAAAGAGAATGAGCAGCCAAAAGTAGCATTCGTCCATTATACAACCCAAATGTCATAATAATTTTTATTTTGACAATGTTTTTGTCTAATATAAATTTTTTTATCTCTACAGGCTAGTTTTATTTTAGCAACACCTAACAACCCCCCCTCCACTGACAATGTTCAAACTTATCTTAGAATATCAAAAAATGCTCTCGTAAAATCGTAAAACTTGTAGAAATAACAATTATGTAATATACGGGGTGTGTACAATTGAAAATCTAAAAAGCTTATTATTAGTATGTTGCATTAAAAAAGTTGAAGCAGAATATATTTAAATTCAAATTTTTTTATAAATGAAGTTTAAAAATTCTTTGGAAATTAAAATTTCACTGTTTGAAATATCTACCTTTTCCTAATAAATTAAAGAAAGTTCAAGAAGAAGCAAAATTTGTTTCAAAACTCACATGACGAGATGGTTTCAATAATATAGAAAAACTTTCCCATTAACAAAGCTTTACTACTCACTATTTGATATTTCCATGCTAATAGCAACCACTGACCTGGGTTCGAAGATTTTAACACATATCGCCCTTCAGAAAGGTTGAAGATATTGAAAAAAGTTTGGTTGGGTTTATCAACTCCCATTTTTTCCAAAATAAAATCCAGTTCCCTCTCGAAAGATGGTACAAATATAGATGAAGCGAGAATTTCTGATATTTATGTGTCCAATTAATGATATTAAGAAATACATGAGAGCATGATAGAGAGAGGTAAAGGCCTCGGATTGTCGCACGGGTGGGTGGCGGTCCTGGGTTCGACTCCCGGGTCAAAAGCAATGGAGAATACCGAATGCACCCCGCTGCCATACAAACGCCTTTGGCTTCTTCTAAATTAACCAATTAGACTGGCCAGCCGTCCGGGATATGCCCCACATGGCTCGCTTATGGTACCACACACCTGCGTGGTTAAAAATAGGCTGATAGCTTATATACAAGTGGTGGAAGAAGAAATATTTGTAACACATACAACATAGAAATAGTAAATAAAAGATTTGAATCGTTGAACTCAACTATCTTTTAATAGTTGGATTGTAACTGTATGACAGAAAATCCTTGAATTAAAAAAAAACGAAATAGGGAGCATTTTGTGTGCGCAGCTCATAGAACAACTACATGCTTTAATTTTTTTTTAGCTAAACAAACACTGCACTTTATGCGCCCATCTCCGTTTTTGGCTATCAATTTCTTATTAAATTGATGTCTTCCTAAAATAGCAAACTCCTAGACAACCATCTCACCGCATTGCTCAATGAAAATCGCAGGTTTATTAATGATACTCTGAATGAAGCTGATGGCCCCATAAATAAAGTTAGAAAAAAATTTAAAATAACAGCAACTTTGAGAATTTCAGTTTATCTTCCCCTGCTCTTCCATTGAGATCTATGTATTTTAGTACCCAATTCTTAAGTTATTAACGTTGTTGAGCACATTACCACACTCGGTGCTTCTCTAAAATCATTTTTTTAATGCACTATTGGTAGCGAAACAAACGGTGAGTTACATGGATTTCCTTAGGAAGATGGTGAAAGTCGATTTTAGTACAATTTTCCGAATGATGATCACTTACTGAAGAATTACAGTATGTCTACAGAGTTGAAGTGCCTGTAGCGATATTATCTAACAATTTCCTTTTTACGAGCTTATTGTATAGTGATGAAAATTATATCCAAAACTATAAGGGTGGTTCCGCACATTTTACGCATGACAATTATTGTTATTCCTGGATTAAAAGAGATCTCCTTAACCAACCACCAGAATTTGGAGAGACTTTTGCCATTTATCGCACAATACTTCGAATGTCACAGATGTTTCTGGGGGAGGGATTTGTATATGGCTAGTGGTTGTTCTTGCCCTTCAATAATAGCAAAGCCTTCCTCCAAGTATTGGATTTTCTTTCTCACTAGGGGCGAATAGACAATCTAATCATCGTTACTCCTTTAGAAATTCGCGCTTTCTGCACGTGAAATCCTTTTTATCACGCGCATAGCACTGAGGCTATCTACATTTTAGTTGTGTTCGTACTTATTGCATACAAAAGACAATACAATTTATTTACATTAAATGTGAAGATTACGAAACAATAAAATATGTGCTTAAGGTCTTCAAAAATGATTAGGAAGTACGACATCGTTCAAAACAAATGGTTCTACTAATTTGAGGATTCTATATTCTATATCCAAGACTATTATAGCAATTGAACTAAGGTAACTGATGTAACAGCATTTCAAGATAATTTTTTGGATCATGTAGAACTAGATCAAATTCAAGGACCACTACAAATGTCAGAATTCTCTTAATCTTTTTAAGAATCTTTACGATTGTCTGAAAAGATATATAACATCGTAGAACTAGACAATCATAAACCTGTTGCTAGAAGAGACTTGAATATTGATTTTAGACTTACAATCAATCCAAATACTTCTTGCTAACAGAGGGTCGTTGTCAGTTAGATAAAGATATGGAAATTTTAAGCACCTTATGCTGTAGATTATGGAAGTAAAAGATCTTGTCGTTGTGTATTGGTAAATTTTATTTAGACGACCACCTTGTCGCCTAGGAGCCAGTACCGTCACTGGTCACAACTTCTTGCAGTTTTCTTTAACCGCAAAAGAATTCCCAATTTAAATCCGACATGCTTGGAATATTAAAACGAGTACAATAGGAAACACGCAATGGTTACGTACAGAAAAAAATTGCAAATAAAAAAGATGACGAAACATGGAAAACGTAATTTTCTAAATAATTCAAAATATTGCAAGACCATACATAAAAGTCAGTCGCTATCACTAAAAATAAATTTCGTTTCGTCATTTCCACGCAGATAGCCGTTATCTTTATTGCGTTAATTTGTTGTAACTTAACCTCTCTAAGGTAGGTCAGATAAAGCTCTTATCGATGTAAAATTTGAGATTACAGCGTGTAACCACATAAATTCCGTATGAAAAACAAATCAATCATTGTCGACTTAAGGATCATGCAGTTTTTGTGGTAATTTTCTGTCGTTTGGCACGTGAAAACTTCTTAAATCTACAATAATTTTCATATCCCACATATTTTAATTCAATATTTTAAATGAAATGAATACATTTTTGATATATCGATAAAACTTAAAAATAAATAAAACAGTAACAGCATACGAATGCATATAAATAAAAGAAAAAACTCTAAAGAGATAAATGAAACAAGCGAACGAGAAAGAATGGTAAAAAGCTGAATAAACAATATCGAAAATTACGAAGACGCGGAAGTGGAAGCGTTATTGGAGGAATATTCCTGCGAAACGCAAGAAGAACTTGCACTTACATTAGGAGTGACTCAACAAGCAATTTCACATTCATTTAAAATCGTTTGGAATGATTCAAAAATAAGGGAATTGAGTTCCATATGAACTGTAGCCGAGAAACCTTGAACGCCGATTTTGCACATGTGAAATGCTGCTTGCCAAGCATAAACGAAAGGGTTTTTTGCATCGTATTGTCACTGGTGATAAAAAATGGATCCACTACAATAACCCAAAGAAAAGGAGATCTTGGTGACCACGTGGCCATGCTTCAACATCGACAGCCAAGCCAAATATTCATGGAAAAAAACTCATGTTGTGTATTTGGTGGGATCAGTATGGTGTCTTGTATTATAAGTTGCTCAAACTAAACGAAACCATTATTGGGGCTCTCTGCCGAACACAATTGATGATATTGATCCGAGCACTCAAGGAAAAACGCGCCCACTACTACTCCACACACGACAAAATTATTCTCCCGCCGTATTCACCAGACAATTCCCCTTCCGATTATCACTTGTTCCGATCGATGGCACATGGCCGGTCTGAGCAGCACTTCACATCATATGAAGATACCAAAAATTGGGTCGGTTCGTGGATAGCCTCAAAAGATGAAGCGTTCTTCCGACGCGATAGGAAGATGGGAAAAAGTAGTGGCTAGCGATGGACAATACTTTGAATAAAACATAATGTCCCGTTCTTTCACAATAAATGCCCAATTTTTGATAAAAAACGACGGAGACTTATTTGTACTCCCATTAATATAAAAAATCTAATAAAGGCAAGAGCCATTGACTAATATGTGTTACCGGCCCTCACATAAGGCATAAAAACGTAGTTTTTTAATAAGTGTACTGTAAATAGGTTCCAAAACTCAGAAAGATACGGAAAATAGGTTGTTAAACATAACATTATAGAATCACACATCCAACACGGAAATTAGAAGAAAGTCCAAAGTTGCTTATGTCATAAAACGAATATGCACTTTAAGAACAAATTAAGTTGGACATATTGGAAGAACAAGAGACAATAGATTCGTGGAGTAATAGAATAGCGGGTTGAAAAAATAAAAGAAGAAGAGACAAACCGCAGTTTAAGATGAACGGATGGTGATGTTACCTGGCCTAGATTTCGCCAGGGCTGATGTTACCTGGCCCGGAATTTTTCGTGCAACACAAAGGCCCTTCTTTGGAATTTATAATCCCAAAGGAATGTTACCTGAGGCCGACTTTGTGGCGCCGTGTGCAACACCGGGATCCTTGACCTACCGCGCCGCGCCGTGCCAAGCGGTTCCCAGTCGGCCCTAACTCCACCGACCATAGCCGCCACGTTGAACTCACCGACCCCGCTGCTTGCGTTGCTGCATTTAGCTCGCGGCTCGGCTTCTCTGCACCAGCTCGCTGCCCGTTTCAGCGCATATATTAAGTCGTAGGTTAAGTTCTTGTACATTAGCTAAGTAGATTCAGTTAGTTAGGGTTGATAGGTTAGCGTAAGGTAGGTTAAGTTCTGTGAGATTGTAAATATAATTCTAATCGTAAGTTGGAGCCGACGCTCGTTTTTTAGCCTTCCGTGCCCAACGCGTTGCCGGTCGTAGCGTCCCGATGCCCGATTTATCACCGCCCGGGCCCGACCTGGTAACAGTATAAAAAGAATGATTGATTATTATTGGCTACAAAAAACAAATAATAGAGGCAGATGGAAAATATTAAGGGCGGCTTAAATCCGACAATGAATGATATGAGATACTAATATTGCTGAATCCTGCTTTGCAAGAGCTAGTTTCAACAGATGAAGATGTACGCACGTCAACTTTATGTGTCATCTTATCAGATCAGACGGTTGATAACGATGCCCACCATGCTCTATCATCTGTTACTACACTGAAGGTAAGTAAATCATTTTCCTACCGTAGCACATAATAACTAGGACCTACTCGAAAAAAAACGAGCCTTACTCAGCGTCGCAAGAAATGCCAAAGAAGAATGCAGAACAGAAAGCGTTTCTAAAGAAATGTAATTTCATTGAATTAATGATTTACGCCTTAGTAAGATAAATGTGTCATTTTGGAGTTGGATCATCTCTCTTCTTCAAACACACTTGTTAGAAAGGCTGATGTCCTTTAACTGTTAACAACTAATTTGGTAATGGTAAGGCTCTACGCCCCGTGTGGGAGCACGGCCTGCGAACTGAGAGGTTAAGGCTCTCATACGTTCGCTCTCTCTGCCCGGTAGTTGCGCACCATCTCTGGTGCGGGGCGGTGTGACAAGCATCGCGCCTAAGACGACCGCCATTATTACCCCTTGTTCGAGTGAACGCAGGTACTCAATTATTTTTAGTGACTGAGTAGGCCACCCGCCAGGCATCAGAGAGCACCGGGAATTGAACCCGGGTCCGTCAGCCTCGCAGCCCGCCCCTCAACCACGGGACCACGCTGGCTTTCACAACTAATTTAGATTTGAAATATTCAACCCCTTAAATTGAGTAACAAAAATTCAAATTCCGAGGAAGACATAATAAAGACATTTCTACTTTAACAGAACTCTCTAAGAGAAGATTGAGCAGTGTAGTGAGTTTGTTGTTTGATATTTTTCTTGAAGTGAGGGTAACTTTTGGAACAAACCGTAATCTAAACAGCAGTTGTGTACTGGAGATAACATTCCTCTATATATTTACATGATCTACAACAATTTTTTTGTGAACAAACAGTGAGTAAGCAGAATAGTAATAATGTCATTAGCAATAAATCTTATCTTATAAAAAGCACATTAATGTATTGATTCCACCGCATTATGATAAGTATGACAGTTACATGCTTAATTTTTTAATCGATCAAGAAAATTGTCTGCAACACATGATAATTTAATAATAATACAAAATAAAATTAAAGTTAACATTGTAAGAGTTAATGTATAGAATAAAAGATGACAAAAGTAATCGCTGGATTTAAACTTCAGGTGTTTTTGTTTTGGAATCTTCCGAATAGTAAATACAGAATACTCAAGGAAGAACAATGAGCTATTGTTGTTAAAATACATTAGAAATTGGTAATGAACTGTTCGAATTATTCGATTATTTTGATTAAACTGGATCGATGATTGACGCTATGAAAATATTGCCATAGTTTGTCAAAGTGTCGCTGCACATGCCAAAACATCAATTAACTATGGTACACAACAATTGAATATTTCGAAACGATCCCTCCAACGAAGACCTGTACATTCATGTCTACAAAATTCAATTGCTGCAAGAGCTTAAGCTTGACGATTCTCAGAGCCAATAATTCGTTAAGTGGTTTTTAGAGCATCACGAAACAGATTCTCAGTTTAACCGAAAAATCAACTGTAGCCATAAAGCACCTTTTCAACTCTACAGCTTCATAGGCAACCAAAATTGTCGCATTTGGGATTCGGAAAGTCCTTGCATAACATCTGAAAAACAAAATCAGGGACAAGTTACTATTTGGTGTGGATTTTGATAACATTATAGTCCCATATTTCTTGAAAGATCATGGCTGTAGATCGCGATTTTTAGAACCGAATAACATGAATTTGGAATTTGGTTCCATTACGACGGCGCCACTTGCCATACAGCTCGAGCAATAGTCGACTTACTGCAGTAACAATTTCCTGGTCGTGTAATTTCACTAAATATCGACCTCAACCGGCTAGCAAGATCTTGTGATTTAATACTATGCGACTTATTTTTGTGGGGTTTTGGGGTTTTGTGGGCCATCCGTCAGACGCAATTTTCCAAATTTAATCAGACGTCGTGTACTTTAATGCTCTATGAAAACAAATTCAAATCCAAGTCGTTTTATTTAAAATTTAAATTCGACTTTCAATTTGGGCTACCCCCACACAAGGTAAAGTTTTCTTCTTTCCTCAATATCAGCCATTAGAATTCTCTGTTAATTTGCATTTTATTTGTTGATGCTATCTCTGTAATGATTTGAAAGAAATACATTTTTATTAAGCTGTATAAAGATATTGAACATGCCATAAAAGTAAAATAAACCTAAAAGGGGTTTATATTATCATTTTATTAGTGCAGCCCCTAGTACAACCACTATAAAAAGAAATTTTCCTTTAACGCCCGACTTTTCGATGAAAAACAATTCCCTCGAACACCACTCAAATTCAAACAACTTCGCTATCGCTACGCATACTCGCAATTTACAAATCAAGCGCGATTTTCCCGTCTAAATTTCCTGGCTCAAATATACGCCCTTTATACGATATTGATAAGCGCGGCCCATCTGTGGCTTTTCAGGCGGCGACGAGAACGAGCGGCAAGTGGACCCAAGCTCAAGGTTAATTAAGGTAACTCAAAATATTTCCTCTCGACGTTAGCGTCGCTTCCCGAAATAGACGGCGTTTTGGCTTATAGGTCGGGCTATTAAAAAGTGCGCGCATTCAACAGGCTGCCCTAGAGTGAATCGCGGATGATGGGCTGTTTTATGGCGGAGCCAGAGGATCAGGGAAAAGGATCGTGCGCAGCAACAAGAAAAGTCCAAAGCTCACCTGCCATCACATCGATAGATCACGTGTTTAACGTGGTGACACATACAAAAACTTTCACCGACTATTTCGAGAAAATGTCACTTCGAAGCGCGCGGTCGTTATCAGCTGATAAAGAGCATCTTCGCGATAAGCGATAGTAGCTCTATCATCTCGATCGAACTGCGCGTCGTTTGCGGCAGAATCGCACGCCTCACGCGGATCGCCGTGCAGAACTGTAATTTTACCTCGACCTTGAGTTGCGATCCAATATTTCCAGCAAAATGGCCCTCGAGTATCGTTTTACTTGGTGTTGGCTTTCGAGCGCGATCAGCACCGGAACGTAGTCGACAGGGCTTTCAATTTTCATTGGGTAGTCGAACTTTAAAGTTCACAATAAACTTCTTTTCCCCATGAGAATGTTAAACAATAAAGGAAATAAACCATGAGAGATTTAATTAAAAAAATAGTGTTATGTAAGCCAAATAAATTTTATTCATCGCTTCGAGAAAGAAAAATGACACAAATATCGGCATAAAGTAAGCGCGGAACTGCTACTTAAAGATCCTACCAAGCAGGATAAAATAAGGATAACGTCGAGGCAAGCCACTCAAAATTATAAGCGTCGAGTTAAAGTTGAGACTTCAACGCCCGATTAAGAACCGTGCTGCGAAAGCTCCGCAGAATTTATGACGCGGCCGCCTTATCAAAGTTTGCATTAGCATTCAACGACTGCTCCAAGCTTGCGACCGAAAGTTCTGGCGTGCAGGACCCCGCGAAATCCCAGGCGGATAACATCTCACCACCGCGCCGGGGGTTTTAATGAGGCGGGCGCGCTTCGAGCTCGCCCGCGGCCTTATCAGAGGCAAAATTTCAGGAACTCAAAGCCGCTGCAGACCTTAAATCTCCAAACTGCACCGAGACACGAGAGCTCGTGGCGTGCGGCGATAAGGCCTGCTGCACAGAACCCTGCTGATTTATATCTTGCGCCCCATAAATAACGCCGCATTTTCATTGCTTTGTGATAAGGGTGGTCGCGAAAGAGAAAGAAAGAATAAGTGCAGCAAGATTGTACAAAGTTTTATATTTGACCGTTCAAGTGAAAGTTTTCCGCCGCCCAAAGGCATCAAACCAAGCTTTCAATGCGCAAACTATTAATTCAAAAGTGGATTAATAAACGTCATTAGGCGGTGCCTTTCATCCGCTTCTGCGATGAGCGCTTTAAAGCTAAAAATAACAGAAGGCGGAAAAGCCCGCGGCCCAGACAAAACGCTCTTTTGCGCTGAATCAATACCGTGCCGCGTGAAGCTCTGGGGAGCAAAAGAACCTGAAAAATGAGCTTACGCTGCAGCTCGCTTCGCCTTTGTTCGGCCGGAGCTTTTCTCCGTAAATCGACGTTGCAGTGGGCATCATCGCGCAAAATTGCAAGTAAAATTGCCGTTGCCATAAATGGCGAAGCCGCGGCTCCGGCAATAAACGCGAAAGTGTGTCATTCGAGGCTGCCCTCTAAACTATTTTGGGCAAATAAATAAACAAACGCTTTTATGCATTGGTCGGCCCTGGGCACATTTGCTGATGTCAGTTCTTATGTACCACTGCACTTATAGGGAATTATTTAAATCAAGTGTAATGGTACTCCGGCGATTATGATAATTGCAGTGATTTGCATTTTATCAAATGGTAAGAATAGGTGGTGTTCTGATATGTGCAATGGCCCTTTTTTAGGTCTTTGAAGCGGTTTTAGAACTGAAATTTATAACAAAGTTCCTTTTTAATAATCGAAAATGATCCAACTTATTTGTTCATTTATTGGAAAACAAGCAAATATAAATGTCAGGCTCATTAATTAATGCAGTTTAAATTATTTCAATGTTACATCATTGAAAGATAAGAAATGCAGCCACCGATTTACATTGTTATGCATCTCAAAAACTAATGTTGATTATCAAATGGTCAATTTTTGATTTCAATTTAGGACAAGATCCTTTCTTAAATATTTCAAGAAACAATAATAATGGTGAGGCTTCAGCCTCGTTGGAGGCATGACTTTTCGAATTGAAAGGTTAAGGCTTTGGTACGGTCTAATGTGGCAAGCATCGCTGCCTTAGACGACCGCATTATTACCCCTTGTCAGAAATGAGCAAGTGCTCATACGCTTTTAGTGACTGAGCAGGCCACCCGGCAAGCATCTGAGCCCAAGATTGAAACCGGAGCCCTACATAACATATACAACAATAAACTCCTCAACTAGGTCGCGCTAGGCCACATTCGCGCTACTTCAAGAAACAGGTGATAATAAACCTGCAAAGCTTGCAACGCATAGCAAAGTGGCGATGCAGTCTCCCAAATTTGAGAACCCTCTAGTTAACTTTTGACCAATCAGTTTCAAAATCACTAGCAAACGAGCCTTTTTGGTCACCTGTCGATTGGTGAAAACAGAATTTGGAAATCCAGCCGCTCTCGAGTTTTTGCTCGGAGGGCGGACGAACAGACAGACAGACGGACAACATGAAGTTAGTAAGTGACTCCGCTTCACTTCGCTACTTAATAATTTAACTACATTCATATAACGTAATACAATATCAATTATATGACCATGCTTATATTTGGTGGAATTTTCAATTACACCGAGTCATTTGTTACGAATAACCTGGTCCGCAGAGAAGGAGTAAAGAGTAAGAGGGGGTCAAATTCTTAATCATTAAAAGACTTCCTTTACTGATAGTATGTACAAGCTAGTGATACAATTGCAAACTTAACTTTAAGTACCCCCGAAGAACATAAATTTCAATAGTTAATTTACATGGATAGGGGCATGCCAATAGAGCCAATATGAAAAGGGTTTTCATGTTGAAAAAAATACCATTTCTGCCGTGTTCGGCATTTTTAAAATTTTTCATTGTGGTTAAGGTTGTCTTGAATCGGTCACTTTTTTATGCCGTTTAAAAATCGTGCGATTGTATTTTTAGCCCCCAATAAATGAAAAACACCGTTTTTTAAAACGCATTTTTCAACGAATATTGATGGAACCAAGCGTTCGTTTAGAAATAATTAAATGAACTAAAAACATCGTTTGAAGAAATCTAGAGTTGATTCAAACTGTGTTAGACTTTACTGGCTGGGTCAGTTGGGAGTTAAGACGCCGGTGAGTGAGCACATGTAGTGTGATCGACGCATTTGCAAGGATTGAAGATGTAATCTGCATCAAATGTTCTGCTAGGCTGGAACACTCGTTCGGAGGAAATATCGGGTGATTTAGAAGGCTTTCGGGGACGAGGCAATAACTGCAAAATGGGCAGAGGCGTGGTACTAATAATTCAAAAGTGGCTGGAAGTATGTTGAAAATTATCCACGTGTACAGAACGTCTTTCAAAAACTTAAGTATGTGATATTTTGATAGAAGACATGGGTGTGGCAAATTTGTACCACAACTATTGTTATCAGACCAGAAAGATCATCGTGACGCAGGTGCTAATTATTGATATGACTCCTATCATAACTGGAGATGAAATGTGAGTCCAAAGAAGTGCATTACTTTGCAGGAAACTGACGCTACCTATACGAATCAAATATAAACCAGAATTTATTTTTTGCAATGTAATGTAATGTGAACGGAAAGGGATTCAGCTTCCGAGTAAGTTTCTCGCGACATTATGTCTTTAATGTTGAGAAGACTAAAGTTACAATTCGAAAACAACATTCTTAAGAAGATTAAAGTGTATTTGTGGCGTAAACAGTTTGAAAATGTAGGTCGCCGATGTCGTTTGAAAACCAGCGTGATTCAGGAAAACCTTCGCTTTATTCGTCACCTTCTCGAAGATGACCGCTGGTTAGTGGTTGCTCAAATTGTTACCGAGATCGGCAGTGTTCTTGTGGTACTCTTAATAAATATATAAATTTTTGTTATTGCGATAGTAATTTTTTGCAATACTCAATAGTTTTAGAACAAACCACGTGTATAGTTATTTGTATTTGTTGCAACAAAGTGAGTTAGTATTTATAGACAGTTTAAACTTGTAATTTGTAACTTTCCCCAAGCCAAACGCTGGCTCTCAACATTCCTGGCAGTAATAGGAATAATGAATTGAGATCTCCAATAGTGTATAGTTTGTTAGAAAAAAATTAGAGACAAGTAAAAGTATAATGCGGTGAAGATGCAAAACTCGGCAGTCAGCCGACTATTGCATGTATTTAAATCATTGAACTTCTCTATTAATAAAACAATCAATTCAGCAGAAGTGTGAAATGTAACACTATCTTGTTGAAGACCCATTTAACTCTCAAATAAAACATATATCTTATGAAAAAGAAAAAAGAAAATTATTAAAGAGCCACCCCGAACTACGACAGTTACAGTCACACCTTCCTCATTTTGAAAAAGATATAGAGCAATAAAACACCAATGAGTTATTTTTTGAGCGGAACGATCTTTGAAAAAAAAACAGGATCAATTTATATCTACTCTAGAGATCGATCAACAAATTCACAACGCATAAAATGATCTGTAGTTTTCAATCTTTAGCTTAATTGGATTTTGGAAAGATGACATTTTGATACATTCAGATTCTCGGTATTATTTCACCTTATAATATTATGTTGACTTCTTGAAACGAGCTGGTTACAAATTTTAAGCTGCACGATGGATTGTAAGTTCTATTAGTCGATTACGATAACTATAACTTGAGTGAAGGTCACGAAATATTCCTTGAGGTGAAAAAATTTCGCTTGAACCTGATAATCCAATTTTAAATATGGCGGTGCTGACAATCCAGACTTCCCAATTGTTAGAAAATAATTTCATAACTTCGTCTAACACTAAAAAATTGATAACTACAATTGCACCATAATGAAACAGCCACTATTTTACAATCGAACTTCGTACCTCGACATTTTGTAATAGTCATTTAAAATCGTCAAATTTAACCAAATAACGCATGCTATAGAAATTGATCTCAAACAGCAAAAAAATAGTGAAGATATTAGAGAGGCAGTCTTGTAGATAGGGAAAAGGACAAGTAATTATAAATGATAATAATTCGAATTCAAGCTGCAAAATATTCCAAAACGTCAGTAGGTTAGTAGCCAAGCGCGAGCTCCTTTAAGTAGACTTTTGGGCGCGATCCAACTGCGACCAGGTGGACAAAGTACCGCTTCAGAAACGGCACAAAAGTCGATGCTACGACGGCAAGCCTTTGAGGAGTCATGAACGACTGCATCCGGTGCCAAGTCCAGTGTCTATTCCAGTCTATCTCCACGCACCTATGGCTTGATTATAAGGATTTTGACTTCGTAAACAAGCGGCGGCTTACCCGGATAATTCTAAATAACGCACCTTCTTTGAAAAATCATTAATTTTTTCCATTTCGACTATGTTATCCTACTTGCTGTTTTTTCAGCTAGTTTCTCACACGTGCATTTTTAAAGGTAAATTACTACATGAACATCCTTCACTTATGGCAAAAAGTCAGCTTGAAATCAAATTAACGAGTTCTTCATAGCAACCTTGTATATTTCTGAGTTCAACATACCTCAGTGCCCTAACCATAAGTGTAAATATTTAAACGGAAATTAAATAAATGAGAGGTTACGGAATTTTTAAGCCAAAACCGCGGTTAATGTTAAATCCGAGCAGCTGCCTATAAATCTTCACGGCAGTGCAGCCGCTTGTTTTAAAATCCCGCTTTAGTGTGGCTGTTAGAATATAAAGCGCACTTAAGCAGACAATAAAGCCAGTTTATGAATCGAACAAAACGGTTACAAATTCTGTACACAGACCACCGCCGCGCTCCAAGCTACATAATGGATTTATATGATGGGAAAGTAGCGATTTGTCCGTTAATAATTTATTTATGGAACTTTTATCTCCCCTTGCGAGAGGGCAGAAGCGGTGAGATTTGCTGTTTTTGCCGAGTCCACAGGCCATAATCAATCCGGTGCGTTACATACATGGGAATCGCTGCTAATCCATACGCCGGCATTATTTCTTTCAATTTCTTATACATAAATCAATAAGGTATTTGTTTAAATAATATTATTGTAATATATATTAATGGCGCAATTTCTAAAATATCTTCCTTTAAATACTGTTTTCTAACAAATAATAAAATAAATGGCCAAAAACTTTTTATTAAAAAAATTGGGTAATATTTTTTTGTTTTTAAAAGGCGATCCGTACAACCTATTGTTTATTTGTTTCAGTTGTGGGTAAATTCCTAAACAAGGTTTCTCTTTTCTGCTTGAATTCGATGCATTCTGCCAGTTAGTATTGTAGAATTTCGTTTTCTTCCTCACATAATCTGCACAAAGGATCAATTTTCAATCTTTTGAGATATACATTAGTGTATTCAAAGAACAAGGCCCTGTAAGGTTTCCTGTTGGTTTCTTTGTTGTACTTTCACCAAGTCTCAAGCTTTCATCGGTAGTTATTTGTGGAGGAGCACGATTTAGCGCTTTGGAATAATCAAAGTTCTGAGACTCCTTTCAGCATTTATGATTATTATCAATCATCCCTTTGTATATCTTATTGTTACATAAGCAATTCTACAAGCAGGTTCTGGTATAATTAACGGCGAATTGCTTCCAACCCTAGCTGATCTGTCTGTTTCTTCAATGCCGTAACATATTTATCTTAGCATCCCGGTATCCACACCAAACAGAGTCTGTTTAGGTATGTCAGCCATAAAACAGAATCTTCTATTTGCAGTATGGTCTAAGCACAAATAAGCACTGAAATAGTTTCTGCTTAGAGCGCTGTGGCAAGAGTCTCTAAAAAGATACCGCATCCAATCCAAAGCTCTTAAATCTTCAATAAATTTGGGCAGCGTGTTTTTAAACTGAAAATTCGAATACTAAACAGACATTTTCACTATAATCTATCATCTAAGTTTTCATAAGAAATTTTCCAAAAAAATTATTTTACCTCAAATTAAACTTACTAATACATTTTTCAACTTAGGTGATTGCAATATTTAACATAAATGGAAAGAGAATACAGATCAACTATCTATCCAACATTCTTAAAATCATAGGAAAATTGTTACAAAATTGATTATTTTTAAGACTTCCCACCATCGTAAAACATTATTTTTTAATCCAAACGAAAATGTATTCAATTTGTTGTTCAAGAAGAGAACGACTTGACCTAAGAGAAAAGACAACTGCCGCTAAAAATAAATAGCAAGCTTTGGGCACTTTTTAAACTTGGATTCCTTGTTGAAAAAACAGAAAAGTTAATTTCATCTCATCCGATTTTAATTACCCAATCATTTGAGTGTTACATTTTTTTAGACACCTTCACTTGAGATTTACGACTTAGAACATTTCTTTGGGCTATATTATGCCAAATGTTTAAAAATGTGAAATGATCTCCTTATCGAGGAACTCTCCAGGAAAACATTCTAAATAAATCACAGAGTATAACACAAATATTACCAATGTTAAAATTAGAAAAAACGGTAGAGGTCCTAAATATCAAAAATATATATTTTTCGGAATAAATTAAATAAACCAATAGCAACAAATATACAAATATTGCAGAACTGCGTATTCAGCCTATTAATGACCAAGTTCATGATTACAAAACATATTCTTACAGCAATTTTGGCTCCAAATTTGCAAATCTTTAAGAATAAACAAATTCTCCAATTACTAGGATTAAAGAACTTTGGAGGATTCTTAGTAAATTCATGTAATTTTCAAAAGAGAGATTAGAAACAAAGTAATTGTAAAACCTATAAATGTCTAATAGGTCTCATAAAGGCTTTTTAGAGAAAAGGAAGCTGAAACACCAAGACTCTTTCGATCATACATTCGTGATAATAACAATTTCAGGTATTGAAAAATCAATTAATAGTAAATATAAATAATAATATAAATTTCTGACAATTATATATGAAATAAACTACAGAACACATTTCTAAAAGAGCTTCACAATATAAAAAATTTATATACATTTATTTAGAAAAATATCATAAAATAGCAAAATACACCGAGTTCTATCTTGGATAATGAAATCTCACTGTAACTTCCAGTGATAATATAGCAGAGTGCTCAACTGTAGTAATTTTTTATAATACGCTAAGTAGCATTTATGAGTTCAAAACTCAGCGATATTTCCAAGTAATATTGGTATAAATACTCAATCTTTGCTAACGGCCCTGTTCTATCATTCCATTAACATGGAAAATAAACGTTGAAATATTTGCGCACTTTTTCAAATCAATAGGGGGCGAGGCATCATAAGTACAGCTTTTTACTGGAAGTAAATACGTTAACTCTTTTTGGTCATCTTTCCATCTAACTGTTGAAACATGTCCAGGTATTCAGGAAGATTTGTGTGTTTCATTAATGATGGGCTTCATATATTTCTCATGGTCTTCTATTCAATGAAACAGGCCTTAAATATAGTCACATGTGAAATATCAGTTTCGGAGAAGTTTAAAAATAGGGTTCTCACTAAACTGTCTCACTACAGCATTATAAACAGGAACACATAACAAATAGTTTCAACAAACTACTTGTGCCACAAGTCGATCCAGGGCCTAGAGGAAGTTTCTTTGTGAATAGATTCCTCAGACCAAAAGGCACAATAAGAAAGCTTTGCACTTGTAAAACTATCTCAATTTCAAATAGAGGAGTATTCACCTTTTGCTACGTTACGATACTTCAATATGCAGAGGCGTTGAGAGCCAACGCCCGATCCGGGGTAAACATTTTTACCAGACCCTTGAAATATATCGTTTTAGAACTTTAAGAGTCATCAATGTCAAAACAATCGTTGTATTTGGAAATGCGGCAGCAAACCTGGATCAAATTTTATGCAAAGCTGGAACTTTCGACTGCAAAAGCTGTTTGAATGATTTTTGGGAGCAACGAAATGAACGTAGCACAAATAAAGGCTTGCTATAAAATATTCAGAGTTGTCGAGCATTTAACAAAAATGAACTAGAAGATCAGCAACAAGCTGGAACTCGGAAAATGTTGAACGTGTACGAGTTACAATCAATAGGGATCCATGACATAGTTCAAGAACTATAAAATGTGTCACATTACGATTTGTCATCCTGCGACTTCGGGATATTTTCAAAACTTAAATTATATTTGAAAATAAAGAGATTTAGTTTCAACACAGTCATAAGCGAATGAGGACGACTTTATTGGCCAGGTCAGTTGATGACTGAGTACATGAGCTAGTAGAGCAACAAATTTGCATCAAACCTTTTTGACAAAGCTGAAATATTTGTCTACAGAAACTATTTTGGTCATTCAGAACGCTTTGTATACAATGCAGTGAGTACAACATAAAGGTATGACATCAACAGTCAAAGATGGCCAAGAATCTGTTGAAAGCATTCCAAGTTTTGGCCGAACACCGGTAAACGTTAAACATATACGAGTTACAATCAATAAGGATCAGTAACACTCCGAAAACTAAAAGATAGACTGGGGATTTCAAAAACTAAACTATGTAAACTTTTGATGGAAGATGAGCTTACTCCTTTGCGAGAGTAGAAAGAACATTGTGCTGAAATTGCTAATGATACGCTTCGAATTGCTACCAATGAACAAGATTATCTTGAAAAAGTCATAAGAAGATAAAAAGTGTGCGAGCCTATGGATACGATCAGGAGACAAAAGCTTGTTACAATGGAAGTCTTCTGACTCGCTATGTCTGAAGAAGTATGTGAGGGATCCCAAGGTGCTTTCTTTAAAGGGAACGCACAATATTTCTTATAACTTGTACCACCTTTACTGATTATGTAAATTAAAAAACTAGAATTTTTTGTATTAAATAACTCGAAATAATCCACGTATTTCAGCTCGAATGTTATTCGGATTGTTCTTCTTCATTGAAAATGTAAGGAGCAGGGATGCATGTATTCATACTAACCAGTTTTTTTACTTGCAAAGAATAGAATGACGGACTCCTGGGACATTATTTAAGAAAATAGCAGTTTTAGTAATATAAAGAACAATATATTAAAATATGGTTGGGCCCCTAAGAACTAAGGGCCCGGGGAATCCTATCTCCTCTCACCCTTCCTCTAGATAAACTTGTCAATATGTTAAGTGCCTTTTACATAAGCTTGTACTATGAATTCTGTTAACACAATACTTTTGAAATGTTTTTCCTCAACCTAAAGGAACAAAACAAATAAACATTGGTTTAGATAAAAAATACCATTCACAATTAATTCATAGATTTACACAACCGAACGAAAATACTGATAAAGTTATAAATACATTATATTAACCATCATAATATTACAACTAAACTGGCTGAATTAATCTTTTTGAAGACTGTATTGCTATCAATTAACTAATATTTTTAATGGGTATAGATGTCAATAAAAAATAATTGCCTTCAGAACGCATCAGACCTAATTTTTTTGAAGATTTAGACATTGAGACCTCACTGTTTACCTGTCTTCAGATACTTCTGCATCCTGTCAACGACCTGCCGCATGGACAACTTCCTACGCGGCGTGCTGGTAGGAGAATGCGGCAGGACGGGAGAAGGAGACTTCCTGGAGTTGCCCGCGGCGTCGCCATTACTCGAACCACTTATTATCATCATCGTTATCATACCCTCGCACCTTTGTTTTGAACAACTCGTGCACTGCCGCACTACTCGTCGTCACGTTCGGCGGCACTTATCGAACTGAAGTTTGCTTTGGGGCAGACATGCCAGATATCTATGGAAAACATTCCGATACGTGAGGCCTCAGGAAAACTAGCGTAGCCGCGCGGATTCGCCGGAACGCCGCGCGCGAGAGATAAGCTCGGTTTCGCTGGAAACTAAGGTGGAAACGCGGGAGTCACGCTTTTCCTGCCGGGGAGGAAGTGGTGGAGAGCCGGGTCGGAAGCGGCGTCGCTCGCAATCCCATATTTTTAGCGAAATCGGCCGGGCTGGCGTTAAAAATAATAATGGCTCGCCGAATTCCGCCGAAAATAATTTTAATATCGGTCGGCACCGATGGGCACGGCGGCGAGCGCCCGCCGGCCTAGCCGCCAAATTTGGAAGAAACGGCCCACGTCCATCGCGCGCGACCCGGCTGACTAACATGCCATACCTCGCCTCGAACAAATCCGCTCGGAACGCTCACACATGCATCTGCATCCTTGATAGGATCATTTTTTAAACGGCCCCTGACTCATGGCGTATCGCTTAGAGAGGAGACTTTTATCGGCGAAGGGAATTTGGACGACAGCCGAATATTCGCGGTATAATTGCAGCTTTCATAATTCACGCGAGCGTGGGCCAGCTGATTAAATTCGGCGGCGGCGCCGCGGTCTTGGCATAGATTCTTCAGCCAGACCCGGCGCGGTTTATTGTCCTTGCGAAACGCTCGGGTTTTGGAGCGGAAGCTCCTGGATGTTATCGTTCCCTCCTTGTGGTGGAACGCATTGCCGACAAGTTCCTATTTCATGCCATTTGTCGTTGTAAAATGCATTACGCGCATATTCCGGCCGCAGCTCCCACCGGAAGCGCTTGAAAACTTTAAGGCCCGTACAGGCAGATTTTAGTAAAACTTACATAATTCTTCGGTAGTTTGAGAACAAAACGGAAAGAAAACAATAATTACGAAGATTCACTTCACGTCGTTAAATTAAATTATAGAGGAAGGAAGGAGCGCTCCGGGAAATAAATGGTACAATTAGGAAGAGTTTAAGAAAATGGTCACATCCTATACTTATCGCAAATCAACATCCATTTAGCGTGACAGTGTAACAATCGGCAGATCCCTCTCTTAAAGTATGATAAGTATAATGGCGGAAGTGCTGCACGCTAATCGCCCGATTAGTTCCGCTTTAGACATGCACTTAGGCGGAACGCAATTTTTTACCCTAAAAATAATCGGAATTGCACTGCGCCGTAATCGCGCGCGACGAATCGGGCCAGGGCGTAGGACGAGTCCCCGATCCACCACCGCACTTTCTCCGGCAGGAAAATCGCGAAATCACGTTCCTGAAGTTTCTTGCGAGTGCCGCGGCGAGGATTCTAAGTTGGCGCGAACTTCCGAAGAATAGCACTGAAACGCGGAGCGAGTGTTGGTCGCCGCAGCCAAATCGCCGTGCCAGATCTCCGTCGGCTGCGGTCATGACGTAGACATGAAAAGTGGACGTTTATCGCCGTAATGCTTTTCCAGCATGCACCTTTTCAGTGCCGAATGACATAGAACCTCGTTAGCTTTTCCTTCGGCTGCTTATCGCCAGCTGATTGTTTGCCCTTTTATGGCCGATTGCAATTAAGGAGAGCTTTATCGAAAGCAGGCTTCCAGCACTTCCACCTAACGATGCAAAGCTATGTACTTCAACTAAATAAATAACCTAATGAAGTTGTTCTGAAGCGCAAACCACTTGGTCTGCTATAAAGTCACGTGCATTACGTGACTGAAACAAATTAAAGCCACTATACCAAATTATTCGTAATCAATATTTTTCATGCATTACTTAGTGACGTAACGTGCTCATAAACGCATGCAACACACCTTGAGACTTCTGGTTTTGCTGCCTTTTTCGGATGTTTATTGACTACAACTTTCCACATAGGATACCTCTTATACTGTTTAGATAGTTATAGTAGCCTTAAATTACAGTAAACCCTCCTATAACGCAGAGTAGAAATTGCGACATTCATTATATAACGCGATTGACTATATGCATTACGCTCTTAAAATTGACATCCCATGAATTTTTAATGCGCAAACATCAATTTCAATTATCACATACAGACGTAAGATGAATGGTTAATAAAGTGCATTTTGCTGGCTTCATTTGAGTTATCATAATTGAACATTTTTACATAATAATTTAGGGAATATGAAAATAATTTTTAACCCAGGTTTTCATAATGTCTCACAAAATGAAAACCGTTATCAAGAAAATTCATATCTCTTGAGGAACAAACCAAATTTTAAAGGTGAAAGTTGGATAATCGTGAAACTTGAATGAATCTACAATTTGGACCATAAAGTAAGTAAGGAAACGATAAGGAAAACTATGGGTATGGTGGTTGCCGTTAGGTAACGCGTAACCACACACGAAATATCAATTCGGTTAAAATGGAACGAGCTCCCATAAATTAGTCGGAAGACTGCAGTCACTTAAGTAAGAGCGCGTTCAGCATAATTAGCAGTTGGTAAAAGGTATCTTTATTATCGATGCTTTGTCACAAAAAATCAGTTAGCATTACATTATTGCTAGAGAAACATGTAAAGCACCATAAGAGCCGCGTATATCCTCTATACCCACCGAAAGGTCCGAAAATGTATCATGAAACAGCTGCTAGATACATGAACAAGTCGAAAACATTCGTCAGCAAGTGTGTGCAGTGATATAAGGAGATAAAAGCGGGCAATGACTTGCCGGAGCGTAGCTCGATAGGCAAACTGCCCCTAAAGTCGAAAAACAGATCGTGAATTTATTTTCGCGATACCGGGCTTCAAATAGGTGTAGGTATATCATACGTAGCTAGCCGAATCCACATAATATCAAATGCCGTAGTTCAGTGAAGAAATCTTTATTAGGTGAAAATCATGTGACGCCTGGGCAAAGGACAATATCGACCGAGATTGGAGCAAAGTAATTTTTACGGACGAAGCTTCTGTTTGGGGATATGTTGTAGTTCCACGAGCCTGATCAAGCTTAACTAACATGTTGGTACAGCGGACGGTTAAACACCTAGTAAAAGTGCATCTGTTTACATACAATTTAAATGCTCCAAAAATGCTCAAAATTTTGTAAGAAATATTTGTTACCAACTGCCGAACGTTGTTTCATCAAAACAAAAATCCTGCAGGAGGGCAACGACCTCAAACACTGCAGCAAGCTTTGCATCGAGTGAAAAGAGCAGTCTGACATCGTTAAAACTTGATCGCCCGGTGCGAATCCGATTGAGGTTGTGGGCATACATCAAGCACAAGCTTCGTTGAAAAAGAAAACTGTTCACTTTGAAGCAGTCAGCACGAGAAATTCGTCGCATTTGCAGGTCCTTGTCGGATAAACAAGCCATCAATTTGATCGAAAGCATTTACACGCTAGCATTTTTGTTCTGATGGAATACAACGTATCTAGGTATTTGAAAATGTTTTAAATAACTTTTTCTCCACAATAGCCCGGACACATTCTTACTTAACTGACTGTAAAAAGATCCCTGTTGTGGAAATGTCATCAAAATGAAAACATTTAAAATCTAAATTATGTAAGGTTGGACATCTTTTAGCAGAGCAACACAATCAGTCATTTATTGCAAGCAAAGGTTGGTTAGAAAAACTAAAAAGAGATACTCATTTCAATATTAAATTTCAGGAGAGCAGGTTTAAGAAGATGCAGAAGCTGCCCATAAGTTTAAGTTGCAATTAACTGAAATTATTAATGAAGGAGGGTATACGGTAGATCAGATTTTTAACACCGATGAGACAGCATTATACTGGAAGAAACTATCATCTCAAACTTATAGTGAAAAAATAAAACAATGCATCGCTCTTCATATGTGTAGCAACTTATCTGCGAGTCTGATGATAAAATCAATGTTAGTAAATCGTTCTTTAAGCTTTCGAGTAATTAAAAACATTAATAAGTCTAATAAAAAAAGCGTGGATGAGTGAAAATGTATTTGAGGACTGCAATGAAATGGTACATGATGGAAAAAAATGTATTTCAAAGTTTTACTGCTTATTGATAACGCTAGTGATACCAAGCAACTAAATCATCCAAATGTAGAAATGGTTTTCTTCCCTCCAAACTACACGTCATTAATACAACCACTGGACCAAGCCATTTTCGATATAAAATGATAAAAACAAAACCCTTATTGAAGCATGGAACAAATTTTCTATTTTAGAGTGTATTAAAGTTGTGCCGTCAGGTTGTGGGAAAATTAAACTATTATTAATGGATGTTGGAAAGATATTAGACTTGAAATGATCCACAGAGAAAATGATATCTCATCACTAATTGTAAAAATAGTAAGCATTGCTTCTCCTTGAACATACAAACCATCAAGATACAGAAGAACTACTTCGGGAAAAGAGGAACTGATGGTATTAGTTGACACATCTAGTCCAAATGCATTAGCAGATCAAGATATTGATAGAGAATTGAATAATTTAAATTACGTGAAAAAAGGACTAGATTTGGCTACGGAATTAAGCTTTATTTCGTTCAAAGACCCTTCAATAGTACGCAGAGCAAAGTTTTGAAGAGAACTAGAAAATTATTTAGCTCCTTATAGAATTACAAAATATAAAGCGTTTGATTTCAAGCTTAAACATCTTGTTTTTGATGGAAAAGTTTTTTTGTTTTTCTCAGATCAACGGAATACTAAAATATATCAGCTGATAAACTTATATGTTCGAAGAAAGCAAAAGAGAAACATATAAGTACTAAGAGTTTATAACGCTCTTTATGAAATAATTCTATCAATTACTATGGGTACAAAATAGTATAGTTAGAAAATCTAAATTTCCTTTCCAGTACCTTTCTTTAGCTCATATACTTCATTCAATATGACTATGAAATATCTACGTAATATTTGGGTTTCGATTGCTCTTTATTATTTTTCCAATATTTATGTGTCATACCCACCTTATAATCTTCATTTATTCTTAATATTATACAGCAAGCACGGAAAATTCTTCTAATAATTTTAAACACGAGCAAATTAAGGCAAAGTAGGGTAATAATACTAATCTTTCTTTACAACGCAAGATCGTTATAGGTAGTAGACAGCCCCTGATATTGTAAAAACATTTAAAAAACAAATATTCCCTACTAAATAAAAAAAATAAACAATCAAATATATTTTTTAAGATAATCCACAATAATACGTTTATCAGAAGTATTCAATCGTCCATAAATGGGGAAAAACCTTAAAATCTATAATCAGCTTTAGATATCAACAAAATGATAGCGAATGTTTTGTAAAGAGATAAGTTTAGTCACTAGAAAACAAATAACGTATATTTTGAAATCTTCCTTCACAAAAAAGTGTAAATTATAAAACTTTGCCCATGTGACGTTAATTACACTCCTCCCCCCTATCCAATTTAAATTTCCAAAAAGCAAAAATTTATATAGGCAAAAAAGCAGCCAAAATCTATATAGCAAACAAAATAGAAATTTTCATTTTTTATAAGTTCAAATTTTTAAAAAAATATGATATCAAATTAATGAAAATAATTATTTATTTGCCTCCGATGCAGAACTGTTAAAATATAATAATATGATTTCGTATCTAATTATTCTTTCAGTAAAATTAAATGCAAGAAACAAATAAGTAAAATTCTAAAAGGTATAGATCAAAGTTAGTTGTTGTGCTTGGTATAAAAGGGCCACGGGGTCGATCCTGAGTTCCGGATGCCTGGAAGGTGGCCTACCCAATCAATAAAAATAATTGAGTATCTGCATTCAATTCATGTAGGGCGCGGTGCATGCTACATCACCCCATATCAAAAGATGGGGAGCAGCGATCGCGTAATAGGAGCCTTAACATTTCAATTCGTAAGTCGCAATGTATAAAAGCAAACGAAAATAAAAATAATGGTTATAAGAATTTAACATATTTATATAGATAATAATTTAAAACTTAATTATTTCTTGATAATAACATGAGCAAGAAAAATGACAAAGAAAGACCACAAGAGAAGTATTAAATATACAGGTCCAATATTAATAACAGTTAAACATGAAAAGCAATTAAAAAAAGATGAATGTTCTAAACATTTTCATTTCATTCCAGAAACCCGATTGTTAATAATAAATTAATATATAAAAGTTGATTTAGTCTAACAGTTGGATAAAAAAATAAAAAGAACAACGCAAGTACAATAAATATATAATAAAGGAGACGGGGATATACATGACAAAAGCCATTCAAAGCATGAGCTGAGCTAATGACATCCAGTGGCTTTCCAGGAACAGAAAACACTTGAAACGAGGAGCGACCAGAACTGACATTACCTAAGCGGTTTTCAAATATGTATGTGAAAAGGGACAAACGATCCCGGACTGAAGGTTCTAGAAAAAACGGTTAACCTATCTAAGCGCTGCTATCGAAAGAGAAGTAACTATTGTAATCCGAGAGTGGTGTAAATTGAAAATTTTTATGGGAGAACAAAATGGGGCAATTGTTATAATTAAATTTAGCCCTTTATTTCAAAATAAACAATGCCAATTTAAGAAATTGAAAAAGGTGACCAAACATAATATATCAAATATAAAACAGGTAATTGAAATACAACGAGGATTATGTGGAAAAATAATCAAATAATTTTTTCAGAAGCTAAAGTATAAATCGATTGGTAGAAATTAAAAGAATAGGATAATCTAAGAAAAATGGAAAATGGTAAGGATAATTCCGAAATGTACTCGACCTTTTTATTTACCTAACAGGTAAAAAATTTAATTATTAAAAGTTCATAACGCAAACTTAATAGAAAAGGCATATAGGTAAATTAAAATTGAAGCTAGAAATAGTATTAAAAAGATTTTCAAGTCAAAGGACAAAGTTTTAAGATCATAGTTGAAAACAGAATATTTTTTAATGTCAGAAATTACAAATTAAAAATAATACTATTAAGTGTTAAACAATTTAACTACTGTCTAAACACGAACAAAAAGCGGTAAAATTTAATAAAATTTTCAGCTAAATCCATATGAAGTCTAATGTGAGAAAGATAAACTGTTGAAAGAAAAAACTATTTCTCAGTAGTAGTAACTTGGTTATAAGAAAAAATATTCAGATAACAAGTCGAAAAAAATAGATCTGAAAAAATAAAACCTTACAACTACGACATATAGGATAATCAAAACTTAAAATACTAAAACCACTAAATAATTTTTAAATGAAATTTTAAAAGACCTTAGTATCAAGAATTAAATAATAATATTTTAAATGTTGGAATATAAAAGTCAGAAAACATTAACACTATGGAAAGAGAAGAGTTATCATTACAATAAACAAAAATAAAGAGCAAAACAACAAAACTTATATCACGATATAAATATAGATTTCTTCTTTTTCAGAATTTAACTGTCCAGTCTGGACAGTCCTGTTTTCATATCCACACCGTTCTCTTTTGCGTTGTCTGTAGCCAGTTCTTCGCAATTTTCTCCTTAATGTCGTCTGCTATCTCCTGAGTGGCCTTTTCACTATGTTTGTAATGTCTTGGTTTCGGTCCATTTTGTTTCTTTCTGTCCTACCCATCTCCATTTTACCATCTTTCTATAACATCTTCTACTCTATTCGTCTTTTAATTTCTTCATTTATAGGCAACATAATTATGCAAAACTTCTGGAAGGACATTGCTGCCGCTACTGTTTTTGGGCATGCGCAACTTTCAAATGTTTACATAAAGCTTACGTATTTTTTATAGGCTGCTTATGTTTACGTACATTATGAATAGGTGTTACAATCAAAACTCCGCTCGGCGGAAGCAAACCAAATGACTGTGGCAGACGCGATTTTTGTGTTCGGAAATATAGCGGCCCGATAGCCGATAGCAGTAGATAAGTTGCGCATTTTAAGAGATTTTAGGTATTTTATTTCCTATAAGACACTTGCTTGATAAAATTTTCAATGGCTCAATTATAACATCTGGGTATTTATAACTTCCACTGGTGCTGGTCCATTCTTCATCTCAGCTAAAGCGTACTCTTTTAGATGACTTTTTGTAGCCTTTGTGTATTGCGATTTTTAAATATTTTTATATATAAATTTCTCAAATATAGATTTAGTGTGAAATTTCTAAGAAAGATTTTGAGGAAAGTTTTATCTGCCAACAAAAAAAATATTCAAAAGTAATTTCGAAAGAAAAGTATCTTCGACGTACAAAAAATGAAAATTACTAAAAACCCACAACAAGGAAAACGATAAAAAATATTCAGCGGATTGAGGGAACCAAAGAATAAAAATTACAATACAAGTTAGACTTAAAAACAGCTGGAGCATATTAGAAAAAAAATAAAGAGTCATCACTATAATTAACAAAAATAAAGAATACAATTAATTTGCAATTTAAATGTACATGTAGTGATATGACACCGCAAGTTCTAAAAACGTTAAAAATAAAAACAAGAAAAAATATAAAATAGAAGGCAGAAGCTCTTCTGATAATACATAAATTGCAACTACACTTTCAAGTTTCAAGAAAAACTAACATAATGGGATTTAGAGAAAAATTAACATTAAGTGCATTAGAAATATATAAAAATAAAAAAATTTTAGGAATGGGAAAAGTACCTTTCAATATAAATAAAAATGTAAAACAGAGAAAACGATAAAGTGCAAAGGATAATAGTAATACAGGTGAGGCTGTAACGTGGGAGCACAGCCTTTCAAACTGAGGGATTAAGGCTCTCATATTTCTGCTCTCACCACCCACTCGTCGCGCTCGCCTGATACGGGTGATGTGGCAAGCACCGCGCCTTAGACAGCCGTATTATTACGCCTTGTTCGAAGTGCACGTAGATACTCAATTATTTTTGGCGATTGAGTAAGCCACCCGCCAGACATCTGAGCCCAGGATTGAATCCGGGTCCGGACGCACCACGTCTAGGCGTTTAAACTGCATGGACGTAACTAGAATATCTAAATATACTAAAATAAAGTAAAATAAATTTTAGAATGTAGAATTAGAAAAGAAATCGTCAGAGATTAAATAAATAGGTTATTAAGTAACTTTTCGTACTAATTTAATAATAGCAACTCTTTATTATTTTTTTTTTGGTCAAGGTTAACTTGAAAAACTAAAATCGCCAATAGACACTTTCAATAAATTCATCAGACATTACAAAAAATATGTTAACTCATTTTTCCAGTAAATTCCAAAAATGAACAGACTTCTTCAGTCAAAACTTCTCCTCTAATTTTTTTCTGCGCAAATCGCTTACCATGAATTTGGCGCAAGGTTTATTTTAAGAAACAAACTACCCACTTAGCTTTTTCTGTTCTTAGCATAATACTCCTGCGCTAGTTTTCAAGCTGAAAAGGCGCCTCTACGAATGAAGACGCTCGCGGAACGAGCCGAGGATCCACCGGCTTTTAGGAGCTCGCGGATTCCGCACCCTATTTTTGAACGCCGCAAAAATATCCCGCTGCCGCAGAATTAGAATTCTGCTTTTAGAAAACGGCGAAATTAGCAAGCGGGCTGCTAAATTCGCACCCAAACAAGCGACGGCTTATTAGCGAAGTGGCATGCCTTCGCCAGGCGTAACCCAACCTCTCGAGGTAACGAAAAGCAGAAGCCTTTGTGTGCGAAGTTTAGCATATAATTCAGTCAAATTCAATTACGCTTACACAACGTGTGTAGAAAGTTAATAATATGCGCAGTATATTATTAATGATTGTTTATTAAATATTTACTTTTACCTGAAAATACTAATTTTAGACAAGATGTAGCATATGAGGGATGTTCAAATATAAAATGAGATATTTGTAATAGATAAGTAGATTCTGAAGAATGGGGTGATGAAAAGAATTTTTAATCACGCAAAATATTTAAAATCTTCTAAAATAATAATAGTAGTTCCCCGTAATAGGCCTTGAAGGCCCTTTGGGGTCATAAAAGGATAGGTCTGCTATAATCTAGAGCCTACGGTACACAAGGGTAGTAACGTGGCTATCGCCACGTACCGACCGTCTATTATTACCCCAGAGTTTGACCTCCAGGTACTCATTTATTGAAGCCTGAGTCGAGCTGGGCCCTAAAAATGCCAGGGATTGAATTGGTGAGACCGGGATTCGAACCCGCAACTCTTGGTTTCGTAGTCTAGCGACCTATCCACTAAACCACCACGGTTCTAAAAGTTCAAAATATTTAAAGAAATGTACGAGGGCATTCGGAAACAAACCTGTGTTTGCGCATGTGCGAGGAATAGGCGTGGAAAGCGACGCCAGTTCTGTGGCGCTATACATAATAATTTAGTAGATAGTGCGAAATAGAAGAAAAAGGTTGTGTTGCAGTTCACTCGCCTGCTAGACCAATTGAAAATGAACATAGAAAATCCTGCCAAATGTAAAACGCGTGCAGTAATACGATATCCGTGTGCAAAAAAACTTTCGACATCTGCGATTCATTGAGTAGTATGCAATGTTTACGGATCAAACGTGGATTTTAAAGATTAACGCACTAACGTGCACGCTGAGGTAAGAAGTGATCGCCTTTTTGCAGTCAACGATGAGCTTTTGGAGGAAATTGACGAAAAGGTCCGTGAAATCCGTTTATTCACGATAGTTTCTGTACACTGTCCCCAACTTTCTCGGGCTGTTTTTTACGAGATAGTGACATAAAATTTGAGGTACCGCAACTTCTGTGCCCCTTAGGTACTAAAACACCTGTCTGAGGAACACAAAACATACAGAATATGTTCTGCTTTGGATTTTCTCTTCTGTTATGTCGAGGAAGGGGAACAATTACTGAACAGAATTGTGATCTGCGATGAAGTCTGGGTGTCGCACGGCCTTGATGATGACACCGCCTTAAAGATGTTGTTACAGAGTGGCTTCATTCCCAAGGCGGAAAAGCATAGGTTTCTATTGTGTATAATAAAGGCTCTATATCTACGAGTGTCTGTCATTGATAACCAAACGGAAGGTATTTTGATGTTACAGCGGTAAGTTACTTGAAATCGGCAATAAAACATACTCACGAGAAGTTCTAATATTTAAACTTTCGAAAAAAAAATCTGTAGATGTTGAAAAAACAAATTGTATAAGAAACATAAGAGTAAATGTTAAATATAGAGAGAAAGTTGTGAAAGTGGAAAGATCAAAAAAGTTCATATGTGCGAAAATGCATGTGTCCTTAGTTCCATTTAAGAACACTCATTTCAATTACGGTGTGTTTATGTTAAAATGGATTAAACACGGAGGATGAGCTCATCATGTTCATACATCTGAGTTGGAAAAATGTGTTCTATAAGATATTAAGGATAACTCCAGGTAAGTGACCTCCCAGCGTGATGTATGCCAAGCGAGTGTGTTAAGTATCTACACGAAAAGCCACTATCACTCGCGACGTGTGAAGAAACTACTGTGAGAGGATCTTCTTCCAAGAGAAAGGTTTTTCGCAACAGGCAACTACTTGTAGTGATACTATTTGTAACGTTAGTCTCACCTAAAAACCCTCATTTCAGTTACGATGTGTTTATATGTCTCTTATCGCTTGCAGATCTACTCCTAAGAGTATACATGCTATGAAGTGCTGTTAAGATGACCTTTACTCATATCAGGAACAAGCAGATATGACTTACAGATATAGATCCAGCAGAAGGAAATATTCCTGAGGTAACACAGATTTATCAAGAAACTTACCCTCACAAAAGTTTTGCAGCAATGCTTTATACACATAAATTAAAGAATATCTTCTATAAGATAATACGCAAGTGACTGACTCGCTATCGTCGTGTATGCCAAGTGAACGCGTTTAGTATTCTAAAAGAAACTCATAATAGTGCAGTGATTCTAGCAAGTGGATTTTTTCCAAGGCAAATATTTTATCGTTCACTCTTGTAACCGGTAACTATCGTTATGAGATTCCTATCGTCAATCTTCTGTACATATAAAGCAAACTTTGGTAGGGATGCCATGACTAAGCTACACAACAATTATCTGCGGGATAGAAGGAATCTCAATGGATTGATTAAAGTTTATCATTAGCAACGGTTTGGTATTAACGTTTGAGCTGAGATTAATGGTGATCACCTAATTAGGTCTATAATTCTTCCACAACCTGCCATTTTTAATTCTTAATTTTACCTTTATTACTTGAAGATATACCACTGATAGTCCAGTTCCTGCTAATGTTCAGCAGTATCTCACTAGCAGCTTCTCTGACAGGAAGATCGAAAAGTACTGCTATTTTTACCTATGGGGCCACTTAAACAGCTAAGCTAGTATTCGGATACAGCTCGCAAAATTTGAACGCGTGCACTTATATGAGGCCTATGTAGGCTGTTCGGGTCAATCACCAGTTCCTTTTATTTGGGTTTTACAAATAATCAATTTATAGGGTCGGCCGTCTCTTGGCACCCTCTGTGCGCGTTTTGTTGGATTAGAAATAGTCGTGGCGGTTTGCTCGCCTGCGCGGCGACGTTGCTATAAAAAAAGCTCAGCTGCTACGGCTGTTGGTGTAGCCATGATGGTTTTGGAAACGTTCGACCGGTTTTAATTTTTCCTTGTATACGAAACAGTTTTTGAGCGAGAGTTCGTCGGCGTGTTTGATTGGTGGCAGGAGTTTCCACATCCCGGAGGTCGATGCCGATGGAGAAACTCGGCCGTTTCCTTTTGTATTTTGACCCGGCGAGGAAGGAAGAAAAACCCTGTTGCAAACCTCGGACACGACCAGCTGAAGGACCCACATTAGGAAAGCGCACGCCCTTCTTTCCTCTTCCTCGATCCCCATGATTACAGCCCCGGGTGAGCCGACTCCTGTAGCAGAGAGTCCCTTCCACAACGAGTGTATTCCAGGCTTTTGGCCTTTTCACTTGAAATTCTTCTTTTTTGAGATTAAAAATACGATACAGTCGAGTTAAACCTGATCAAGGCACTTCAAATATCTATACCAAATTTGGCAGAAATAAAGGGCATGGTACCACCCAATGTAATACAATTACAGACTTATGTTCATATGAACGTTTTTTTCCTGTTCCTACTAAGAATCGCCTCTTAAAGCTTCTCCCTGTAATTACCATTGACCACCATGTATTTACAGCTTTAGAATTTGTTTTCTATATATACTATACATTTGACCTTATATTGTACCTTTAAGTTCCTAGGCTGAATTTTATCAGATATAAATGAATTCTGCCGCACACCGAGAATAATGGGTACGGAGGAGGCATTTTAAGTTACTTAGCCTACAGCGACATCACCTTTCTGAATTTATTACCGGTATTATCGGCGCTTGTACAATCAACGCCTTTATAGCGGGATTGCCAGCAGCCGTAATGCAACAGCTTTGTTGTATAACGTCTCTTACAAAGTAATGAAAGAATTAAGAACTCTAAATAAAAAACAGACAGTCGCAATCCCACAATACTAATGCAAATAAGAATTACGATTTACATATAAACAAGAATCGAAATTAGGTAGTCGCAAATAATTCCATTCATACGATATTATCCTAACAGATCAGTCTGCTCCAACATGCTTATGTAACCTTGTCCTGGCCCACATTCTGAGAACAACACCATTTCCTATCATTTATAAGTTCTAATAGAAAATAACAGGAAAGTTACATCATTTGAATACAAAGGATACATTTATTTTAGGTCAAACGACTACTTCAATTGCTGTACGATCGCTAATGATAATATGGTTTTATTAAAGCCAAATGTACAAATATAGCTTTGGCTTTAGAAATTCATATATAAATAAAGCAAATCAATCATTTACCTGGTGCAATTAATTGATTTTGCGTTAAATTAGTCTAACGGCAGCTTTAATACAACAACCCTCAAAATTAATTGCTTTAACATAATCCATAATTAGCTAACCGACTTAAATTCAAGTAAGGAAAATAGACTCTAATCTAATGTAATTTGAAAAACTAATTTAATCTAGGCAAGCAAAGATTTAGTATTATTATTATTCACTTTTTCGTAATACAACCTATTATAATTTCTCCTTCTTCTTTTAACAACCTATTTCTGCTCTTTGGATAGGAACTTCCTTTAGACTTTTCCAGATTTCTCTATTTTGGGCTACCTTCATTCATTAACATCATCGCCTAATTCTCATCTAAGGGTTGTCGTTCTACAACTCTTTTGTTCTCCCAGGATCATCATTCGATGATCTTGCTACATTCTACATTTCTTTAGAAATATTCCTCGAAATTTATTTTAAGTTAGAATAGATTGATGAATATCCATGTTTCAACTTTATATAATGTTACTAGGAGTATACGATGGTGGTATAACTGAACTTTAAGGAAAAAGGCACATTTATGTCCATAAGGTCTCTTAACTTTTTCTTATTCGTTTACTCTTTCAATTTACAATATGTAGTTCTATATCTCTTTTATCTATGCTTGGTGTTCTGTAATTTAATTCTAAGGCTACTCTTTTCGGTATTTCTTCTATATCGTTTATTAGGGTTATTAACTCGCGTTTTGATTTTGCAAAAAGTCTATTGATTGATAGAAATTCGGTTTTGTTATTTACTTTACTGTAATTTTTGAAAAAAGCTTACATATTTGCAAGAGCCGTCGGATGGATCTATAGATGTCAAAATCTTCAGTGTCTATCTTTTTGTGAATTAGAATTACCAGGGTATTTGTCCACTCTTGCTGTAGGGATTTGTTGTAGAGTTTGCTTAACTCTCCAATCAATGGGTTTGCTTTATTTTCCATTATTTTTACAAGTACTCCATCTTCACCCGCTATTTTCCATTTTTTTTATGTGTCCTAATACTTCGTAGACTTTGTAGTATTGATAAAATTTCTTCTGAATTTAATTTGATCATTTTTCTTCGTCTAGATCACATGGAAGTTCCGTTTGAAAGAGTTTTATATAAAATGCTTCACTATCTTTAATATTCCTTTTTTACTATTTCTTGTTTTTCTCTCTTTGATCTCAGTTTCTCAATTAAGTTTCCGAATTTTGTGTAGTTCCGTGTTTTATATTGTTTAGCTGTTCCAGTACAAATAGCCAATTTCATTTTTATTTTGCTATAAAATTGAATAAGAGTGTGCATCTAGGTTTTTTTGCCTAAAGTGTCTACCAAGTTTATTCATTTATATATCCTGCTGTGCATTTGGTCATATTTTTATAGAGCTTTAGAAATACCATCATAACACTTCTCAACACCTTTGTTATCATAAAATCCTGTCGGTAAATAGACTTGTACTATTTTTATATTTGTTTATTTTTGCAAAACATAGATTCACACTGCTTTTCTTTCTACTGGGCAAAAGATTTTTCTTTCATGGTTAAATGAGTATTGGCCTTAAAACATCACTCTGGCCGGGTGTGTGGATAAAGTATCAGTTTGGATGGAACTAAGGCTACGTCATTGTTCCCTTAGAGTGAGAGGTAGGTAAAGCTATGGCTGGCGTGGGTAGGCTCGCTATCTCCGAAGCAGATCTATTCTCTGCCAGGATCACAGGACCCGCTGCCCGATATTCTAATTTAATCTAATTTTATTCAACCTAAATGCCAGATCTAGTCATATAGCAAATGTAATGCTCATACAATTTAGTCTGCTTTGATCTAGCCATTGTTGCGAAAATTAATTTATAGTATGAGTTAATATAATCTTGTCAAACTTGGTTTATTGCCTCTTATTGCTATTATAATGTAATTAATTATATTTAATTTACTTCTGATAACATCAGTTAGTTTGATTTAATTAAAAGCAACCTAATGGGATGCTATTCATCATACTGGTTTAGTCTGTAAGTTCATCAACCTCACTTTCACGTAGTCTAGTCTCATTCAATTTGTAGTTTTGTTTCTCTTAAAAATAAAAAAATACTCCATGTAGTTTGGTTTGATGGAGTCTAATTACTTGTCCATTATTGAAATAACAGTTCCGTTTGGTAAGTAACTATTTTAGCCTTTGATGTAACACAATTTCGTTTGAGTTTGAAGTTACTGACAAAATTTAATTTAATCAGCCTAGGCTGCATCATATTAAATATGATTTAGTCCTACTTAAATGAGTGGTCTGAAGAAATGTAGTTCAATGCCTACAATAACGCCTAGCATTAGTTTTAATACAAAATAAGTAGTGGATGGTACTAGACATAGTCCTGCACGCTGTTAAGTAATTTGAAAATTACGGGGTATTTTGTTCTTAAGGAGTGGAGTTTTAGATGTCGGACGGCGCGGACGCGAATTTTATAGCAGGTGGCGATATATAAACACCGTATACGGGCTATACCACACCAAATGAAATTCGTAAATTTCAACGCGACGTAAAACGTGCATATAAAACAAAGCGGATTTAGTGGCGAAAAGTTATTAAAAAAGAGGAAAACAAAGGGTTTGTGTGCAGTGTTCTGATATTTTACGTGTACAATGCAGTGAATAAACCTAGAGCGGACGACAACGAACGGGCGGTGAAAGTGTGATAAGCGAGCGGTGCAAGTGCGGATAGCGATAAAGGTCGTGGTCAACGGAGTTCAGAGGAAAGATAAACAAATAAACAAATAAGCGTGCTATAGAACTTGAACAAATTTTAGGGGATCACATTTAAGAGCTAACTGGATGGAAAACGTAAAAAAAAGGGAACGGGAGTTAAATAGCAGCACAGAATTGGACCAAGAACTTTGTAGAGAAAGCAAGAGAAAAAACATTATCAAATCCCCCCCTGTTAAAAATCACAGGATCAGCGAATAGCAAAATGTCGGAAATAAGTGAGCTGAAAATAATATTTGAAGAGATGATGAAGGAAATAAAGGAAAACACCAAAGCTAACAAGGAGCTTAGAGAGGAGTTTAAGAAGAAGGAAGAGAAGTGGGAGCTGGAAAAAGGCTACCTAATCAAAAGAATAGAAAAGCTGGAAGGAAAACTAGAGACAACAGAAAAGAATAGAAGGAAATGCAATATTGTAATAAAAGGGGTTGAATTCAAAGGACAGAATAAGAAACAAGTCGTGATGGAGTTCCTTGAAGAAAAATTACAAGTGGAGGCCAAAGTAAAAAATGTACATACCATAAAGCCAGCACTAACAGTTGTGGAGATGGATTCTTGGAATGAAAAACAGGAAGTAATGCAAAACAAGAAATCTCTGAAAGGAACAAGAATATACATTGAAAACGATCAAACACAGGACGAGAAGGGAATACAAGCGGAAATCAGGAAAATAGCAAGAGCGAAAAGAGCAGAAGAAAAAAGGTAAAAACTGGATACCAGAAGATAATAATAGACGGAACTTGCTACAAGTGGAGCGAAGGAGAACAAAGAGTCATAGAAGAGACTCCCTCCTCAAAAAACTAAGCACCCAGAAAATAAAAAAACAGACACAAAAGATGACGAACAGAGCAAAGGACACGGACACGAGTAGAGAAACGAAACAAAAAAGAGGAAAGCAGGAGTATATAAAAATAGGAACATGGAACATCAGAAGTATAAACGGAAAGGAGGAGGAACTCATAGAAGAAATGGAGAAACAAAAGCTGGATTTTATGGGAATAACAGAGACAAAGAAGAAAGGGCAAGGACATACGAGACTACACAAAGGATATTGGATGCTTTGGTCAGGAATAGAAAAATCTGAAAGGGCACAAGCGGAGTGGGTTTAGTGGTACACCCTGGCAAAATGGAAACAATAATAAATGAAAGGTATGTAAATGAAAGAATAATGGCAGTAGAAGTCAAACTAGGGAAAAGAAGAAACATGGCAAATGATTGTGGCGTACGGACCTGATGAAGACGAGAAAGTGGAAATAAAAACCAGTTCTTTGGGGAACTACAAAAGTAATAGATACGAAAGGAAACAATATTATAATTATGGGGACCTAAATGGAAGCGTAGGAAAGGATAATAGAGGCATAGAGAGAATTTTAGGAAGACAAGGAGAGCACAAAAGAAATAGAAACGGTACGAAAATTGTAGAGTTCTGCGTGACAAATGATTTAGTAATAACGAACACAAAGTTTGTACATAAAGACATACACAAATACACAAGGGTGCAACACAGCAGAAACGAGAAATCAATTATAGACTATTTTCTAGTGAACGGGGAGAATTGGCGGAAAATCAAAGATGTTAAGGTGAAGAGAGGACCGGAAATAGGCAGCGACCACTACTTACTCCAAATGGATATGAGGGTGAGCCAAAAACAAGAGAAATATAGAAAAATAACTAAGGAGAAAATTAAAAGCCACATGTTACAAGAAGGACACATCAGGAAGAAATACCAAGACATCCTAAAAAAGGAGTACGAGACAAAAAATATCAGACCAAATATAGAAGATAAATGGAAAACGATAAAACAATGCATGATAAAAGCAGCGCGCAAATGTTGCGGAGTGACAAAGGTAACTAACACGGACTTTAAAAGAACGGCATGGTGGACAACTGACATAAAAACACTGGTAAAAAAGAAAAAAGAATGCTGGCGCAAATATCTACAAACAAAATTGGAAGAGGACTACAATCTATACAAAGAGAAAAGAACGCAGGTAAAAAACAAGGTGAAGGAAGCGAAACAGAAAGCGTGGGAAGAATTCGGAAACAAAATAAAAAAAGAATTTGACGACAACCAGAAACTATTTTAAGCAACTGAGAAAAAAGAAAACTATACCCACAAAAAACATCAAGGATAAACAGGGAAATGTACTGACAAATGAAAACGATATTATGGAAAGATGGAAACAATATTTCGAAGATTTGTTGACAGCAGGGGAAGAACAGAGAGGATTGGAAAAAAGAAGAGGGAGGGAAAATACCGACTTTGAAAAAGATACGAACTCAACAGAGGAAGATAGCGCAGAAGGCAAAATAACAAAACAAGAATTGGATATAGCAATAAGGATACTCAAACTAGCAAAAGCCCCAGGCATAGATGAAATTACCCCAGAGATGAAACATAGGAGAAACAGGCAAGGAAAGGTTACTAGAACTATACAACGACATCTTAGTAGCAGGAAAAGTACCGAAGGAATGGAAAATAGGAATCATAATACCCATATATAAGAAGGGAGACCGAAGAGAGTGCTGTAATTACAGAGGAATTTCCTTACTAAGCATCCCAGGGAAGGTATTCGCAAGGATTCTAGAAACTAGACTCAGAGACAAACTAGATAAGACAATAGAAGACACCCAGAGTGGGTTTAGAGAAGGACGAGGGGTACAAGACCACATATTTACAATCAGACAGCTAAGTGAAAAGGTCATAGAGAAAGGGGAAGAAATACATCTCTGTTTTATAGATCTGGAAAAGGACTTCGACAGAATAGAAATAGAGACAATATGGCAGTGTCTAGAAAAAGCAAACATAAATTACAGAGAAGTAGCAGCCATCAAAGCACTATACGAAAATAGCGGAAACATAATAAGAACGAGACACGAGCAGTCGGAGGAATTTAAGGCCAATATAGGCCTAAGACAGGGATGTGTACTCAGTCCGCTGCTATTTAATTTAGTATTAGATGAGGCAATAAAAGAATGCAAAAAAAACAAAAGATACCATGTAGGAAGCTGGAATATGGAAAAATCTACATATCAGAATTACTTTTTGCTGATGATATGGTTATATGCGGAAAAATGAGAAAGACCTACAAGAAAATATCAATGTATACAACTTAGAACTAAAAAAGAAAAACATGAAGATAAACGGAGATAAAACCAAAACAATGGTAATAGCACCAGACAAGAGAAGACATCGTATATATATAGAGGGAAGAAAATTGGAACAAGTAGAGAAGTTCAAATACCTAGGTGTATGGATACAGGAAAATGGAAAACTCGATGACGAGATAAATGAAAGAGTAGGAATTACAGGACGACTATTTAACTCCATAAAGTCCTCTTTTCTAGGAAAAAAGGAAGTACCAAATGACGCAAAAGTAGAAGTATTCAAAAAAGTTGTAACACCAATACTCATCTATGGCAGTGAATCATGGACAACAGTGAATAAACATAGGAGCAGGGTCGAAAGTACGGAGATGAGATTCCTGCGTAAAATAGAGGGCAAAACAAAGAGAGACCACATCAGGAGCACAACATTTAGAGAAAATTTAAAAACTAAAGCGGTAGCGGTATTAGTGCAAGAGAGACAGTTAGGGTGGTTGGGACATATAATAAGAATGGACAAAAACAGAACAGTGAAAAAGTGTTTGAAGCAAGACCAAAAGGGAAAATAGGATAGGAAGACCGAGAAAAACATGGAAGGAGGAACTAAAAGAGGCAGCAGAATCAAGAAACATAAAGTGGGAAGAAATTCGCACAACAGCAAAGGATAGAAAAAAGTGGAGAGAACTGTGCAAGACAAGGTCGAATCCATAAAGCACAACTCAGCTCAATAGCCTTACACCGAAAGGTAGAAAGGTTTTGGATTAAGTAAGTAAGTTTGTTCTTAAGTTCTGATGCTGTTTTCCCAAGATTTACAGACGAGAAAAGTGTTACCTGTTTATATATAACGGTAGCTTTGGGGTTCAGCTTAAATAGAGAGAGACTGGTATCCTGGAAAATTTGATTTACTCGAATGTGCCCTAATTTATTACAATATAATCAAATTATTTTTCAGCTTCTAGTAGTTTATTAATAAGATTAGCCTAATTTAATATGCGATCGTCAAATTAAAACAAAAATACGGTAAGTTAGGTAGACTTCGGTCTAACGTAATTTAACCCAAATTAGTTTAGCGTAACCTAACTCAGTACAATCAAGACTAGTGCAGCTACATTCACCCCGCTTAGTTTATGCCTATTCGGATTTTTAAGTGAAGATTGTATTCAGCTTAACATATATATCAACTTGTATTGTGAAAGTACAGAAGTCAACTCAAAGTCGGAAAAAGTCGATCCCAATCCAAATATAGTTGTGCCGAACCCAAAATAGCTAGCATTTCATTTCGTTGTGTTCGTATTAATAGCCGGCAGTGGAGAATGGACGCGGAAGCAGATCCGCGCGACGTTTAAAAATCTCCAGCATCTGTCTCGCCCACCCATTAACACGCGATTTAGCATGATTTAGAGGGAACACGCGACCAATTAATCCAGATGGCAACGAGCCACATTGGTGGCGCGAGGACGATTTTAACGGGCAGCGCGGAAGACCCGCGGCCGCCATAAATCACCACCTAAGCTACGGTGCTTGCGTTGCAGGAAGAAGTGTCGCCTTACTCGCTTGCGTCACGCTGAAAAGTATTTCAGTGGTGCTTCGACTCTGGATGCGTCAAGTGGTCTTTCGTTTTCTAAGTTTAGTGCTGCCTGTTTGGTAACCAGATTTTTCTTAATTGTGATGACGTTAATTTGGCTTGGTGGTTCTTTCAATGTGTTGCATTATGTTGGATGTATTTTCTGTTATTCATAACTCACTTTCTACTAATTGAAATTAATCATTAGTAGTTTCTTATTTGTTACTTTATCTTTTATGATTATTATTTAAGATTCAAATCTATAAAAAGCTACATTTCAAATAAATGTAGTATTCCAGTTACAATTTCTACTTTGGTTGTCTTATCTTTCGAGATATATATATATATATATATATATATATATATATATATATATATATATATATATATATATATTATATATATATATATTATTGACATAAATATTTACAATATACTTCCACAGGAATGGAGTATTAAGTAAATGCGATAAATGTAATACAAAGTGTATAAGGGTAGCATTCACTAATGCTATTCCTTTGGATGATTTCTTCTTCGTTATATTAAATCTTGAGGCCAGGTTCTGTGGAGTCTTCTTGTGTTTGGACCGCTTTCATATAACTGCTCTACCAGAGCGTTGTCGTGGTTGATTATTTGATTTTGGTATTTAATAACACTGCACTCGATCTCTTCTTTGATGGTTGGAATTTTCAAATCGGTATGAAGTGTGAGACTACTGACATACCAAGGAGCATATGGCAGGATTCTGAGAACTTTAGACTGAAACCTTTGTATGATTGCCAGGTTTGATGGTTTAGCACTCCCCTATAACTGAAGCCCGTAGGTCCAAATAGGTTTGATTATACATTTGTATAATAGAATTTTGTTATTTAACGACAGTTTTGATTTTCGTCCAAGAAGCCAATGCATTTGTCGAAGTTTAATGTCCATTTGTTTACGTTTAGTCTTAATGTGGCTTTTCCATGTTAATCGTTGGTCTAGGGTTAGTCCCAGGTATTTCATTTCAGTTTTCATAGGTACGGATATGTTGTTGATTATTACAGGTGGACAGGTTGCTTGTCGATTAGTGAACGTGACTTGGACCGATTTAGCTTGGTTAATCTTCATTCTCCATTTATAATACCATTCCGTAAGTAGATTCAAATGGGTTTGTAGTTGTTCGGAAGCTTTTGTAAAATTTTCACTGGTGGATAGCACAGCAACATCATCGGTGGATGAGGCAATTGTAGTAGTATTTGTTTCAGGTAGGTCAGTGGTGTATATTAAAAATAGGAATAGTCCAAGGACGCTGCCTTGTGGGACACCGGATTCTACAGCATGAAAGTTAGATTGACATCCGTTGTATTTTACTGAGAAGTTTTTATCAGTTAAACCTGCTGGATTGTTGAATGTCGTTCACGAAATCCAAATTGGTGGTTGGGGAGCAGTGTCAAAAAGTCACGTTCTTCATGGATTCTTCGTAAAAGGAGTCGTTCAAATCCTTTACTTGCGATAGGTAAGAGGCTGATGGGTCGATAAGATGTTGTTTCATGTGGAGGTTTGCCTGGTTTTTGAATCATAATTATTTTAGCATATTTCCATGCAATTGGATAATAGGTTAAGCTTAACATACGGTTATAGATGACTGTTAAAAGTAGAATAGCTTTCTTAGACAGGTATTTTAGTATTTGTCCTGTAAACAGGTCATATCCCGGAGCTTTATGTATGTTAAGTTTGCTTATATCTTTTTTAACTAATGCAGGCGTGAAAGGCTTAATTGGAAGAGACATTTGGCATGGTATTTGGATGAAACTATCTACCCCATCGTCTGGATCCCCTTTAATGGGTTGAAACACTTCAGCTAGGTACGTGGCAAAAGTATCGGCCTTCTCCTGATCACTAGATATTATATTTAAGGCTCTCATTTGTTCTCCTGGCAATGGCTCAGCATCTTATCGCATCTTAGAAACGACTGTATTGTCATCCTTTGTTCAAGGTAAACGCGTAAAAAGTTTGGCCTTAAAATGAAAGGGAGAAGGCCAAAAATCCTCACAACAATGAACAAAGGAGAAACAGCTAACACACTCAGATAATATAACAGAAGAAGTCAACAAATTTTGCTACCTAGGCAGTATGGTAAATAGTAGCGGGGGCATACAGAAAGATATTATCAGAATGCCAACAGCATTCAATATGCTAAATAAATATGAAGTTCAAAAAATATCAAAACGACAACAAAGCTGCGTCTTTTCAACACATATGTTACAAGTGAGCTTGTCAATAAAAAAACCGTTAAAAAATCACAAACATTTGTAAATAAATGCCTTACACATATACACATAGTTATGGGAAATTTCAAGCGAAGAAAGAATTTTAATCACAATTAGAAAAAGAAGAAGGGAATGGATAGGACACATAATGAGCAAACTAAACAGCAACATTACAAAGCAAGCTTTAGACTTCAATACACGAGAAAAGCGTAAGAGCGGAAGACCGAAGGGACATGGAAAAGAAATGTTTTAAAAGATCTGCAGCTTCAAAACCTATCATGGCGACAAGCTTGTACAAGAACAATTGGAAAGAACTGGTACAGAATCAACAGAAACGGACCCAACCCCGTGTGCAGGACTAGTAATCTTGCCATCTACTCAATGTTTGAAACGCTCCTAGGGCGTCTTTTGCTCCTAGATGAGCTATAGGACAAAGAAAAGGAAGAATCGCATATATTCAATTATTTTTAGCGGCTAAGCAGGCCACGTTCTTACTTCTCAAATCAACAGTTTTCAAATAACTTGGTCTGATAGACAAGAGACTTATTGAACAATAGACTTTTTCATTGACTATGTTTTAGTTGAATATAAGTATGGAATTTCACTTTAAGTTAATGAAACAAAATCCTAAATGCAGTGCTGATTCGAAGATCTTTTGAGTCATTAAGTGTTATTTTGTAGTTCTTTATCTTTTAGTTTTATTTTATAATAGTGTTACATTTAATTAGTTTAATCATCAATAAAATAATACATTAGACTATGAAAAATTGTTTCTGTTGTTTTTTTGGCTACAGTATTTAGCTACTTTAAATGATTTTACTTTAACGAGATGTTATCTGAACAATTGGAGAGATGATGTGATTTCTCTAGTAAATATTTTCAATAAAATAAAATTTGGATGATGTTTCAGTTATTTGATATAGTAAAAATTATTATAATCAACATTATTTGTATTGATGCAAACTGAAAAAATAAATTTTTTTGTCTGAGGCTGTCAATGCAGAGATCAACTTATATGTTCTTGTATTCTTATTTTCTTTTTAGATAAAGCAATGATGTATTTTGAATAAAAATGTCAGTAAAACCACAACTTTTGATTTGGTAAAAGCAATGCTTTTTTAGAAGGTCCGTGCCCATTTTTGGTTTCCTTAAGTAACGATAGATCTTTTTAGACCCCTAGATGATTTTGATTAGATATTCTCATGTCCGTGCTTTCAATTTCTGTTTGCACACATATGTAACAGAAGAAAGTTACATTTATTATTCTCAAACACTCAACGCCTGGAAGTGCATCTTTAGGTGTTAGCAATTAATTTGCTTTAAAAATCTGTTAAACCATTCCATTTTCCGATAAGCTATCAGGTATACGTCCATCAATGTTACAACCTCAAAAACTAGACACATATCAAATGATACATTGCTTTTTAGGCTGGAAGTAGAACAAAACAATCTTTGAATAAAACAGGTAGTCAAGGACCATAGCAATAACTTGCGGTTCTTATTCAGAGTAGATAGTCTGCATTTTTATATTACAAAGAAAACCCAAAATAAATCTTCCATCTAAGACGACGAATCAGTACGAAGCGAGAATCACTGCAGAGTCCGCCACAGCCGAGGAACGGCTCCGAACATATTGCGTCGCCTCTGTTAACATGATAAATTTTAGACTCTTTTTATTGGACTATAATTTCTGGCGGAAATGCTTTGGAGAAACCTTTACGGCTCTTTTACGGCTTGCCGTTGTGTAAGGTGTATATTTGCATCTGCGGGAGCACTCTAGACTGTTCCGCGAGACGTGCGAAGAGATTTGCCTGAAAATTGGAGTTACGACCGTCGTAACATAAAGCTTAACAGCGGCTGAAATGGCCGGCATAGTCGCGGGGCAAATAAACGCGAGGCGTAAAAATAATCAGTAGCCAGCGCCGCATGCCGTATGCCAAGAAAATAGTAAACGTTATAAAGCGAAGTTTATTTGGCGTGCAACGAATGTCCGGCAATTCGAACACGACAAAAAACTATTGCCTTTGTAAATTTGGCAGCCACACTCCAGAGATTTCTTCTATTTTGATATTGTACTCTAGGAGTGCTCCATTTGTTCCGAGTTTATAAATACTCTATCAACAAATATCGAACTAGGAACTCCTTTTTTGTTTTTAAATAATCTCTAATGTCAAATTCTTCTATAATCACTTTTTATTTTTTATTAGAAGTACGGATCAATATTAATATACGGTTGCGTATTGAAAAATGTCAAATAAAATAGTTTATTTATATTCATTTATTTACCATTTGATGGGAATAAAAGTAAAAATCTGGTGTAAAAAAGTGGCAAAAAAGCAAGTAAAAAGGGAAATAAAAAATGATTTCGTTGTCTAGCGATTTCTTTCTTCCTTCAAAATTTAAACTCCATTTCAAAATTAGGTAATACATCGAATAATTTAACATGGAAAAGATTGTTGAAATATAAATCGGATGGAAACATCAATTAAAGGAACTTTCATATCATAAGAAATCCATTATGTAAGCTGTAACGCCAACGAGGAACTTAAAATATAATAGTGTAGCACAAAGGATTTATTATTGTAATCAAACAAAGGAAGAAGTTTTTCTGATACTTATAATCAAAAATAAGATAAAGTGCATCGATATTACAACCTTGATTTTCGACAAGTGAAAATATTTGTAAAATTTAAATTGGTGTAAACATTACAAAACTCTTTTCTCTTTATGATGTACGGACACAAAATTTGTCAAAGAATGGGTTGTGGCTTTACTTTCCTCTTAAAATTAATCATAATTTAATCCACATCGCAATTCAACAACTGCAAGAACGATTTTTCCTTAAATTTTAATATTACACCAATAGTTTTTCTTAACAAATTGAACATGTTTAGTTTATTTAAAACTACTCCCTATGGAAAATCACCAAAAGATTAAGAAAGCCTATATTCCAGAATCCACCAATTAAAAAGGCTGATGAAAACAACTTACAAAAAGCACTCACATTTGCAGAGCATTTGGAGGTGATTTTTCTGCCAAATAATGAAGACGATTCCCAAGGCGGGACTAAACCAAGAGGCTGTTAGCGCTAGACCTATCTTACCAAAAGACTTTTAAAGAAATTAAATTTAACAAAGTTTCTGGTTTTGACCTGATTACTGGAGAATATTCTGAAACAACTACCAAGGAAAGCTGTTATAAAGCTACTAACTTTATGAGCGCATTCTTCAGACCGAAATACGTGCCTTTTGGCATAATATGGCATGGAGATTTGTTCTGCAATCTCACTAAGTTACTTTCACATCAGTACTCATCAGAATCTATCTAGCAGAAAGATATTTCAAGATAAAACAAGACAAGGCTTATACTGAATTGAAAGAAATTATGGAGGGAATACTCCAAGGGAGTGTGCTAAGTCTAGAACTATGTGCTGTGTACCAGTAATATCACTAACTTCGAGTTAATACATTAGAAACATGTGCTGATGCCACTGCAATACTTGCACTTGGAAGAAAGCATGAACAAGCAGCTAGAAAACTCCAAACATCTATTTACTAGATTAACACCTGGACTAGAAGATGATATACCAAATTGAATGAGGGTAAGTCGGTGCACGTCAATTTCACTAATTATCGTAATAAACACTTAGCTGTTAGACTAAATGATGCCCTATGCTAACTCAGCAAAGTATCTGGGTATGACCTTTCCGCTAGAATTTGCTGAAAAGATCTTGTGAAAAAAAACATAAAAAACATGGATTGGTTTCTTATCATCAATTCAGAATTTACCTTAACCGTTAAAAAGTCCTTTATCAAATGTTCTGCAAGCTTAATTTTGGGAAATTAGACCATTTAAATGCAATTAATAGTTTATAATTTATCTCAGAAAAGCAAAGACTGGAGAGACGATTAAGGGGCCAAGAGATTAATCTGATTGCTATTGATGTTAGGTTCATGAAATAGCTTCATTTCAGTATTATAGAAATGACATCTGATAGCTAATGCACACAACGAATCCTTGTTTATACTTTAGAATTTGTGCCTGCTAATTTTCAGTCAAAAACTGACAAGAGTTATTATTATTGGAAGCAGAGGGTGCCGTAAAAATTCTTTTTAAATAAGGTTATCATTCAAGAACCATTCAAAGCTTAATTTTCTTCTGATGGAACTGATATCAGTTTGGGTGCAATAAAAAATGTGATCCACTGTGAAGGTACACGGCATCAATACCAGACTCAAATCCTAATCTGCGTCAGAAACGTAAACTGATTAGGTAATTGGTGAAGTCGGGAAGATCTCCAGAACGTGCAATAAGCAAAATTCGCTGAGTCAACATCAAATGATCAAAGTTAGAGCCGACATAGAGACCATTCTGATAAGATGAGTGCAAGAAGGCTGTACGAGAAACGACTTGCGGGTCGAAGATGAGAGAATGTGATTGGTTTAGAGTAGACTACTACAATGTGGAACTTGTATTTGTGAAGCAAAGGAGAGAATTCGGTTCTCAACTTACGGTGGTTAGAATAATTTATAAAAAAGGGACCGTTAAGACTTATTTCGAGTGCCATTAAAAGTAAAAAATAATACAAAGTATTTTGTCGACGAAGTGTTGAGGCTTTTGATGGAAAATAAAATTCTAAAACTTTAATTTGGGAAGAGAAAAAAATTGTTTATTTATTTATAATAAAGGCTAGGGCCTATACTGCAAGATTGACAAGAGTAGGTTAAAGATAGCGAAGAAAGTAGCGAACCAGAACTTATAAGATATAATAAGATTCCTGTCAAGTCTGCTGAGGCTAGTTCTATGGGGTTTTTGGCTTTGACTGGCTAAAAAAAGTATGCTTCAGCATCACATTATTACATCGGATAGCCTTTAGTACATTTTACAGGAAGAATGGAATGATTTCTTTAGATATGATAAAAACGCCGATGCAGGGTTGAGAATTGGGAAAGCCAAATTTTTACTATCGAAAAAATGTATCTATAAATCTTTTCACTAATTAAGTGTTCACTTCTTGTATCATGTATGTTAGATGGATATTTAATTTCTATTATTAAAGAAATTCCAAAAAAAAACAAGAAAAACATAATTCGGAAGAACGATCTGTCCTTTTTGAATTGACTATCACACGAAATTTATCGCTAGACGGCGTTCGAGTTGTACATCATTGAACTTATTTTAAAAATAGTGATTACGTAATTGTGGTGAAGCGACTATTTCGTAGACATTTAGGAATAGGTCGCCACGGAAGAGTTCCGACCAAGAAAACCACAATGTTGTGGATACACAATTTCTGACAGACAAGAACAGAAAATATCCCAACACCGAGACAAGCTGTTGTCACATCGCCACAACGTTCCGCCGCTAAAAATGCTCTCGCCTTGGGAATATCTGACTGGAGCGTGTGGAGAATTCTACACTGTAATCTCATGTTCCATCTACACAAACTAATGGTGATCTAGGAACTTAAAGAATGTGACCGGCACGTGCCATAGGCTTCTGGAGAAGACATGTCTACTAATGTTTCCAACCGATGCTGTTGTTCTCAGTTGACGAAGCTAATTTGAATTTATTGGATAGTGTCAATAAGCAGAATTTTCCGTACTGGACATTACAAAATTTTCGGCAACTCTATAGACGACCTCTCCATGGTCAGTGTGTAATTGTTTGTTGTGGTGTTATAAAGCTTGGCATCATGACTGTCACACCTAACCGCTATGTTGCGATTTCCTGGAGCTTAGACTCCACTAACCTAAAAATGCACAACTGTGGTTCCAACAAGATGGCGCTATTGCACACACGGCGAAATTTCTCGAGAAGTTTCCAGACAAATGTTTTCAGGCCGCCTCACCTCATTACAGGGTGAAACCAAACATGTTCCATTGCGATATCTTTCTATATGGACACCTGAAGGATAAAGTTTTCAACATAAGCCGCGGACTATTGAGAAACTAAAGAAAACTAATCGCAACGGGCTCGCAACATTATTATTGGAAATGATTCGGTAAGCAATGCGGAACTTGAAGGTGAGGCTGCAGAAGTGTATCACTCGTGCGAGCAAACATTTGTACGACATCTTCAAAACTAGTTGATGACTAAATGACAATCATTGTTCTTCGTGAAGGGACAATAAAACATTGGATGAGTCTATGCTGTACTTTATATTGCCGTTTTGAAAAGAGAAGATCGTTCTGCCGGACCCTATACAAAAGTGTGTCTATTTTACGTATAAAATTGGACTTATAGTTTATGAATTGATTTAAGGAAAACACAGTGAGGATTCATCTTCTCTTGTTCTGGCAGCATTTAATTGGCAACATTTTTGGAAAATGACGCTGTTGGCATAGTGATTTCGTATCTTAAAATGAAAAAAAAATACAATGCAAAAAATTGGATTTTCTCCCACTTGAGTAATATCAGCGCCTTGCGTTCAAACGACACAGCAGCGTGTAGGTTTAACCCCACAGTTTGCCAGACCCATTGAGACCACTCACTCCTTCGCAATAGCAGCCGCAGGACCTTGCCTCGCAGCAATTCAGGGAACTGCAGTGAATCACGACGAGATGAACGAACTAAATTAGGACTCGGCCGAGAATAATCGCGGAGGCAATTGTCCTGCGTCACGGGCGGCTCGCAGCCGCTGTCGCGCGCAGCGCATCAAAGTCACATCCAACTCGCATCCTGTTGACCACGCCGCGCGATTGATGGCCGCGTATAAATAGCGCGCAAAAATCGAAGACGCGGTATTTCGGTCCGGTGGCGCTTAGGCGGAATGCCGCGCGGGTGAATCGCAGCTTCAAGGAAATTCAGGTATTTCGGTGCGCGCATGCAGGCTGCTGCGGTCCTGAAAGCGCCGAATGTGGGCCGCGGCTCTGCGAATGTTTCCTTTCAGCTCTGCGCTAGGGAGGGTGGAAGCTTTGTGAGGGCTAAAAATATCGACTTCGCCCGCCGAAGGGAAAGTTGGGGTTTTGTTCTGCTGGCTTTCCCCTACGCTTTGGGATGTTTCAGAAAACTCGGTAAGTAGTGAAAAGGCGCTCGAAAAATGTTTACTTTAAAGTTGAAGCCTAGCTCTAACACACAAACATTTAATTTTGCGAAATGTAAGTAATTACTACCAGAAGAAAAACGTGCATTTGAATGCTACAAAAATGTTTTCACCTTAAAAAGGAAATCGAAATATTTTCTGTAGAAACGGAAATTAGTAGATTCCAAAAATGCCTTGTGTTTGTTAGTCGACTAACGGAAGCGTACAGATATAGTTTGATGATTGAAAACGTTCACAATCAAATATAAAGTTACATAAATAACCAATTAAGGATATGATATTAACAAACGTTTAGCTACTATTGAAATATCAATCCAATTCGAATTCAATTATGTATGGGTTTGAAGTATACCCGCTCTACTCAGTGAATGTACTATAGGGAACGATGCGCCATAGGAGGGAAGAACAAGTCTAATGAATGAAAGCCCACCTGGTCATTTCATCGATTTCATGCACACACCAATACATCTTCGGTCTCTTAAAGGAGACAGTGGGCGGTCCCAAGTTCACCTCGATTGGCAAGGTTTAACAAGCGATGCAGACGTGGCTTCATAAGCAACCGAAAAGGTTCTTTTTCAAAGAGATGAAAAGCTCATTAAATGACTGGACCGAAAAGTGATATATGTATTTGTTCTCCATCAGTGGAAATAAAGTTGTATGAAAACTGCCTTTACTTATTGATTCTATACTTCTGATAAAACATCGTCATTCAAACAGCAATTTGCACAATTTTCAATTAAACATTAAAAATTAAAATAAGGGAACTGTGCTATTTAGACAATATGGTTATCATAGCGAAAGATGAAACAGCCCCGAACAGTAACCTAGAAGTATTAGAAAAATTCGATATAAAAATAAACATAAAAGAGGCAAAAATATGACAATAGGAAAAGAAGTACGAAAACACGTGATATACTTAGACGATAAAAAAATAGACCAACAACAATAGAACAAAAATATAACTATCTAGGATCAATAATTATAGAAAATGGTTAGAGAAATGAATGAAACAATCATAATTTGGAGAAGAGTTTTAAACATAATTAAAATGATCTTCCTGGGAAAAAAATAAATTACCAAAGGAAGGAAACAAGGTGCAAATTTTCGAGAAATATGTTACACCGATACTTACACTATTTAGTACAGAAACAAAGACAAACTGGAGATACTTAAGAAAAATTGGATATAAATCCAAAATCGATAAAATCAGAAATGTAACGTGCAGACAGAAACTAAAAGTAAACCAATAGAAAAAAAAATAGAAGAATGCCAATTAAGATGGCGTGGGTATGCAAAAAGAATGATCGATAGTAAATTAGTTAGCCAAATATGCAAAGCAAAAACTTTCAAAAAGAGGCCAAGAGAAAAATTGAGAAAAGTTGAATCGAAGACGTAAGATGGAAAAAAGACCACTGCCTAGGAACAAACAGAAACACTTGGAAAGAAGTATCGAAGAAACCATTCAATACAGGAAAGTAAAGTCCCACAATTCATATCACTAGGGGTTCCTATTTTTTATTGTATGTAGCGGGACAGAAAAAATTAGTCTATCCGTCAAAATTTTATGAAAAAAAAATATTTAGAATGTATCTTGTAAGTTTTTAATCATAATGTAAACGTTCCTGCCTTTATATGTTATTTATGGTGAGACTACGCCCCGCGTAAAGGCAAGGCCTACGAATTGAAAGTTTTAAGCTCTCACATGTTCGCCTTCACTGCTCTTTGATACACCGCACATTAGACGACCGCATTATTGCCCTATATTTAAAGTGAATATAATTTCTCAATTATTTTTAGTGAGTGAGTAGACCACCAACCAGGCATCTGGGCCCAGGATTAAACCCAGCCCGTTCACATCGTATCTAAACCGTGCGGCACACTGGCGCAGTATGAATTATTTGTGTGGTGTCAAAACCTTTTTTCGGTCAAAGGATATTACAATGGCTACATATGACCCATTTCATTATATGTATTCGAAAGTAAATAAATCTCTTAATATGTGGATTCTTCAACGCCTACTAAGAATATCTTAGATAGACCATATAACAAACGCCAAAGTACTGAGTAAAGCAAATTTGTTGGAGACAGTGAAGAAGCGAAAGTTTTACCGAAACTTATAATTCCCGAAATGTTGTGGTTGCCCAACATTAGAAATTGGCTTGGCATCTGGATCTCTTTATGGGTTCTTTTTCCTATTCCTCTCCCACTTCCTTTCAACCACAGATTCCCTTCAGTATTCTTCTTTCGAATACTGCCAACTTTCATTCTGACTTATTTACAGTTAGCCTTATTACACTCTTGCATACTCTTAACTCCACTTTTCAAGATACATTTAGATGTCCGTAGTTTCCTTAAACTTGCCATACTTCTGTTCCCAGTCATTATTCATGCTTTGATAAGTTTTTTTTTAATGGGACTATCGCTATTAAAGATAACGCCTGAGATGGTTTGCGTATTTTTAATTGTATAATCTCCACCACGTTCATTTTTCACTGTTAATTGGTTCTGCTCTTGGTGTTTTCTTGTACACTCATTGTCAAGCCGACTTTTCTTGCATCCTCTTGCAAGGTCCTCTTACACCTTTACTGGTTCTCGTTTTGTTCAGGCAATAATCTTGCTAATTATTGTTCCTGTTTTATTTATCTGCACTTCTCTTGCCACTATTTCTAATAATAAATAAAACAATACTGTAAATAGAGATTGCCTTGCCTTAGACCACCGTTCACTTCTAAATACTTAGGCAAAGTTATTTGTTCCTTTACTAGATATTTCGTATCCTTAGGTTCATAAGTTTTTCTGTATGTGCCCAATTCTAACATTACTTTATATAGTTGTTGCTTTACTATAATATCATATCCTTTTCTAAACAATCTAAATAGGCCAGCATTATATTCATAGAACTTTTTCTTGTATTTGCTTCCGTGAAGATATATAGTTAGCTGATAATTTATTCTTTTTGTCAAATTCTGATAGACGGTACCTAGTAGTACTATTCCTCTATAATTTGAACACCGTCTTTTTCCTTTTTTTAAAGATAGGGAAAATTATTGTTCTGAACCAATCTTGTGGCATTCGTTCTCTTAGCCACATTTCCTTTATCAGTAATTGTAAATTCTTATGTTTTCTTCCATATTTGACCAACTCTGCTAGTATTTTATCGTTTCCTGGGATGTTGTTGTTTTCTAGCGTTTCTATAACGCCTTGCATTTCTTTTAATTTTAGTGGATTTATTTGTTCTTCTACCTATTCTTTTTCCTCTTGTAAATCATCTTCTGTGATGTACAATTCTTCTATAAAATATTTTTCCATCTTTCTACAACTTCTATTTCGTCCCTAATTAGGTTTCTCTATTGCTACAAAAATTGGTACTTACAGTAGCCATTATTAGTTCTTCTTATTTCTCTAAAGAAATTTAACTTCCTTATTATTGTAAGTTTCCTCCATCTTTTCCATATTCCTTTTAGAGTATTTTTCTTATTTCGTCTACTTACTTGTTTTACCATCTTTCTTTGTGGTGCATAGTGTTCTTTATTTTTGCGGATCCCTTGATTCAACATAACTAGGGTCGCTTTCGACCTACTCGCCAATGATTTTTACATTTTTAGTCAAATCATCCAGTTCGATCTTCCTTCTCGCCACATTTCCTTCCGCTGTCCAATGAATAGTTTCTCTGAGTTCACGCCATTGTCGTTCTATGTTTAAACCTTCCACTTATGGATAAAGTTTTGTGTTATTTTATTTTGTTATAAAAAAGCACTTTTTTGCTTTCCCTTCTTCTATTATACATTTTAGATTTTTCTTGTTTGAATTTCATTTTTATCAGATAGCGATGAGTCAGCACCCGCTTCTTGGTAACTTCTTATATCTGGAATTTGCGATGCTTGATTTAGTTTACTATTATGCAGTTTAGCGCTTTTTAAGTTTATTTGTTAACATCCTTCTAATTTGAAAGTCCCTAGTATTAGTTTTTGTTCATTAAGCAAACTCTTGTTTCCCTATGACTGGTAAATATATTTCTCCCTTCAATCACATTATTTTACATTTTAAAATATTACAATAACTCTTAAAACATAATTGACGTTACAAAGGTGTAGTCATTAAAATTTATGTGTATGAAGAGGCTTGGAAATAAACGGAACCGAAAAGTTCTCAGAAAGGACGCCGTACGGTGACGCTCCGAAAGGACGCTCAATGAAGACCCGCAGCGCTGAGCTGTTTACCCCGAAGCGCTGGAAAAGCGCCAGCGTGTTTGTCATCCCGCCCGGTCAAACACCAGTCAGAGCTGATTTGTCGCCAGGTTTCCAAATGCACGCGCAAAAATGCCCGCAATAACAAAAAGCGGGCTATAAAGTAAACGCTGATTAGTGGTGCGTCATTGGCAGCGCTGCGAAAACAGCGGTTGTGAGGTAGGGAAGGTTGCAAATTTTCCGATGATGCGAGGGAGTGAAAATGAATTGCAATAGATAGACCCGAGCCCTTTTTGAAATTAAAAAGTAAATAAAAATTAAAAATCATAGAGTTCATCGTGAATGAATATTTTCTGATATACGTTTTAGGATATTTTATTGAAATGTCGATGTTACAATTACTTATTGAATGAATTGGCAAAACAACTCGTTCGGTAAATAAGCATACAACGTATGCCTTGAATTTAGGAATTCGTTAAAGACGTATTCTATACGTTATAGAGGAAGAAACTTTAGTTCATATAAACATATGCTGGAAAATTCATGTTTCATGGTAGATGGCAAAACTGTTCTTTACGATGTTAGTCCTCAGTAAGAACACATGTGTTTATATCTTTGTTTTTCTTGTAGATTTGCTCCCAAGTGGAGGTAACTTGAGAAATGCTGTTAAAATGGCAAGGATTTTCATTTATCATTTATTTTCGGACCCAAGTTCATAGAAACATTTTTTGCTCCTTTTTCTATCAGAAATTACCTCCTGAAATTTGTTTCTATAGTCCACATACACACATCACACAAGGTATGCTAAATTCAATTACATACATAACTTTTTGTAATTTTGTATTCAAATGATAAATATACACAGCCTTTTAGAACAGTGTTGTCGTCCAACCCAAAGTGACCGAACACGCGGAGTGCTATAACCACCCCTACCAAATGCTTGCGGCTATCTAGAACGAGTTTACTCGGATACTCAATGTGCTACGGTCCATGAGAAGCTTAGACCATATCTTGCAAAAGTTGTTTGTATATTCTTCATTTGATATTTATGATCACATGTGAAGGAAATGTGCAAATTTGAAAATAATGAAACTCGTAGTTTTTGATTTCTACAATTGGTTGGTTTTGGAGTACAAATGCGATTACCCACTTACTGCGTCGAACCAAAAAAGTCTACTTTGGGGTGCATTCACCCGCACTGCAGTCTTAAGGGCTTTTATTGTGACTACTAATATGCAACCTTATATACTAGAACGTCATATACCTCCATGAGGTTCCAGCAAGACCCGAACTAACTTGCGCGCTGCGTTCGTGGGCAGCGAAGCAAGCGCTCTTGACCACTACGCCATAGCGGCGGCCCAAGTATAACTTTTACAATCAATCTTTCTTGAGGTTTAATAAAATGGTTACGGGTACTTGTAACAGGTAAACAAATAATATTTCAGTTTGGTTTTTATAGACCCTCAACGTATTTTGACGCTTAATAAAAAAAATAAATAAAGCAGAGATTAATGTAGGCAACAGACAGATACATAAAACGAAAATAATTTCTCCCCTTTCCTAATGGATATAATTTCTTAAAATGTAACTTAATTCTATTTTTTAGTTATCTATTAACACTGTTAAGAAGACTCAAGTGTAAAGTAATATAAACAATTTTAGAGGATGAAAAGTGTGGAAAAAGATCACTGTCGTGGCTCAAAGACCAGGGACTAAACAGAATATTTGGGTGGTTTTCGCCGTCTTCTCTTGTATGACTGATTTTAATAAGTTTGGACGAAATGGAACTCGCATGTCGTCGGAAAAGATGCGAAATTCATTCTAAAACATGATTTTGCTTCACCACAATTCCCACCCCATTGCAGATGCCCAGACTCAATAGATTTGTTCTGGACTAACTTAGAACACCGTCCCCTATAATAATTTAAAAAACACTTTCGGGGCAGAGATTTGACAACGATGTTGCTATCGGAGATGTTTGACTAGATAACTACATTTAGGCATATCTAATATTTTTAAAAAACTCATTATAATTTACTTTAGAATTAGTTTTTTGTGATTTATTAAACATTATGACTAGAAAATAATTAACCAACGCAAAGACAGAACAATTAATTAGAATGCAAGAATCGTATGGTATCTAGAAGAACTTAAACTTAAGTATAAGAAATTTTTAAATATTTTTTTAAGAATTTGATGAATTCACTACTAATTTGTTATTTTGTAATTCGCATTGTACAAAATATCGCGAGTGTAGTCTTGTGGATCAAGCGCGGGCTGCGGTGCGGATGGACCGAGGTTCATTTTCGAAGCTCTCTGATGCTTGGCGGGTGGCCTGCTCACTCACTAAAAATAATTGAGTACCTTTGGGTAAGGCGTAATAATGCTACATCGCGTCGCATCAGAGATGGTGCGCGACGACCGAAAGCGTGCCAATGCTTAAGAGGTAGTTAGTGAGATTACAGTTCCGCCTGTGTGTGTGTGTGTCTGTCATCACGATAACTCAAAAACTGAAGCTCTTATTGACACCAACTTTGGTGCTCAAGTATTTCAAATCAAAGCATGAATTGATTTTCAGCCAAAAAATATTTTTATGTTTTTTTTTCTAAAGTTGCAAATTTGGGTTTACACCCTTCTTGTTATTGTACATTTACTACCACTGGTAGACCTCTTGATGGTCTACTTATAAGCTCAAAGTAGATAAAGTATTCGTATACGTCAAAATTCGCCCATTCACATATCAAGTATTTTAAAAAGTTAAATATTTGTATCTAGCATTAAAAATCGAATTAACTTAAAAGTTATTACCTGTAATAAGCTGAAATATGCCGAGTAATAAAGTGCATAAAAATATTCACAAACACTTGTTAATGTTTTGTTTTAAATATACTATCATAATAGCTCAGAGAAGACCAAAACAAAGACATCTCCGCTAGTTCATGGTCTAAATGACGCCCGACAATTGAAATTAGGGCTGGTATTCGTTTTCGAATAATATGAATATTCGAATACAACACGCCTAGTAATTTTAATGTTTAATTAGACAATCCAAATATTTGTGTAATTTGAATATTCCATTTATTCTAATATTGGCACAATTAGACTTAGAAGTAGTATATATGTAATTTGAATAATTTAAATTCGTATAAGATGAAGCCTAACAGTACAAATGTACACTGTGTTCCTTATAAACAAAAATGTCAGTTTGTAAGATAATAAAATCTTTTTAATGCATGATTCATCAATTTAAAATAATAAAATTAATTCAAACACCACTTTTAAAAGATATAATCACCAATTCTAATAATGACTCTTCAAATTGCAGTATTCAAAAATAGACCATAATTGAAACTTAAGAAAAGAGGGTAAGAGAAAGAAAGAAAGGGGGGAAGAGAGAGAAATAAAGAAAAGAAGAGAGAGAGAAGGGAAGAAAATTGAACTTTCATTGTTGTGCAGTTTAAAATAGGTTTGGATTTTTTTCGAAGTTTGCTATTCAAATAATCATTTAAATATCTCTTACAATATGCTAATAATTGGAATTGATATTTGAATATTTAAAAATGGTATGTGATTTTCCAAAAGTAGCATTCGAACATTTTTGAATTATTCTAATTATTCGAATTACCCTTAAAAATTCGCTTAGGACCCAAATGGTTACAAAGTAGTTTTTCCATAAAACATACCCTACTTCTGTATCCATTTGAACATTATAATTATTTTAACTATTTGAATTACTTGAATATTCGAATTATTCCAGTTTCATATATTGTTACCAATGATTTATTCGAATTCTAAAACTCAGTTTAAGATACACTTAAGTTATCTATGCAATTCACTCTCCTCTACTAAGCTACGTTTTAATCAAATGAGGGGACATCATTACCATTTTGGTTAGAAATCCTTTTATGATAAAATCCAAGAATTTTTGACCTTTCCATGTTATGATTGGAAGGTGCACGATGTATACGTACAGTGAATTTTAAAAATTGTGAATTATTGCCTTACCTATAGCCCAAATCAGTAATACAAATGTTTTGAATCATGTTTACGGCAATTCGTCCTCTTTATCTTGATTCTAAATAATGGGATAAATAATTTACTTGCAGATAAACAATTAGTGCAACAAGAGATTATATGTCAACAAATGAATTCCTTGCATTGCATTCTAGTATGCTTTCAACTTGCAACTCGTTTGCTCTGCTGTAGCCGAAGTCAGTGCTGTTGTATCTTGAGTATTCTTTTTAGAAAGAAATTTGAAGCGGTGTTCTTATGTCATCACCTCATAGGTTCGCAAATGAGTATCACAGCGACAGTGTGTTGCCTAATTTTGTACGAAAGTGAATAAAACGGTACCAGAAAACAAAAAGTGTAAATGAAGTGTCCGATCAAGGAAAGAAACAAGCTACCTCTTGAAAGTACGACCTTAATACTTCGTCAAGTTTGTATAAAATGTGGCAATAAAGGTGCTGACAATCAAAAGACGTTCAGAAGCCCATAATGTTACATGGCAAAGAACGACCGTAAAAAACACGTTTAGAGAAGAACTGGGGCAACATTATAATCATTAATGAGGAGTCCTTTGGATTTAGTCTCCTTTAGAGATGCGCAGGTCTGTGCGTAGGAAGAAAAGCTCTCCGTTAAGTTGTATGTTTAGGATTGTTTTGGTGAATAGAGATTTGGAACAGACACTACACTTAGTTAAAATATATGGAAAGTGTTTACTACGGTCTGCTCAATATTGGTATGGAACTGATAATGAAACGTAGTTATTACAAAAAGGTAACTATCACAAACATTATAGTCGACTGTGTGTGACTTGGAGAGACGCAGATGGACCTGGAGTTCATGTATAATCATACATAGTGTTTCAAGAGATCAAAACATCTTTGAATATCTACAAAATCCCTAATTACTACTATTTGCTCCCACATCTAACATATGAAGGATATATAACAACAGCGGCTATTTAGTTAGATATTTGGTTTTAACCAACCCCGAACAAAGAACTGTTCAGAAATCAGTCATACGGAAACTTCTTTATCGTATCTCGTAAAGTCATAAAACTATCAGTTAACTAACCATAAAATTGCAACCATTTGTTTTGCTAAAATATAATAATTGCCATAAACAAGCAATTTAAAACAAAGATTTAGATTTTAAAAATATTGGATTATATTCGCCAACTCTATTCCTTTCTTAATTTGCATACTTTATCAGCACGAAGAATGGAAGAAAATAAAAAATCCTTATACCAGGCCGTTAGGACAATTTAATATCTAAATTGCTAACGCAAAGAAGAAGCTGAGAACACGCTAAGGAAAACGATATTGAAATGGCGTCATCCCTGTTATTTAATGCGAACCCATCATCTACCGTTCTTAACCCATCTGCCTAATTTGAATTTCCCTGCATCAGAGTTCTGTAGCCAAAGATTTTCCGCTCGTTTCTGGCAGCCTCCCAATTCCTTGTTTATTATTAATATTAGGTGCGACCTCATCTACGTGCAATTGTTGCAGGGTCCACGTCGTACGCAATGGGCTCGGGCTAGCGCACGACCACTATTTTCAGCAGGGCTGCCATTACGCACCTTTTAAGGATAACAGGAGGCACTTTGCGGCCGTTCGGAATGCTTACGAACTGCGTCGCTTCAGTACATAAATACCAATTTTTATTGGCGCTATCGCCCATAATAATCTAGTTTTATTGCGGGATGGTGCCCGAACCTGAAACCCCGTAATCTAATTACGGGTGTAATGGATGCTGCACCAGCAGGAGAACGAGGGAGAGGCGAAGCTGCCAAGGACGTAATCGCCTGCAATCCATTCGGCCGGCGACGGGAAATGGCAAAACGCAGGTGAGTCATCCGTCGAGCGGGCATTTTGAGCCCAGTGCAGATTGGCACCATAATTCACATCCACGGCGAGATTGGTTGCCACATGCTGCCTCCTCTGTTTAAGCGAAAGTTATTAACCGTCTGTTCAACTCCTACTTCCCCGGCTCTCCACATACATTCAGCCGCCTTTTTAACGCAATCAATACAAAGGTGCGGCCGGCCCCCAGCCGCCTTTCCGCCGAAGAACGCCACGTGTCAGTTCCATTGTGAAGGATGACGAGTCTATTTGCTGGCAGCCCGGTAGAGCCTAAATTTAAACCAAAAAGGCGCATCGCGGGCAGCTCGTCTCTAAATCCGAGAGTCACGTGGTTGCTGCTGAAATATTGTTGTAGTGGTCACTGTGACAGGGGAATATAAACATTGTGATTCCGATGCCAACCTGCGTTGCCGAGGCGTGCCGTACATGTTTTGGCTCCTCTTTCCCCAGCATATAAATATGGAAGCTGCGTTTTGCTGAAGTTATCAACTCAATATGAAAGTAGGAAAACTTTATATTGAACCTCTCGCATAAAGAAGTTACGTAACAAATCTAATAAACAATTGATTCTGAAAGTTCTTGAGCAGATGTTATGCATGCATGTAAAAGTAGATCATTCTCTGAAAGATTGATTAATTTGTTTCAACGAATATAATTGGTACTGTACTGATCAAAAATTTTTGAAGATTCATATCCATGGCCATAATCAAAACCAAACCGATATTATATGTTTCTGCAGAGTTTTGACTGTTTTTGTTGAACGTACACGGCGAGGCGCGCATAGATCACGTTATGGTATAGAGCTCTTTCATTGAGAGTAAAGTAGAGCTTTTGCATAGAATTCAAGTCATAACGAAGGCTTCCGACTATGGAGCTCTGGATGACGGCAAATTGTCATGCTGAATGTATCTTCCAGAAGGACAATGACCCGAAGCACACCGCTAACCTCATGTACTAGCTTATCTCCGCTTCACTCTCCTTGAGCAGTCCTCCCAAATCTCGGATCTCACTCCGATTGAGAACCTCTGAAAAATCCTGAATAAGACGGTGGTGGGCGTAGACAGTCGATGAGAAATTCGACTGCCTCAAGCGTGCTTGGGAAAACATCCCCTCCTCTCCCGTCGGTCTGGTTTTTTGAACTTAAGCACTATTTTTGAAAAGTGCGTATTCTAGAAAAAATTGGCCAATGTGCTTTGAAGGGGCATAGTGAAGAGTGTCCTTGAAGTTAGACCTAAAAAGCAAACGGAACAAACAACCAGCCACTGTTGGGAAATGACCATTGTCTTACTAGAACACATATATCAGATATAGATCGAATGGAAAGGGGAAAAAATCGGTTTTTCATAAAAATGTTTTTTTTCAAAATATTGTTTCATAGCAATGCCGTATTTCTGTGTCCTGATCGTTAGCACTGTTAGCCTTAGAAAGCCTTTCTAACACATATTTTTTTCGCATTTTTCTTGTCCCGGCGAAAAAGATAGAGTGCCCTGAAATTAAGCCTTCCTATAAGGTTGGCGATGAAAAGTTCTCTTTTCGCGTCCAAACGTCATATCACTACCTTAACATAGATGTATTGAAGACTTTTTAAGAAGGTAGCTCATCTTTGCAACGATTTATGGTCATGGATATATATTTTGTAATTCATCCTAAAGAGATCTGCAATATGTCCAGAGGGCAATAAGCGTTTTATGTGACTAAAAAGATGATATGTAAAGTATAACTTCAATGAGTGATCTCTCATAAAAGTTAATCTAAATCTTAAACCTACAGTTTGTTTATTTATGTAATCTTAAGTCTAAATGTATCTAAGTCTTGTAATTAGGTCTGAAGGTAGCAAACGTTTGAGTCTACGCACTTCATTTTTGTCGCGCACATTTAGCCGATTGCCTCGAATGTTGGGGTGCACCGACATTTTCCCACGATACTTGACACTGAAACGATGTATGGCTTCCATAACAGATTCCAAAGGGATGTCATGATGAATGACTTTCTTGGGGACGTAATAAGCTGCGTCGATTACTGCACGCAACACTTTGTTCTGGAAATTCTGAAGGATAGCGACATTGAAGTTACTGGCATTACCCCATAGTTGGATATCGTAGGTACATACGGGTTTCAGAATGACTTGGTACAACAGCACTTTGTTATCTAAGGACAGCTTTAACTTACGGCCGATAAGCCAGTACATTTGACTTAGTCCTAATTGTTTGCGCTTTGCAAATATGTGTTTTCTCCACGGCGGTACAAATAGATTCCCAGATATTGGCATCCTGTGCTTGCGGAAGTTAACAGTTATTAATCGTCATACGTGGACATGTTTCTCTAAGTCGTGTGAATGTTACGTGTGTTGATTTTTGTCTCATTGGCTTTAATGCGCCATCTTTTTAGCCAATATTGAACTTTATTATTTTGTTTTGCAGGTTCCTGGAGGCCGATGCTGGGTCAGTGTAGGATGCCAAAACGGCAGTGTTGTCAGCATATGTTGCCACCGTAGTGGTTCTTGTTGTTGCAAAGTCTGCTATAAATAAGAGGGATAATATCGGTCCAGCCAGAGTGGTTCAAGCGGTTGAGGCGCGGACTGCGATGTGGACGGGCTCGGGTTCCATTCCCGGAGCTCCCTGATGCCTGGCGGGTGGCGTACTCAGTCACTAAAAATAATTGAGTACCTGCGTTCACTCAAACAACGGGTAATAATGGCGGTCGTCTGGGCGCTTGTCACACTGCTTTGCATCAGAGATGGTGCGCGACGACCAGGCAGACAGAGCGAACATATGAGAGCTTTAACCTTTCAGCTCGCGAGCTGAGCGGGACGTTAGAGCCTTACCACTACCATTAATATCGGTTCAAGTACACTTCCCTGGGTGTATGGGATATAATTTAGTATATGCACTGCCCTGCTTAACTAGGAAGCGTCTCTTTGAGCAATTGATAGTGGGAATAAAAAAGAGCTTTTTTAGTTTGACTTGTGAGCCGTTGTGCCATACCTTATCAAAAGCCTCGGATATATCGAGGAAAGCTACAGAACAGTATCTTTTGGCGTTTAGATCTTTATTAATTTGGTTGACTAAACCATGAACTTGCTCTATTGTTCCGTGTTTGTTGCGGAAGTCAAACTGGCGGTCTGGGATTATTTTCCTTTCTCATGAGTCTCTTGACATAAAACTTCTCAAAGACTTTAGAAAGCACTGCAGTAAACTTATGGGCCTGCAAAAAGTGACAACTTCTGGCTTTTTTCCTAGTTTAAGGATCATGAAGATTTGAGCCACTTTCCAAGTGCTAAGGAAGTAGTTTATACGCAATATTGGAAGGTTATAAGTTTATAGGTTTATCTGGTAGCTCTTGTAATATTTTTCCAGATATCAAATCAAAATCAGGTGCCTTTTTTGTGTTAATTCCTTTCATAATGGTTTGCTTGATTTCTTTTATCGTGAACTTGCAGCAAGGCAGATCTAATCGGAATGGAACGTCTAGGAAGTCAGTTATTTTCTTTTCTTGATCAGAAAACAACTTGAGGGAAAGGGTTTGAACACCTTTTCTAGGTGTTTCGAAAAAGCTTTGGCTTTTTGTTTATCATTTCTTGTCCAAGTATTGTTTTTATTTTTAATTGGAGTATTGTCTTGCTGTAGTCTTAAGTTTTCTTGTTGTCCTCCAGAGAAAATAATCCGTGGTTTCTGCTAGTGTGAGGCTTTTTCTAACACATTTTACTTACATTTTTTCTCGTCCCAGGAAAAAAGATAAAACGCTCTGAAATTGGGCCTTCTTAAAAGGTTGGCAATAAAAAATTCTCTATTTGCGTACAAACGTTATTTCATAGCTATTTTAAAGGCTTTTAGGCAAGTAGCTCGTCTTTGCAGCGATTTATGGTCACGGATACAAATTTTCAAAAACTTTTGACCGACACTATACTTTTAAAGTTCACATCAAATTGAACTTAAAATTTTATTGATACATCAATTATCGAGAGTCCCCTAAGATGAAAGATAAGAAAACCATTGCTACGTGCAAGGAAAGTGGTTAACAGTGATGACAAATGAGCTTCATACGACTTTCTCTCATCGTAGTCAGGAATTGTTTTGCATAAAAAATTATCTACTTTAAGATTTTGTGCGATAACCTGGAAGTATTGAATAAATGGATAAAAGTTGAAGGCATTGTACATTCCGGTGTACGTCTAATAGTAAGTCTTGAGGTAGTAGACTTATTTTTCTTGAAAACATGTGATGCAGTCGCAGAGATTATTGGTATATATTAGTAAATGTTGCACAAAAAATTACCAAAAGAATAAATTTTAAGGCTAAAATTACAAACATTACGAGGGAAAACTTTTGCAGAGAAAAAACTTTTATAAGGTTGTTTGCAACAATTCGCAAGCCTTGAGTAGGTATAGTTTACATTAAAGAATGAATAGCCTTATATTTTTCTACTTTCAAAAAAAAAAAATAATGCAGACACAATGAGCATCACCCCATATCAATACTGCTATGAAGCAGCTTATAGATTTGTTCGAGGTTGCATACAAAAACTTATCACATACCAGAGCGTCGTAAACGAGTCTTAATTAAAGGCCTAAGTCTTTCACAATAATTTTTTATTATTATGACGATGTATTATTTTCCTTATCTAATAATCACACTGTTAATTTCTGACCAGAAAGAAAATCATAAAGAACAAAAACCTAAAAAGTTTAAGAGCAAAGAAAGTATCAGCCCAAACTAGAAGAAGAGAATTATTGTTCTTTCAGAACGAAGGTGAATGATTTTTTTTCAATAGTTTCAGTTGTGTGTTTCTCTATTCCTTTGCTGACTTTTATTTAATTAAAGTAAAAATAGCTCGTCATTCTAATTTATCGCTCATTTCAGTTCAATTTGCTATAAAATGATACTTTCCTTTGATGCTAACATACATTTTATTTTATGTCCCATCTGACATTTTTGTTGCCTTTAAATTGGAAATATCAACAGCAATTTCTATCTAAAGCAATGAAAGTAGTGGATTACTTATGGGGCGACTCTCTATCTCGACAACCAGCAAGTTGTTTGTGGGCGAATGAACAAAGCCAAGCTGCATAGTTGCACGGCGAGCGCCGCCGCCGCCGAATGTGCTGTACTACAGGGGTTTAATTTGGCGAAAACGCCTGCAAAAAGTTGGTGTACGTTCCTTTTGATGTCCTCTATAAATACACGCCGGGTTACACGCTGCCAACACCGCGCGCATAGTCCTAAACAAATATTGAGATGTGTGGAGGTTCTTGCTGTAGAAATTTGCTTTTGGCTTCTGTTTGCCCACATTTCGTATGCTCACCTGTTAATTAAAAAGATCTACCCCCAACAATTGAATGGCATGATGTCGTTTCTGACCAAACGTTGGTGTACTTTATATAAATAAATATTTTATCTCATTATTAATATGATCAATAATTTAATATTTATTTAAAGTTTCTTTGATAATATATAAATAATCTTATAAATTTTCGATCTGTCGCGTTTGTGAAGATGTAGCAAGAAGACGTGTTGATCTGCGTTGAAGTTTTGATCGTTATTTTATAGCTACTTGCATGCTCATATGTCTGCCCTTTTCTCTCATCTTTAACGGCGAGCCTCATTTCTACCTTAGTGGGTATGATAATAAAATAATTATAATATTTTAGACGTAGAAAAGTTTTGGGTAGTTCAAAAACGGCCTATGCATACCCAAGAATAACAATTTTATCCTGATGAAGTGATTGGACCGTTCTTTTTGAAAATGAGGTCGGAAACGCAGTGACTATAAATGATGAACGTTATCGTGAGATGGTAGTGGATTTTTTGTTACTTCAGTTGGAGAGCATGGATTTGGATGCCATGTGGTTCCATCAGGACGACGCTACCTGTCATATGACGCGTGAAGCAATCCAATTGTTGAAGAAAACATTTAATGGGCTGCCTATCTCCCAAAACAGCGAAATGAGCTGGTCACTAAGATCTTGCAACCTCACGCCGTGGATTTTTTTCCTTTAGGGATTCGTGAAGACCAAGTTCATACTACGAGAGTAAAAAGGATTCATCAATTAAAAGAAAGAATCTAAAGAGTTGCCGACCACAGTTACGCAAAGAAGCGAGTAAAAGCCGTAGAGAACAATTGTCAAATATCCGATTCCACATTTAATAACATTGTTTACCCTTTAAAACAAGGTCGTACCTTTTCCAACTAATAAATAAATAAAATGTTTTTCGCACTTTCTTGTTTTTCTCGCAAAAAATAAATTAACTATCCTACATTACAGTTGCTTTATGCTGTTGTTTGGAAGTCTTTAAATGTGTACTCCAAATACTTCTGCTTTATTAATTTTTTCTTGTGTAAGAGAAAAAGAGCAGTCCAGAGCTCTTTCCTGCAGCTGTCTTTCAGAAAACGATAAAAAAGCCCAGTGGTTTCTAGAATTATGAAATTTACTAGAACTGTATAGGGGGGGAGATCGGCTTTCTGAAGGTTCTAGCAACTATGAAAGGAGAGGACAGTACTCAACGGCAGTGAAGTTAATGTTTCAAAATCCCATTTAAAGATGTTTTTATGCCCTTTCTTATTACATTAATTCTTCTCGCTCAGAGCTCCTAACAGGCAAGTACCTGCAGTGAGCTTTGAGATAATTTCATGCGACGCGCTAATTGACAGCAGCACACATACGAACAGAGACTGAATAGTTCGTGCAAGCGAACAAGTTTTGCGACATATACACGCATACGCAGCATTGGCATGGCGTCCGCTTGATTTATATGCAAGTGGAAGCTCTCGACTCGTCGGGCGTTTCTATTCCTTTTGACAGCGCTACCGCTTTGATAGCTTGTTGGGCATGAATCGGGTCAAAAGATACGTTCCGGCCATTTCAAAAGCCCGCGAATGTTAGCAATGTATTTGTGCTGGTGCTAAAAAACATTTGTTCGTGCGGATCTAGCAATTATGCTACCGAAATGTAAATTAAATTTGCACGTTAATTGCATCATAGTCCTGAACACAAAGTTTAAAAATATTACCCCAGGAAGAGCTCAAGTAACGAATATATAAGTCCGCTGAAAAAACTGTTGACTGAATTTATTTTCATCTGTCTTGTAGTTTTTTCAAATTTATACTCGTTTCTTTCACTTCAATTCGTAATGTATCGTTTTTTTCTTTACGGTCCCATTACTTTTTATCGCTTTTTAAATTTATAATATAGTTCTAATTTTGTACTGCCAACACTTGGTTCTTCAGATAGCTTCGGAATTTAGATACGCAAAAGAATGAATAAAACAGAGTTAAGTAAAAAAATTATTTAAAACTCTGTATACATCAATAAAAACCTTCAAAGGATTTGCTCTTGCTCGACAATGTTGATGTCGAACGTTTATGGCGGCGAGACAGGGGACTGCAGAAAGGAAGTAAAAAGCCTTATCTAGTCTTAGATAAGTTACATAATGGACATCGCTACCACAAAAAGTAAAGCGAGTTCCATTATATAATAGCTGATGATAAAGTGAGGGGCTTTAAACTGCTTTCGCGTATTCTCTATTAGACGCTAATATAATTCAAGCGTGAGTAAACTAAATGATTATGAAATCCAATTTCTGCACAAATTACGTCAAACCCAACGATTTCATATTACATCACATCTTTCAGCAAAGCCTGTCAAACTTGTGCTCTGAATTCTAAAAATAAAATATCCCAACCTATTTTCTAACACCTACAATTGTCTGTGACGACCATAATCAATAATTGTGTTTTCGGTATCGATTCCTCTAACAACTTTCGCTTCCATATTAGTCAAGTCATTGCAACGTTACACATTCATATTCGTCGCATGAGTGTCGCATGTAATATTAAATTTACTTTCTCACCTATGGGAATATTAGCTACTAATAAAATTATTTTTGCATTTTTCCTAACATAATTTGGCTTCTTCTTTACGAAAATTGTAGCAATCACTGCCATATATGTATATAAATATAGTGTAAATAGATGTTTCAATGTACATATTATCATATGCAAATTTCCTCCTTCAGTTCTAGTGGCCGTACCATGAGTCATCGAAATGACATAATGCGGTAATTAAAGATAAGTCTTTAAGCAGCGGTGATGTCTAATCACCTTCCTTAGCATTCGATTATTATGACTCATCCCATCATTTTCGATCTTTACAAAGCTACTTGAAAAAAATCAATTCTTATGATGTATTTAGAGCTTTTCTATGTTTTAAAAATACCATGCTACATAGCAGTAGAGAAAGTTAGCGTAGTATCAGCCCTGTGATAATACAGGAACACTTTTCTCAACAGTAAAATTTAAATTCTGCAATTGTTGTTAAAAAATCATTATATATAATAAGAAACTAAAAGGTAAATACAATTTATTGTCGAATAGGATATGATTTTTTATACACTTACAGCCTAATCACAGCCATTCACACCTCATATTGATAATAATAAACTCAGTTATCATTGAAATTTTTCATAATAGTGCATGTTAAAAAATAAAATATTTGACCAATGACAGTAACTGCATTAACACCGAACCAAATCAACCAAATGTTATGTTATTTGAGCCAAATACAAACAACTTCCTTACAACAAGTATGTATTTCACTTACCCACAACAAAATTTATATCAAGGACCGTCTTCACTTTAGCTCTGATAATGCATGGCAAATAGTGTCAAGCAATAAAAGTTCGAAGCCCTAAAATAACATCAACGCAACATAAAAATTCGAAATAATTAACTAGGAAATTAAATCTCAAACAAGTAATAGATAAAAACGAAAGACCACCAATCTTTGTTTCTGGACTTAAAAATATTAGACCGCTAACAGATATACCAAATATACTGCAACAGGTTTAAAGAGGAAAAAATGTATAACTTTATTATAAAAGCCCCAAATGAATAGAATACATAATACCATATATAAATCAAAAACGAGCTACATTAAAAAATATAGACTCAACAACAGAAATAGGATTATTTAAACAAAACCTAAAGATCTAGGACACAAAGCTCCCTACATATGGAGCATTAAACAAAGGATAACAAAAACAAAATTACCAATGTTCTTTATCGATCTACAACAAAAAGACAAGAAGAAATATATATGGTAGACCTATTTGTAAATAGCTTAGAAGACCACTTCACTGAAGATTATTCAAGAAAAGAAAAATATAATGTAAGATGGGTAGATTTCAAAGGAAATCACCCATCAAAAACCATAAAGGGTGCGTAGTTTATTTGAAAATAGTAGTTCCAAACGCCAGCTATAAAGGTCTACAACACTAATCATCCTGATGAAATTGTTCATGGCGGTAAGGCCATTATGGTTTGTAACGGTTTTAAACGTCTTAAATTAAATACATATGAAAACGATCGTATTCAAGCAACTACAAATAAAGTTGAAGAAAATTCCAATTAACTTAAAATATCAGCGATATATTGCCCTCCTGAGCACCAATATAAAAAATATGGTTTTCGATAATTTTTTGAAAAGCTCAGAAATAGATTCCTGTCGGGGGATGATTATAACGCCAAGAACATACAATGGGATTCAAGATTGAAAACCATCAAAGGCAGAGAGTTGTTAACAGTCATACAATAAGTTAACTTGTTATATTTCGATAAGCAAAGCGAAGTAGCGATCTTCTGATTAAAAAAAATGACGAACCTATCACATTTTTGTATTACAAAAGGAATGGCTAATAAACTATGTACAGCTAACTGAAGTCACGACCTTTCTTCAGACCATACGCGTTATTGTCACTATGTATTCAGATAAAATATAAATAATGAGACAGCCAAAACTTGCCAATAGCAAAATCAACTGAGAAGCATTCAAAGAAGAATTGGAAAAACTTACTGAAATACACGTCTCACTTAAAGACCACCGATGACATTGATAAAGCAGTTTAGCACTAGCAAAATTAAAATACCACAACAATATATTTCACTACTTAAAGGAAAAGATGGGAAATGGACCAGAAACAACATAGAAAAAGTTAATACTTCAACCATTTCCAGCAGAATCATCACTGGAGAAAAAACACATCATCTGGCAATTCCTAAAATAACTTTACTAAATGGATCTCCCCATAAAAAGATCACACATGGTGAAGTCTACAGACGAATTGTGGCCACAAAAGCACTCAGATTCGAATTAATAACCGAAAAGAAAATAAAAATCCTTACCTCCTACAAGGTTATCAAACATTTTAGTGAATGTACAAGATACTGAAATAATGCAAAACAGTCATATTTAACAATTAGTAATTAGCAAAACAGTAAAGTTTAATTAAGATTTGGCTATACCAACGGCTAAGGGGGCTTGAGAACCTCCCCACTAATGGGCATCTGTGCAACCTCTATGTTGTATGAAATTCATTAAAACAGTTTACATCGAAGCATTTTATAGCGTTGCCGTTCTGACCAATAGCTCAGATTATAAAGGCAAACATCTTTGACTGGCACGTGTGAAGCAAATGCTCATTTCTTCTTCATTTGTATTTGTTGTTCAATGTTGTCAAAGTATGTTTCTTTTTTAGCAATATTTCTGTACAGACTTTCAAACCTTTTTCATTTTGCCTCAATGGAGTCTCCTCTATAGCAACCATGCATTTACTGCGGTCATATCCAACAGATGATAAACAATTCGGAGGTACCACTTGGGCAAGTTATTAAGCAGGTCATGTATTTGTTATGGTATACGACGCTGCACATAAAACATCAATTCCTTTAACAGATGTAACAATTTCAACAGATCCACCTCCTTCTTCCTTATTCATCTGACTCTTTCAAGCAAGCTTGTATCACGTATCATACATATATATTCTTCTGTGCACCATTACTACTACTTTTGAGTAAAAATTAGTGTTTAGATCATTGCTTGAGTTTTTAGAACATCAAAATATTTTTCTTCCCTTATGTTCCATAAAAGTTTACTGATATTCACTCAGATATGCGTACTGGTTCTGTTGTTACGGAGACAGCCGACTTCTTTCTATATAATGTGCAACTGATCTACTAAGCCATTAATGATTGCTCTGAGAACCATTTAGTAATATCATGGAGTGTCTCATGTGTTACACCATGCAGTAGAGAGGCAGAACTTATTGTCTATTGTTCAGTAAGGATTGAATAAAGAAAACCTTACACCCCCTTTCATACTAATAACACACGATATTTAGAGACATTTTAAGTTAGGTCAATAAAGGGAGAACCATCCAACTGCTTGCACGATAGAAACAAGGCTTTGTAAATTGCATGACTAACATTTTGGGAATCGCTGGTTCAAAATTCAGCAGCGCGCGCCCGTCAGCCTCGAATGATACAGATTTTCCGGCTGATCAATCCGGCGCGGCAAACAGCCCGATTTATTAGTTCCAGCCAATAAAGCCGGCGTTCGCGTGAAATTTTACTGGCAGGATTCGTCACGTCCCCGGCCAATTTGCGCCGTCAATAATAATCAATCCGTTTTTACGGCCGCGTCTTTTCGGGATTAGCAGCCGCAATTATCCCTTGCCATAAAACCTTGCCCGCTGCGCTCGGCCGCTTTTTGCAGCCGCACCGCTGACAAGAAAAGTTCGCTCCGGCATCCGGCGAATCCACGACGGCATCCCGTTTTTTCCCATCGGCCGCTGTCCTTATATGCAAACCCGCTCGGCTGCGTCCCGTACGTGCACCCGTAAGAAGACTTGAAAGCCGCCGGCTCCCGGCCCGTCGCGTCTTCATTAAAATTTAATTTCGCCGAGCATTCCGCGCAATTACGGTAATCGGACTAAACGGCTCATTCATGCCGGGCCATTAATGCAAGTGCAGAGCGACGTCCGCTTATGAGATCTGATAACAGTTCATAATTTAATTTTGAGTGGAAAACTGCGAGGCCAGCGAATGTCTGGCGGGCTTTTCTCTTTTTCTCATCTCCGTGAATTTCATTAAGTGCATCGTCTAAATGACGAAGGTATCTGAATAAGTATCACAAGAACAACTAATTCAAACACACATTCAAAGATCTTTTAGTAAAGTTATTGGATAAAAATTAGGAAATAATAATGTAACATGATTTGTGATTACTTTTGACGTGAAAACGTCCTTAAGTTCGGTACAAATACCGAGTGTCATTCCAAAATTATGAGCGACACCAAAACGGTCCAGTTTGAAACGACTAATACTCGAAGATTAATGACATGGTTCAACGATCTGATGGTTAACTTGATGCTGGGAAGTTAAACAATAATGAGTACCTGCGTTCATTCGAATAATAATATGCGGTCGTCACTCCATACAGATGGTGCGCAACGACGGAGGAGGACAGTTAGTCGTAACACATGCAACGTTTTACTAAATACTCAAGATTACTGGATAGACAACGACGAACGTTCTATGGATAGGTTGAAGAATACCAGTCAAAATTTCTTCATACGACGCAAAGACATTTCTAACAATGCAACGTTTTCACGGAAACCTCATGTTAGTAGTCCCAACTACTACCCATCCTTTTTTTTTATTATTAGACCACTACAAGGCTACTTCTTCAGACGAAAGATCTTCTAAATTAAGTTGCAAAGTTATAGCTTCCCAAAATTCTTAAAGAAAGTATTCCATTTTCAACATTTTCAGCCCCCCTGCATACCAAAGCAAAATATCCGTACAATACCTTTCAACACCTTAGATTACAAGTTTCATCGTACATCCAGTTTCAATATTTCTCTCTATTTATAAATATTTTCATTTCTGAAATTTTATAACTGTTGAAATCCATCCAACGCTTAAAGGACTCTTACTTTAGTAACAAATGTTTTTACTAAAGAAATGATAATCCTTTGAAGAAATCCCAACAATTATCAAGAAATTTTTTCACAACTGACTCAAACAAAGCCTAATCTATTAATTAAAGTAATGTTAGGGACAAAATATGCCCGCCCTTTTGTTTCTTTTTCCACTTAAATGAAGTTCATAATATCATTTGCATCCATGAAAGTGGAACAAAAAATTCTTTTCCGTTTTTATGCACACTTTGGGATTTAAATTGGGCGCCGTTTGCGTTCTGTGGTAACGTTGAAAGTTTGCATTTGTACAGTTCGATCTAAACACCTGGCAAAGTCCACAAAGCCTACCAGATATACATTACCTTTGTTAATTGGGTTTTAAAGAACATGGCAGTTGATGATATTTTTGCAAAAAAACGCTCAATATGTTCATTTTTCTTTAAATCGTTAACACTGTCGCATTTCAAGTAATTAAAATCCCAGTAATATTCACGAAAAACCAATGCACTATTTGGGGTGCATTGTGAGTTGGAGGAATCATTGGCCCAATGTTGTTACTACTCTCAATGATGTACGTTATGACGAGATGTGAAACAATTTTTTCGGTGACACCAACGATATGAACTTCAATGACATGTGGTTTCAACACGGAACGTGATATACTCACTTTACTTCAAACCAAATTTCCTGGCATTAATATGTCGCAGAGAAGTGACATCGAATGGCCATCGCGGTCTTGCGATCTAACCCGATTGGACATTTTTCTTTGGAACTATTTTAAGGAAAAGGTTTATGTCAGATCTGCTACGGTTCCAGAACTAAAAAAGAGCAATAGACGCGTAATTGCTAAAGTAGAGCCTTACTGATGAGAAAGCATTATGGAAAACTTGGCGAAAAGAATCATCTCATGTTAGCGGAGTGACATTACATTTCATACGTAACTGCTAAGTCTTACATTACACTCCAGGTAATAAAATTCGGTTTGTTCCAATATGTTGTATTTTATTCATGAAAATTTGAAATCATTGAATCATCCTACATATTGATTTTTTGAATTGTTGTCTAGTTATCAAGAGAAATGTCAGTAGAACGTTTGTATAAAATTTGGTTCACAACAAATGTTATTCATGTCAACATATAAATTCACATTTTTCAATAAATATAATACACTACATAAACAGATGTAGCATATATATGATGTAAGGGGGTATACTATTAATCTAGTATGATGTACTTATTTCAGCTAAAATATGGCATAATATACTATATAGCACTATATTACAAAATATTTATAAAAATGGTGCTAAGAAGTTTCTTAACAAAATGATATAATAATTAATGTGGATTTTCGACTGCTATTTAGTATTACAAGACGACGTCATCAAAGGCAGACTATAAATTTTACAACACCGTAAAGCGCAATTAACGCAAATTCGTTTCACGGTTGTGGTCACTAAAGTTCGAAGTATTACAAACGTGACAATGGAAGTACATAAACTTCGAAGTAGAAACACCAACAACAACGATTAAAAAAACTTTAGTCTTTAAGACGAAGCGCAGCCTCGAAAACCAAATGAATTCAACGAAGACGTGCTGCACGTAACCTGTGAACAAAATTCTATTACAACTCTACAGGAATTCTCCAAGCAATTCCATTCTCGTCTACACCAGTTCATAGACATTAGCAAAACATTGAAAGGTCATATGATTGATGTCTTTTCGTTGGAATACAGAATCATGCATAGGTCAGTAACAGATGATAAAAAATTGATGAGTAGGAAAAACACATCAAAATCTGGTTACCTTTATTAGAGGACTTACTGGAAAATCTTATAATACTCTCTATATTTCTCCGAGCCTATAAAATTGTTTAGCCGAAAAACTACGGATTTTCACAAAAACTTGAATGAGGTACTTCAGAATTTTTTCAGTTCGAAATGTAGAAGCTTTTTTCACATGAGTATTTACAATTTACAATTTACACACAGGTGGTGGATAGTGAATGGCCTTTATATATAGAGGTTAACTGCGAAATAAGCAGATTATCTGACGAATAAGCAGTCCCCGACCAAGCAGACCGAATGATCGCCGGTATAAGTGATCCCTCTGTATGATACAGACAGGGCAATCTCTTGCCCTTGGGACGGGAAACTGTCCCAAAAGGCGGAAGAATCACCAGTGATCAACGGCATGGGAATGCAGAAGGACACGAAAACCCACTGCATTAAAGGTCGTAAGGACATTCCTAGTATATGGCAGATAAGCTTAGAATTGATAAATATACTGGTCACGGACTTCGGAATCCGAGATTCGGTAGGGGGAGAACTACCACGAAAGAATGCAAGGCTCCCTTGGTCGTCATCCAGCGAAATCCTTGCAAACTTAGCACCCCTAAAAAGAAAAAAGGGAAGACGTTCAAAATAAGTACGTGGAATGTAAGAACACTATATGAGGCTGAAAAAACCTATAACGCTATCCAAGAAATGAAACGACTATCTATCGATATCATGGGCATCAGTGAGATGAGGTGGCCGGGAACAGGTCAATGCCAAGTTGAAGAACATACAATCTGCTACTCTGGCAACAGTGAAAATAAACATGAAAACGGCGTCGGAATTATAGTGTCCAAAGAAATGAATCAATACATCGAGAATTTTGTACCAGTTAATCAAAGAATGTTAATAATAACTTTAAGCACAACACTAATTAAATGCAATATCATTGAAGTATATGCTCCAACAGCAGAAAAAACCGAAGACGAAATAGAATCATTCTATAGAATATTAGACGATCTTGTTAGAAAACTCCCAAAACAAGATATAAACGTTACAATGGGAGATTATAACGCCAACATTGGAAAAGGGAAGAGCGGGGAGTTAGTTGGTGATTATGGTTTGGGACACCGAAATGAGAGAGGAGATAGACTACTTGCATTTGCACAAGGACACTAATTGGCTATCATGAACACCTTCTTCAAACTACCTGCTAGGAGATTGTATACCTGGATATCGCCTCAAGATAAACCTGGAAATATGGTCAAAAATCAAATTGATTATCTACTAATAAATAAAAGATTCAGGAATAGCATACAATCAGTGAAAACCCAAGTGCTGACATAGGATCTGACGATAACGCCCTGGTAGCCAAAATAAACGTAAGACTGAAGAAATTAGAGAAAAACGATCGTAAACAACAATACGACACGACGAAATTAAAAGACAACATCAAAATCCAAGTAGCAGCTACATTTAAAAGGGATTGCGAACATAGATACCAGTCACAATATTGAAGTAAAGCTGACAGAATTCAGAACAATAGAAAAAATTTAGAAAGACCATTTGAAACCGACTAAGCCTAAAAAACATCAATGGATGACCGACGAGATTCTGTATATGATGGACGAGAGAAAAAGATATAAGAAAACCAACATAGAAAAATATAGAGAAATACAAAGGAATATCCGGAAAGAAATAAGAATAGCTAAGAGAAAGTGGTTAGAATAACAAGGTAAGGAAATTGAGGAATTAGAAAAGAAATACGACCATTTTAACATGCATCGTAAGGTAAAAGAATCGGCAGGTATGGTCAAACGCAAATCAGTTGGACCATTGATAGACGAGGAAGGAAATATTACAGATAAAAAAGCAAAAATAGAACAATAGAAAGACTATATTACAAAACTTTTCGAGGACAAACAGAAGGGTGATCGGAAACAAATAGCATGTGTAACTGGACCATATATAACAAAGGACGAAGTACGTGCAACAATAAATATTATGAAAGATGGAAAAATGGCAGGCCCGGATGGAATCCAATCCGAAATTTTAAAAACTTTTTGACGATGATGCTATAACATGGATAACAAGCATCTTTAATCAAATATATGACTCAGGAAAAATACCCAGAGAATGGCTCAAATCAACTTTCATTGCCATACCAAAAAAACCAAGCGCGAAATACTGTGCCGATTACCGTACGATTAGCATTATGTCACATCTTCTTAAAATATTTTTAAAAATAATACATAGACGAATATATAAGCTTTGTGAAGAACAACTAAGTGAAACTCAATTCGGATTTCGTAACGCCTTGGACACTAGAGAAGCTCTCTTTGCTGTACAAGTTATGTTTCAACGTTGCAGAGATGTGAATGTCGATATTTACTCTTGCTTTATAGATTATCATAAAGCATTTGATAATTTTAAGCACGATAAACTTATTAATGTTTTGGAAAAAATTGGGATAGATGACAAAGATCTTAAATCATAACTAACCTCTATTGGAATCAATCTGCATACATTACAACAGATGGAAATAATTCAGGCGAGATAGAGATAAGACGAGACGTGCGACAGGGATGTGTTCTGTCGCCCCTGTTATTCAACATTTATTCTGAGCAAATATTTAACGAATCTCTGCAAGGTATAGATGCTGGTATATTATTAAACGGAACTAGAATGAATAAAATTAGATATGCGGACGATGCGATTATATTTGCGGACAGCTTCGAAGGTTTAAAAGAACTCATGTCAAACATTGAAATGGTCAGTCGACGATACGAACTTGACATGAATATACAAAAAACAAAATACATGGTTATCAGTAAGAATACAATTCCACCCGAACCCTTAATAGTTAACTCTCAACCAATTGAAAGAGTAACATCAATAAATTACCTAGGTACGTCGATAAATAGTCAATGGGACCACTCTAAAGAAATAAAGTGCAGGATTGAGAAAGCCAGATCAACATTTGTAAACATGCAGAAAGTGTTTAAGTCTCGAGATCTAAACTTGAATACAAAAATTAGACTATTAAAATGTTATGTGTTCTCTGTCCTGTTGTATGGAGCTGAGACTTGGACGCTGACGAAAGCATCAATGAAGAAACTTGAGGCCTTTGAGATGTGGACGTACAGGAGAATATTGAGAATGTCTTGGGTCGACCATGCGACGAATGTTGAAGTACCACTAAGAACAAATAAAACAACTGAAATCGTAAAAACTATAAAAATCAGAAAGTATTTCGGACATATTATGAGGAATGAACAACGTTATGGGATACTTCAACGGATACTACAAGGTAAAGTGCTAGGAAAGAGAGGACCCGGACGCAGGCGCATCTCCTGGCTAAGGAATTTAAGATCTTGGTTCTCAATGACAACGGCAGATTTTTTTCGAACAGCCGTCAACAAAGTTAAGATTGCCATATTGATCGCGAACACCCGGAACGGATAACGCACATGAAGAAGAAAGAATCCTGAATATGGTATTCTATAAAACTAAATGCTCTATGCTCGATCAAAAGTAATAACCATCCACCGTTTTTTTTTTAATTTATGTGTAAAACTGCAGCTGCAGAATAGCGAATGCCTCTGTCTAGCTGTGTGATAATATTGTTCATTATCAGAAGAGACCTAAATGTCCTGTTATTAGCATTTTTTTCTTTTGAGAAGACCAAATTTTCAGAGTAGCGATGTTCATAAAGACTGTTCGGGTGCACCAGTAAGTGTAGCAAAATCTCTCCCACTTTGAATGAAAACTTTACTGCTATGGTGGATATAGACAATGCACTCCCACCCCCAAGGCTTCCCTGCATGATCGCCTTGCAACTACAAAAGCGGAAGATGCAGACTGCCAGACGCCATTCAGAAGAAACTTCTATGAGAAATTCACTATTCTTCAAGATATACGGTATTGATTCTGCTGACGTTCAGGAGCGCGATTTTTTATTTCCAAAAAACTAAGTGATAGATGGAAGAAAGCAATATTTCCTAATGCACCATCCACTATCGTCAGAGAAACTCCTACGAACAGTATTATAAGAAATGTCATCGATGATCTAGTTTTCAATTCGCGAACATCAGTCAATTCTATGCGTTCCTAGGAGATACAATGAGCAACTTAATAGATGTTGGAACTGCTATGTTTTATGCAAATTCTTATTACTGTTTGTAACCTCACATAAAAACTTTGCAATGGTATAATCGCTCAACTCCGTTATCAACCCTTAAATAGTAACAAGAATATATTCCTCAACTGCTTACATTTGATTTCCAAGATTCTTCAGTTTTTTTATGCAATGCCTAAAAAGTCCAGTAGTTTTTAATGAAGAATGAGGGACAGAAAAAGAAAAAGATAAAAAAATGTAAACATAGTAGCTTTTGTAATATTAACAATAATGAGTATTATGACGCAACATTACTTAATGCTGGCTTCCTAGTCGTTTTCCTTAAATTGTAGGTTCAAGATAACAAGGTTATTTGCAACGGACCTCAAATATATATTCCTTCTTTATGTCATAATATACGTAGCATTAACTTATGTACATAGACATCATACGTTGCTTGGAGAGTTACTTATATTTCAATATAAAGGCTCAATTGTATGTTGCTTGTAACAACAGATAGTATATGTTGCCGATCAGTTAAAGAAACACAAAAAATAGCCGATCTTTGAATTGTCAATGGAATATAAAAGAAATATTGGTCATATATCAAATTAATTTACGTAAAGCATTGTAAACTGAATGGTTTTCATCACAAGCGGATGTTCTTTCTCAGTGTGGTATAATAAAAGACTTTTTTGAAATATTTTCGTGTCACTATCTTCTATCCTCCCATTATTTTAACTTCTTGAACAAACTCAAACAAAAAGTTATATTGGAAATTCGATTTTTATTTCACTCTTAATTTTCTTTAAACAATACCACAGTATTTTTATCTTGAATAATAAAAATATTATGAATTTAAGCATCAATATAGCAATTGATTTTACTGATGTTACACACTCCATGGATTTTATTTCATAAATTCTTCAAAACAACAAAGACGGCTAACACAAAAGCTGCATATGTATCATCCTCTCAATAAATACTGCCCGAACTTTACTTTATAATGCATCAAAGCCTTTATGTTATTGTCATCTTCAACTCGCCGATTTCAAAGAAATACAAGAAGATTTCAGCGTAAATTACACCACCGTCTACGCCTTCAGAAAACATTACTTGCACTATTTACACCCCTAACAAGGCTGAGAAAACCTCAGAAAAAGGGAAGCAATTTCGCAGACGTTTGCATTCGCCCAGTTTTAATTAATTGTGTAAGGGCGGGCGATCCTTCAGCTTCATCCGCCTCGGAGCTAAAGGATTACGCCTCAACTTTGCTGCTGCACTCGCAAATGCGGCGAGGAAGGGGCGCTACGTGCTCCCGGGCTCGTATTTGCTCAGGTACTACGAGTGTTGTGTCAAAGTTTAAATTGGCGAGCCGCTAATTACATTAATTAAATGTGGCCGCGGATGGAACTTCGGCGGCCTTAGCACACGGGCGCAGATTTGCGAGCTTGGCCCGCCCCCCGCGGCTGTTCGCTTTAATTAAACTTGCGGGAGCAAAAATTTGAAGGGGTTGGCTTTTGTCAGTGAATGTCGTTTACAACAACCGATCAATATGTTTATATTAAACGAAAGTGGAAAGTTCTAGTAGAACGATAAAGAACAGAATTTATTACTGCACTAGACCTTTTTTCCTCAAAAAATGAAAAACTGCTATCATGAAATGGGGTAATTATTCTCCAAAACAAAACTCTATAATAGATTTGTTTGGTTTTCTAAACCCTGTGTTAATTCAATTGCTGTAATTAAATAGCTCAATCTTTATGGTGTAGAAATACAGAATTGATTAGGCTTAAGAGTCTGATGGTTGGGATTATTGTAAATTATTTGTTCGTAAACATAGTTGATTTTGAAATTTTGAAATTGGATAAAAAAAGTTACTTTGGTACTGTATGAACTATTCATAATTTTAAGGAGAATGTTGTATTGTATGAGGACCAAAGATTTTAAAGCTTCAAAAGGATGACTGGGAGATTCAAGCAGAATCATAGTATAAACCAGGGCTATATAGGTAGAGACGCCGATGAGGTTGGGAAAAAGTCGTCGGTATCTAGGTGTTTTAGAAACAAACTTGAAGAATAAATGCAGAACTTAAGAGACACAAAGTTTCATGCTTGTAAATATTTGCTTCGCTCATCTCATCACTTTAGTTTGAAGAACAGTTTTTTTTCCTGCAGCACAACAGTCGTCCTGTAGTCGATAGATTAGAGCATCAAAAAAAGTTTGAAGACTAGCTACAGGGAGAAGATGCTAACAAATATCGGATGGGACATTATCATGCTGGATGTTATGGTTCTGAGCAAAGTCTGGAAGTCTTTTCATAAAGCTTATATAGAATAAATAGCTGAACGAGAAGCGGAGGATCTATTACTAAGCAAGTGGATCAAATTGCAGATGAGGATTCAAAAATGACAGTGGAGTTGATTCACGAGGGAGGCAAGAAGCAACAAAACAAAGAAGACGATAAGAAATTCCTTATAATGCACGAAGACAATGTCCAAAATTCAAGGCAAGGTGCCAACAACTTATTGGAAGACTAGAGAAGTTTAAAACAAAGCGGCAAACCATTTTAAGTTTTACATTTAGCTAAAAATGAACAATGTAGTAAATTAATTTATTACATAAGTTTCTATAAATAAGCAAAAAAAGATCAATGCAAACACATAAAAGATTAAATTGCATTTCTTATTATGTTACTGTTGTTTCCAATTATTTGGAAGTAGTAAATAGCACCCTGTTCATTAATCATATTGTACTTATTGACACTCTCTAGAGGATACCAAGGCAGTAATATACAAACAGAAAAAGAGAGCTAAAAAGGCATTAATTTAACAATAAGGCTTCAGTATGCAAAGCAATTTGTTTGATGGCTACTTTCGTCAGATGATAAATGAGAAACTAAAATGTTTGAGAATGCTAACAATAGAACAAATTATTTAAAATCCATAAAAACTCTGGTAGACATTGATGGATAGTGTGGAGTGCATACGGCATTAACCTTGACCAAAATGTTCTTCATTTATAGAATAAAGAAATGGGTGCAACAATGCTGTTGTAGCACAAGAGCGACACGATATATTAAACATTCCTACCAATCGAAAACGGCAATATCTTCTATTAGTTCAATTTTCGTCGTTTAGAAAATCAGCTAAATATTAATGAAACGAAGAGACGAAGGAAGTGGGCAAATTTAAAGGAAATTCCTTCGAAGGCAGGTTAGATAACGTTCGCTTGATGATGTAAGGTGGCTCGTGTGTGCCTATTTTTGTCACATGACAAATGAGAAGCCGCGGCTACTTGCAACCATGAAAATTTGTTGCCTGCAAGAAATTTGACAGACATTGATGGATGCTGCAGGGTTATGCGGGCCGACCTTGACTCGGAAAGTTTTTCGAAGAGCGATTGTGCAAATAAGGGTTAGATTTATGATTAGATGCGAGGAATTATTAAGAGCACGCGGAAAACTGGGAAGGCCATATTTGTAAATTTAATTTACAACTTTTTCAATGTTACGATTAGTAAACAGGGAAATGGAAGGAAGAACAGAAGTCAACATCATAATCGGACGAAAATTTGCAAGGCCTTAAATAATTCATTGAAAAATAAGTTAAACTTTACTACAACCAAACCGAAATCATTGTAAAAAATACCACAAGATTTAATTTTTAGTTGACAATTTAAAATTTTCTTCTATTGTATTTTTCGAATTTAAGTACAGTTATGGCATATACGGTTAGACTTTACAAAGGTTGCTTTTGGAGTGTTTGAGGTCTATTACATTTAAAATAAAATTGTGAAATATAAAAAAGATGCGGAGATTAAATATCACAGTTTGATATCAACTGCTTTGTCATACAACCTTACCCGGAAGAACGTCAAGGCACCTTACGGAAAAGTACATATGGCATTTTGGCTTCTACATTTTTATTACCGCGACTACTTTTTGTTCCTACAAACGAAAATGAAGTTTAAGGGGAAAATTTGACATGGTAGAAAAAATTCAATAGGTGCCCCGGAGTGACAAAGCGGCTGGCTGTTGTGAAATAACTTCTAATAGCGATCGACGTATTAATGCAACAGAAAATTAGCCTAGGGGAAAAATTATTTTTTGTGTATGATTTCTAAAGAACATATTAATTTCACTTTTAAGCAAACTTTCAAATTGTTAAGAAGTACTGAGTGGCGTAAAAAGAAATTGATTGCTTGGTAGTTAAAAAGGAGAAGGTCAGCGACCATCGCGTACTACCTGTGAATAGTTCAGAGGATTCGGTCCCACTATATAGGATTTGCTTTATACTGAGGTTAAATTTGGGTAGTCATGGCGCAGTGAACAACACTTTTTGCCACCGAGCAGTTTTTTAGACATAACGAATCTGTCTTTCTGTCGATAGCTCAATGTTGCGCGTGATGGGGAGATCCCTAGTCGTAACACAATACTTCTATGGGTTGCATCGTTTCGCACAAAAATAAAGAGGAAGTCAACTGGGTGTCCCAGTATGATTAGGACTCCAAAAAATATTGAAATAGTGGGAAGTTTGGTTCTTCAGAGTCCTCGCTCCACTAGGCCGTGGTCCAACTTTAGATTTGTCTTGAATTGAAATACCATCCGTACAAAATCATATTTGTTTAGTGAAGGAGTGCTTCTAATGATATAATTATGACGATGAGTGTTGAGGCACATTTCCAATTGAATAGTTATGTCAATAGGTAAAACTGGCGATTTTAGGCAGCAGAGAACCCATGTGCTTCACAGTGCTAAAACTACAGTATGGTGAGGCGTTTCGAAAGTAGGGCTCTTCGGACCTTATTTTTAAAGTAGAAGGAGTTACTACAGAGCCCTAGCTCAGCATACTCCGACAAAATGGAACTAGAGCCTATACGACAGTCAGTTGGCCAAAAAATATTTCCTAACAAGTAACATCTTGCTTGGGTGATGTCTCTTGGTCCCCATTCTGACCATTTCTTTCTTTCGAGCCACTTCAAATTGAAAGTCTACGTTCGAAAATATTTGTACAGTAGACGAGTTGAACGTGCCAATTGCAAAAAAAATTACAACTATACCAGAAGAACTATGAAAAAAGGCTCCAAATGTGTGTACAACATGAAGGACGTCATAATCTTTCCGAAATAATCTTCCGTAACAAAATAATCATGCACAACTATCAAAACTGTATTTAGAACAGATAATAACATTTTTATACTGAATATCAACGAAGTTACATCTTGTACTCTAGCAAAAATATGCATGTAATAAGATAAGTTACCAATTTAAGTCACTTACTATTAAAAATTGTTTATGATTCGTGAAACAACTGTAACATAATGGTGTAATTATATACTCAACTCGCATATATATTTACGTATGTAGTACTAATATCAAAGATATTTAATAAAGTAAATTTAAAAAAACATTTAAAAAAAGTTGCTGCAAGCAGAATAACCAACCTTCACTCAAAAGTATTTTTGAATTATTCATCAAGCAATTGCATCAGCGTGTGATGTAACAAGAACTTTAAAGGATATCTAACAATATTTGTTTTTTAGATTTCAGTAACTCTTCCCACAGAATATTCGCTATTTGACAGAACTGCAAAAGATGCGCGCTCTTGCTACCTAAACTAATGGTAGGTAACGTAGCCACTTTATCAAAATAAGTTAGAGAATAGCAGCTAAATATAAAAAACAAATATTAACTTTGTTTAAAATGGCCTGAGTAGAAGACACTGCCTCACCTGCAAGCATACTGTAAAAAGCAGCGATCTTCAAAGACCAGGAAAATTTCTCCAACAGAAAAGAACTGTGAGAGTAAGATCGTAAGAGAGTTCACCACAACGTACATTATATACAATGCTACGATATACTTGATAAAATTTGTTATTGGGAGGAATTTCAAAAGTTCTTAATCTTGATAAGGTTGGAAATATGATATCCGGAAGCGCGTGGGAAGCAGGAAGATGAACAAATCAAACAAGCAATAGATCGACGATTTCTAAAGCTTTCAAGGAAAAATTGTGTACTAATAAGTTCAATTTTAATTGTAATGTAATCTCCATCGTGGTCGACTGCTGAGCTAGGCATGGGCGAGTTAAAGTCTTATTGATAACTATGGCTCTGGAGTGACATAAACGAATAATTTATATAATGTTCCAGGTACTATAATTATCTTTAAAATTTGTTCTGTAGTTTATTATTACTCACAAAAACACATCGTCTATTTCATCTTTAGCAGCAATACAGTTGTAAGTTAAACAGAAAACTGTGAATTGACGAGATAAACTTTGAACAAAACATAAACAGATATTATTCGATATTTATGAACGTTAGAAAACATTGAAGTGCAAGAAATAGCTATTGTAAATCCAGAATCTTTTACGATAATTATATTAGTGGATAAGGAATACAAATAAGCTATATATTTCCTATAAGCTATTTCCTATAAAGATTGTCCGCTATCAGTGGGTTCTATAAAGTACCACACGCACGTCAACGGTGAGCAAATTTCTTTACACTATTACAGAAGCAATCAAGCATTTGCTGTTGGTACTAGTTATGCACTGAAATTTATATATAATATAATGATATACCGATGAATATATCATGGGCGTACAACACTTCTCTGTCAGAAATTCTGTTGGCTATCTTCACAATCAATGTGAACATTATGCTATCTATTCGTTGTGCCTATCGGCTAGGAGGTAATCGTTTTCAAAACACCCTCGTAATTTTGCAAGAGTGAGACAAAGAAAAATACTACAAACTTAAAAAATTGCTCGGGTGACCTCTTTACAGATTTTCTTGATTAGCGCCAGATACTCAAAATTTATCTAAAAAGAAACGATTTGGTGTTTACGGTTCATTGTTATTTGAAAAAGAAATGATTAAATATCGAGCGTTTAAGCTAAAACTATAGATGATAAAAAAAGGTTTCAAGAAAATAATGACATATTTCTATCCTCTATATCTTAAACCTCAGCAGCGTTTTTTGAATTACATCAAACTCAAGAGTTTATGTTAATAATATTTTAGAAATTCGAGTCCAAGGAAGTGCTACTGCTGTCAAAATATCAGAAAATCCAACATAAAACTTCAAGAAAAGTTGTTGTAACCACATTTGTAGAATGGGAACAAACACATTGCCAAAATAATAGAAAAGATGAAAGAAGACAAAAGACAAAAAGTAAACAGAAATTATCATGGAAGAAACAAATAGAAGTTATATCTCAAATGATGGAGAAAACCTTATTCAAGATACGAAAAAGAACACAAAATTATAAAATGTTTGGGTAGAAGAAACTCAGAAACGAGATGACAACAGTGCATCACAAGGTTTTTTACATTCGTGAAAAGTGCATTTAGTCGTCATTACTGCATTGAACCTCCGAGGAAAAGCATTTGTGGTTTTATCAATTTTATCAAACTGGTTGTCCTGTAAAGGCAAAAGTACGGGACGACCACGTGTACCGGAGGAGAATATGGGACAAGTTCGAGAGTGTTTAGAGCGTAGCTCAACAAAGTCAACCCGAAGAGTGAGCAGAGAACTTGGACTGCCACGAACAACTGTCTGGCGTGTGTTCAGGCGCCACTTAATATACAAATTGTACCGTCTATAAGGCTGTTCGCGCAAAATAAAAAGTTAAAGCGTGTAGAATTTTTTAATGGTTTGCTCGAAAAAATGGAAGATGACACTTTTTTGTAGCGTTTCATTTTTAGTGATGAAGCAACGTTTGACCTAAATGGGGAGACGAACCGACACATTGTTCAGGTATGGAGTTACAAAAGTCCATACAACACTGAAACATGAAAGTTAATGTGTTCTGTGCCGTATCAGAACAAGAGTTTATGAACCTTTCATGTTGCAAAACTAGCTTCTTCCTCAGATGATTGAAGATTTAGAAAACTTCATTTTCCAATAGGATGGAGTTCCACCCTATCGACATCGGGGTGTCGAAATGTTTTTCTGGCCCCGAGATCTCCTAATCTTATATCTTAAGACTTTTTCCTGTGGGGGTTCGTGGAAGAAGCAGTACTACTAACAACTTTGGGCAATCTACAAAACCTTACCACAAGTGTGGTAAAATCAGTGGCGCAAGACATTCTTCATCGTGTGTGAGATGAATTATGTTACCGTCTAGATGTTATCCGCGCAGCCAAAGGAAGGCACATTGAAAATTTGATAAATTTGTACGTAAATGTAGTTTACATCATATTTGTACTAATTTTGAAGTGTGGACTTGCAAAATTGAGTCCATCATTTGAATCGCTTTGCATTTAATAAGCTATTTTTTTATGACAACGAATGTAAGCCACTTTATTATTGCTAATATACAATCAGCCAGTTATATGGTACATCTTAAAGATTAACGTCTTACCCATACCTGAAGGTTATCATGAACAGAAAAATTACATCTTGCATTTTCATTGAATCAGATTATATGCTAATTGCATTAGTCAAAAATGATTTTTATGGCCATCATTTTGGAACAATCTTTCAATTTGCACTCTATTTTACTTCACGGATTCAAATTAGTTTACGTGAAGACGGGGGTGGTTGTCTGCGAAAACAAAAGCCTCCAGTACAACGGGGTTGCTTGTTTTATGCATTACCGACAAGGAAACGCTATTGGGGTCGAGATTATAAAGGATTCGGGTCGCTTGTGTAGAGCAAAGTTCCGCAGGATCTTCGAGCTCCAGATTAGCGCGGCGGATAGTTGTCGAAGTTGCCACAAATTGTATTTCGAATGCAATTGGGCGGTTAAGACGAGCAGGCAACCCCTAACCCGTGCACGCGGCGCCCGCGTCGCGCACCGATAGGGCCAGAAGAGGCACTCGGCGCAGCTTAGCGCCGGCGATTAATCTTTTATTAGGAGCAGGTCTCGGTCGCCGGAGGCGCCGCGAATTATTCAGGGGCGCGACGCGGCGCCGATCCGAGGTTCGCAGATCCGGGCATCGTCTGCCGGATGATCCTGCGGGCCGCAGCTCGGCAGAAGAGCCACGGGAGAGGCGGGATTCTGCGGGAGGTCGGGTCAAGGTCGGCGGCGGCCAATCTATTGATCCCGGCCGACGCCACCGCCGCGGCGCTCCGAGCCGGGCCCGCGCACGTGGATGGCACACGTAAATATCTAGTATTGTGCTCGTAGCGCGGCAGGACGCGTACCGGCGCAAGGACTAGCATGGGTGCCGCTCGATCCTGCGGCATGCAAGGGCAGCTCAAAGGAACCCTGAATTATTCATGGACAAGCAGCTGCTTTCGGTGTAATTGTGTTAATGCATCGGCTGCTCGCTTCTCCGAAATACCAACGCAACTTTGATCTAAAGGCAATAGCCAGAGAAGATTTTTGTCAATGATCCTAAAAAAACATGGAAAATGCCAAACTATGTATCTAGAAGACATAAACCAATAATTTAGAAAAGCGGCAAATTAACTTGAATACTTAAGAAACAAAGTAAAAACAAAATATGTACTTCGAAGACAACGTAAAATTGAATCTCACGCGAAAGTTGTAGTCCAAATGATTTTATTTCTTATGTTGGCATAATGAGAGGTTGTCCGTAAAAAGGAATTTTTCATCTGTCTTCCCTTAAATTATTGCAAGATGGGAATGTGGAACAATCTATCTATACATTTGAACAGAAAGTAATCAAAGACGTCCGACATGAAATTTGGTGTAACGGTGCTCTAAGCGCTTAATTTATAGGAGGAGGTCCCTGCGTTCGTGCATGCATGTTAGGACCGCTCTCGCTCCTTACCGAATGGCCGGGCGGCCGCCGAGCTTCGATTGTAATGGACATAAGGATATGCCGCCCATAAGGAATATGTATAATGCAGGTAAACCTCATGTAAACATTTGAAAGTTGCTCATGTTTCATCAAAGTAGCGGCACCAATGTCCTTCCAGGCCTTTTGCATAATTATGTTGCCCTTGTACCTGTTATCCTTTTATTGTGTAGGAACAGATGCATATTTATTATCTTAATTAATAGTTTCCTATCCGTTGTAAAAACGAAGCCAAAATGTCGACAACACTAAAATCAGGCTATGTAATTTCCGAATCAAAACAATAATTCTGTTACTGTTGCCATCATTAATCTAGGGAAAAATTAAAAAGTACTCCAATGAAAGTAATAAACACGTAAAGTTAAACCGATTTCAATTTCGTATTTGTTACGATGAACGTAAAACGTAAAAATTACGGGAATGTATTATGCACGAGCGCATAAACTTTGCATAGATTCAACTTTACGTATTACGTATTTTCATGGGCGGCTTGCGCTTACGTTCATTAAATGGGCACTCAGTTCAATTATTCCACGTTTCCGATCCAGGGAAAAGCTGATCCAATTAAAATTTGTACGTTCGCACCTTGCAAAATTTGAAATAAGGCGGATAAAAACGCCTAGTTTATTTACTGAGATAGGCAACCTCGTGTGGCCCAAGTAGGATAAATAATTACAAAAAGTAAACTGTATGATGAATAGATAAAAATAATAAACAAATTAAAATAAAAAAGAAGATATGGCAGACTTTCTTAAATAGTAAAAGAGAACGAACTATACAAATACCAAAGGAAAAAGGTCAGAGCTATAGTAAAATAACCAAAACAAAAATCATAGAAGGATTTTGGACAGAAAATAAAAAAATACTAAAGTAAACCAAAAATTATTTTTCAAAGTAGTTAAAAACATAAAGAGTGATAAAAAGGCTGATATAATAGTAACAAGAATTAAAAATGTAAAAATACTTACAGATGAGAGCATGAAATGCTAGAAAATGCTAGAAAAATGCATAAAATGAAGTAAAAACTCAGAAAGTATATAAATATAATCATTATCAAAGAATGAATATACAGAAGAACTGGAAGACATAATAAAAAAGTCAGAAAGGCACCAAGTCAAGATAAAATTACAGCAGAGATGGTTAAAAACATGGGGGAGAATGCAGCTCAATTTTTGATAGAAATACACAATAAAGTCTGGGAAGAAGAAGAAACATCGAAAGATTGGGGCCTGAGCCTTATAGCACCGATACACAAAAAGGAAGATAGTAAAATAGAAGACTGTAATAACTACCAAGAAATAAGAAATAGCAATAATTAGTAAGTGGACGAGAGCAATCAGGAGCCTATATGAAGAAACATCTAATTGTTTAATCAGCAGGAATTTCTATGCAAAGGAAAGAATTAGATAAGGAGTTAGGCTAAGCCCTTTACTATTTATAATATTCATAAATGACGTCATTAGAGAAACGAAGAAAAAGACGAAAGTCTTATATATGGGTCACCACAACTTAGAAAAAGTAGCGATTATAGAATGAGTATATGCGGATCATGTAACACTGATGGCGAGAAATGAAAGAACTTTACAGTACAATCAAATACAGAATCAATATCAATAACTAAAGCGATGGTTATATCAAAGGAAAAAAGAAGTGGAAATACACCCCGAAGAAACAGAAATTGAACAAGCTAGCGATTTCGATTGTCTAGAAATTGTGACATGAGAAAGGAAGAAGAAGTACATAATAGAATACAAAAGGCCAATAGGGTACGTTATGCTATAACACAAAATTTATAAACAAACAGATAATAAAACACAAAAATAATTGTTTACAATAGACCAAGGGAAAATATAGTAAGAAACGAACAAATTAGAGAACTACAAACAGAATAATTTGGAATTAACATTGAACAAAGACAACTAACATGATGGGTACACCTACAAAGGATGAGCAGCTCAATACCGGTTAAACAGATATGGGAAGCAAAAGGAAAACTGGGGTAAAGAAATTGTAATAATTTTAAATAACAAAGAGAAACGTGTGAAGAAGCTAAGAAAATCGCCCACGACTGGCATAAATTTGTGACAAGTTGAACAGGAAAACTAAACCCGACACGCAAATGGCTGAAAGGAATTTTGATTATACATCAAATTGAGCAAATTAAACTGATATTAGCCAAGGCATATTTTTTCAATATTCTTCCATCGTCTGTTTATAATTATAAGTACAATTACCTTAATTTTTTACTTGAACCATACATTTTATTTTACGTAGACCATATAATTACAAATAACAATGGTATTAAAAATTCAAAGGCTACGAGCTTTGGTGATAAAGGCGTGTACTATTTTGATATATTTAAACAAAGTTGAAAAAAATTGAGACATTTAATAGCGATGTTTTACGCTTAATTTGATCGTAGGTATCAATGATTTGATACATAATTTGACCATACCGAAATGGTGAATACCTGTATCCCTAAATTCGGACTCTAGTTCCAATAACCTTAATTATCAATCCGGATTTTGTCTTATCTTTAAATTATTTTGCAAATGACATATATTTTGATTTGACACCTAGAGGTGATTCAAAGCAAGTTTGAAAACTCAGTAACGATCATTGCAATTTCTACTGTGCTTCAACGAGATTAAAATAATTAAATATTCAAATGAAACAACAGCTCACAGAATTAATTAAGTAATTATTCCTCTGTATTTGCGCTACCTTGTTTTTACTGCTTGTTAGACTGTGCGTTATTCCTCATAGGCCGATGTTGGAACTAACTTTGTCGTGCCGGGCAAAATTATTTTCAATGTTGCTACCTCGGAGTAAGTCGTTACCGACCTACTATTTGTTAACCATTAAAAATCAGAGAAAACACTAAAAGGTCGCAACCTACTCACTCCATGGATTCACAATGCAGTGAGTCCTGCTAAAATGCATAACAAGTGACGAAAACCAAGGTCCTTTCAGCTCCACAGATATAAAAAGAACGATGCTGATCGATGAAAACAAGCGGAATTTTGCTTAGGCACTGCCATTCCTTTCGACTTCATTGCTCGGCGGAATGCTGTCTCTGATGTTCGATCAAGAACCCAGCGCCGTGCCGCTTTTTGCGGGCGCAAAAAGGCGAGAGCTCCTCATTACCGCCGTCCGCACTAATTTATGTCTTCACTAGCCCAGAGCTGCAATTTTCCAGCACCTGCCGTGAAACTCGCGCGAAGAAGCTCCCGCGTGCCTCGTAGCCGGCCGATCGCAGGAGCTGCAACAACACTACACTCATCATGCAAATTGCACTCGTTAGTAGAATTCCTGTAATTTGTGTAATTTATGCAGATTATGGTAATTCATGAAAGCGAATAGGCGAACATTTTTCGGCGGCCGGTGATTAGTCTCCCCTGTTTTGCATGTTTGGCGTGCGCGGTGCCATTATGAGACTGAATTTTGATGCAGGTTCGCTATACGAATACACATTAAGATAGTGAATTGTTCGATAAGAAATGCCAGGGCGGAATAAATACAACGTTGTAGTAAACAACTTTAATCCAAATTCGGATGTTCTGGGTGAAAGCTCGAAGTTTTCAATTAAATTTCTTTATAAATTTGAAGTCATCCGTATCTTATACGGAAGTTAACGATAGGTAGTATAAATTTCCTTCTGTAGACTGCTATAATCTTTAAATGGTTGGAAAGTTCCAATCTTTAAATAGAATGGAGTAAGCTAAGAGCAAATTTAAAGTATCGAAAATCCATAACCCACTTACAGTAAAAGTGATGTAAATGCGAAGTATCATTAAAAAGACCAATGAGACGAAGTTGTTGAATTGTTTTATTGATCATTCGTAAATTTACTCTAAATTTATTCGATATTACAGTAACGAGTAAATGGCATAGCATTTATAACATGAGTGGGGAGTATAACGTTCAGTTTTCGTGATAAGCACGGGAGAGTCTGTATTTTTCTTCGGCTACGCTCGATATATATAAACCTGTGTAGAATATTTGTCACAGGACGTAGTCTTCTACTGCAATCTGTGTAGTAGATTTATTGTGAAACCTTAGCGCAACCCCAGAGTTGAATTCCATACGTCCAGATAGGTTTGAGTACCACTTTGTACAGAAGTAACTTGTTGGAGAAGCAAAGCTGAGAACGTCTACCAATTAACCAATCCATTTGTTTTGTTTTGTGGTTTACCTCTGGCTTCAACATGTATACTTCAGGTGAGTTTATGATCTAGGTGCAACCCAAAATAATTAACTTCAGTTTTCACAGGGATCGGACTATTGTTGATTGTTGTTTGTTGTTATACGGTGCATTTGTCAGTGAAAGTTACCTGAGCAGATTTGCCGTGATTAACAATAAATCTCCACTTTCTGAACTAGTTTTGATACCGTTGTAGTTCGAACATCTGCTATCTATATTAAGTACAAAAGCGGCCCCAACACATTACCCTGTGACACTCCGGAAATGACTTGCTAATAGTTCTACACGGAATCGGAACACCCGTAATGTTTAGGCATAACTTTAGTACTAGATAAAGTTGGTTAGGGAGATGGAATTTTAGTTTGTACAGCAGTTCCATGTGCCACACCTTGTCGACGGCGGATTGTATGTCTTAATAACTGTGCGATGTCTTTGTTGGATTGTTAGTGGTATTCACTAAAGCCAAATTGAGAAGGTGACATTATATTATTTAGGTCTACACATTCATGGAACGCTTAAAGATCAATTTCTTAAAAATTTTGGACATAAGGGGGAAGAGACTGAGTTGTATAAGTGGTTTACTAGGATAAAAAAGCGTAATAACTTGAGCAAAAACTTTCATTGTATAGAAGTAACATGATCTTAAGATGCTTCTGTACATGGTAGTTACTAAGACTATGGTTTTTCCATGAAGACTTTAAAAAGTATGTCTCCTACGATTAAACCATTACCAGGAGCTTTGCGAGAACGTTTTTTTTTCTTTGTGTGCCTACCACAACGTTCTCGAACTTGCAGCGGTATATTTCTAATTTTAGTAAATCTGTTGTTATAATTCCACACAATATCCTGTACCAAAGTTGTAAGGTATTGGGCTTATTATCATATTTGAATTTTGAATGTAATTCCAATTAGTAAATTTAGAACAAAGTCTTGGGCTGTTGAATTTTAAAACAAAATTTTTATTCCATAAAATTTTGAACTTGCCAATTCTGGAGTAATGCGGCTAACGTAAATCTAATACTGCAGAGGTAGCCTTTCATGATGCAAGTTTACACCAAAATTGGTTTATAGCGATACTGAATGATTAACAAGCCGTAACTAACAAGCCAAGTATCTGGCCCTGTCAACCCCACGGACAAATTCGTCCTGCAGCCCGCCGCCCTGCCGCCGACGCCATTTTTCTGGGGGCTGCCTGAGTGGATCTATGAATTGTTCTCGAGCAGCGATAAGTAGGGCAAGGGCGCCGCACTCGCTGCGGCATCTGAGAGACCGAAATGCAAATCTTTGAATAAATGGATGCTTGATGAGCATCGAGGGCCGGTGCGGATTCAAAGTAAGCAATGCTAATCCAGCACCAAGAGGAAAGTTCCCTCAATTTCGCCGGGGAGCGGGCTGGTAAAAATAGTACCAGAAGAGGGTAGAGTCGGCTAGAGCAGGTGCTCTTCGATTAATTGTCAGCTTCAAGCTTTGGTTTGGACTGTTTAATCACCTCACGTTGCATACCCTTCCTTACAAAACTCAAATCTACAAAAATTAAACAGAAAATGATGAGATTCAATCTCAAATAAACTTCAAAATTAGTTATAAAGATAGCTACAGGAGTAAAAAATTTAAAAATGTGACAAAGAAGTAGCACACTTCATAAATACTGTTACACACTGATTAGAACGGCAAAGTAAAACGATTAATTGGATAATATTTTCAAGATTTATTAAATACCAGAAGGCCAATCTATCGTTAGAAAATGAGGTACATTGTTTCTTAGTCAAGTTTGAGTTGGCCGGGCTTTTTGGGCGGATGGGGAGTCTTGTCGAAAAAGAGGTTTCACTACATTCTGTTGATACATAGCAGCCGAAGTTTTGAATAAATGTCAATTACTCCACGATAACACACTCTGTACTAAATTATTACAGCTGCTGAATGATGGCTACTCTGAAACTTTGGAACTAGGTGAGATGCTTCTTTCTGATGACCTAACGTATACCATGTCATTTTGTTTGTTGAAAGATTCCATAACTGTAAAAATGTTTTCGTCCATAAACAACATTTGCTTTCTCTTTCTTACCTTTCTTTAAAGTATTTCTCGGCAGATGTCCGTATGCCTTTGGCAATATTAATAATATGAGACACCGAAGTTTTGAAAATTTGCATCTCCCAAGACATAAACGAAGGGGATTTCGTTTAATTCGGCCACTTACGACTTTTAACTGCCTGAACAGTCCGAACTAAAAGTGTTTTCTCTTACCTACAGCCTCTGTAAACCATGTTATAACCCGAAACACAAACATACGTCTAATGCCAAGAGGATGCAGGGTCTTAAAGCACTTTTTCTGTCACCCCACTTCATTGACAAATAATCAATCTTAACAAAAAACACCATGTAACTTAAGTGGAATAGTAATAATAATCAACAAAAATATCTGAAGTTACTAGACATTTTCATCATCTAGCAAAATCTTCCCGTGAAAGTAACAGTTTGAGCAATTATTAGTCACCAATCAAAAATGAAAAAATAGATTAGAGAAATAGGAAAATGAAGGAGATAATACAAGTTTATTTAAAAAGTAAAATGTATTCTTCAATATTTAACAAACAAATGAGAAAAAATAAAAAAAATATTCTCAATGCTGATGAACGTGTGAATTTGCGTATGCAAATGATTGAAATAAGCAACAAGACTAATATTGAATAACAAAAAGAACAAATAGGAGAATAGAGAATAGTAATGCCACGTGTTAAGTAAGTCGTACATATGTTTAAGGTATACAAAGTTTCCTTAACATTTGTTTGTACTAAGCTTTTAGACCTGATGAGAATATTAACAATATATTTGAAATAAAAGACATCATAAGAATCAGAATGGAAAATTTTCCATTTAGAAAATCGAAACTGGCATAACAGTATAAAAGATGCTAGGTCTATGGACATACTCAAAAGCACTAAGCTAAAGAACAGAAATGAGTCAAATGCCCAGGAAGATATCCAACGGTAGAGTGCACAAAACCTGAAAAACACAACCTAAATGTGTGCACTGCGTAGAACGCCCCGCTAATTAAAAAGGATACATGGCAGTGCAAGTAATACCTAAAATAAAAAATGTGCACGTGAAAACTCCTTTTACTTCAGCAGATCTAGAAAAACCTAAGATTTGTCAGTCGATTCCACTCTCCAACAAATATTGGAAAAACTAAACAAAATAGACGAATATCGCGTTCAAGGAGCGATTCCCAAGAATAGAATTAAAAAAATAAAATAATAGAGAAGAATCACACATTAGATTTCAAAGATATAAACTCATTCACACATCATTCACCCACATAATGCAACAAAGGTGGAAGTGCAACGATTAAAAGGAATCCATCTAATACCCCCAGGAAACAGAATACCAGACTGAAAAAATACAGGCCACTTCTGTAAATGTTAAAAGTAATATTTATGATGTTGTTAATACAGACATGCTATAAAGAAAGAACAATACATCGTCTTTTTGGACAGCCACAGTAGAAGGAGACTTCAATGCAAACCATAGGCACTGGGAATCTAGACTGACAACAACCACAAGGGAAATGTTAGTAACATATAACCAACTGAAGTATAAAACACTATCAATTGGCAAGCTAACCTATTGGTCTACAGATGTGAATAAAATCCCTGACCTCATAAACTTCTTTGTAGTCAGAAACATCTCATTGAATTACTTGCACGTTCAAGAAGCATAGAATATGGACTCAGATTATTATTCCATACTTTTGACCTTAAGTAGAAGCGTCATCCAGAAAGAATTACCTAGCAAACTTGTCAATAAAGTAACTGACCAGCAAAGCTCCAGAAACACTCTTGAGAGCACTACTGAACAATTAAATAATGAAATATATATGCCAAAAAACATTCAGTAATCAGTTTAAAAAAATAGCCCGGAGATCAAACCTAAAACAACAGCAATAACTGCGACAACATATGTAGATAAGACAACTTTAAATAAGGCTACTCAGCAATTAAAACTTGAAATTCAACACATAAAAAGTAAGTCAATTGGTGAATACCCACGTGAACTTACAAACGACAACAAAACTACTCTTGATGGAAAACCACCAAAAGACTAAGAAGGCCTATACTTTAAAATCCACCAATTAGAAAGGCTGATGGAAATTGGGTTCGTAACAACTTGCAAAAAGGACTTAGATTTTCAGAGCACTTGGAGATGATTTTTCAGCTAAATGATAAGAGGCGATCCCCAGGACGGGACCGAAGCAAGAGAAGAAGAATCATTAGACCTATCTCACCAAAAGAAGTTGTAAAGAAACTAAAATAAACATCAATCCGAAAAAGCTCCTGGTTTCAAGATTAGTGAAAAATTCTGAAAAGAGTGCTGAGACAAACTGTTGTAAAGTTAATCTTCAGACTGAATTATGTACCTAAGATGTAGAAAGTTGGAGAGGTCGTGGTGATCCCTAAACTATAAAAACCTCCTCGTGAAGTTTCATCATACAGGGCTATCTTTCCGTCCGTTATCTCAAAAGTCTTTGAGAAACTTTACTAAAAATGTTCAAATATCATTAGGAAGTCTCTGCTATCTTTCTTAATGTAGCACAGCCTTTTGGTATAAAGATTTGTTTTACAAGCCAAGTAAACTATTGCCACGTTAGTACTCGAAATTTTTGCAATCTATCATAAAAATATTTTAGAATAATATAAGATGAGGCTTATTTTGAATTGGAAGAAATTATGGCAGGAGTACCCCAAGGGAGTGTGCTAGGTCCAGTACTACATTGCTGTAGATCAGTAAAAAACTTACTTCTACCAAAATACATTTGCTGATGCAATACTGGTAAACATCAACGTCACTAATAAACATAATCGACACTTACTTGTTCAGTTCTGATGCTGAAAGTTCTAATGCTAACTTATCTTTGGATATTGTAGTTGGGTATGTCCATGTGAAAAAGAAATGTGGGAAACTTGACATTAGATACAAAAAAAAATGTGTTGGTTATTTGGGTGAAGCTCGAAGCTACTGAAACCCGTGTAGACATAGGGTATCCAGCTATGGGGACGTGTCAGTAAAAGCAACATACAAGTTATACAACGATTCCAAAATAAAGTGGCGAAGAATATCATGGATGCGCTCTGGTCCTACCGAAACAGCGACATCCATTGGGATTTCGAAATAGATATTGTTGAAAAAACATTTTCAGGTTTGCCAATAGCCACAAACAGAGTCTACTCTACCATGTAAATGCTATTTAACTCCATCACAATGCACAAATAGTTGGAAAACTCAGGAGGATTAAGACTTTTAAGTTGGTTCCGTGAATGTGCTAGTTCTAAGTAGAGCAATGCGCGTGTTTGTGTAGAAGTGAGTGTTCATGCACCCAGTTTAGTAAAAATCTAAGGATTCTATTGAGTAAGACCTCAGTTTTAAGTCCTAAATGTAGTAACGCGAGTTAAATAAAAATTACCCATTGATCATAAATTGATCAACTTGTAATGAATGTATAAATAAAGTTTTTTTGGTTATACATAAATTCAAAATCCAAGCATAAAGACAACTCGTAGCCATGTTGGACAAAAAATACTCGACGACTTTATTAGCGCAGCATCTATAAAAAGCGTTTTGTCTCGCAAAGTTAAAAATCCAGGCAATAAAAAGAAATCGCCCCGCGGCGAAACGGAATCACTCAGGCCGTGACGGCTTCCTCGCGCAAAAAGTTTCCGCTGTTATGCCCTCTTACATCTATCCAATTTTCTTCGTAATTGACTAGAAATTTGTCTCTCCGAGTTTAGTTCGCACAACTTTACCACCGTTTTATGGTCTTTCAAGCGCGAAATGCTCCACGTCACCTACCTGTTCTATTTGTAGTATCACGTATTATTATTAGGGTCCTCTACTCATGTTCATTTAGAAGAATGTTGTTGACAACTATTTAATTATTTATATGACATTTACTAGCGAGGCTTTTACGTATTTATTATTTGATTCCTACTAATCACTCTGTTTACCAGACTTTTTACATGTACAATATAATAAAATGTAATTCGAGCACACACGCTTAGTATTATAGAATCAACATTTATTGCATTAGTTTTTGTAAATATAATTACAAAAAACTACTTTCGTTAATAATACAATTAAGTAAGTACTTCAAAGATAATTCAATTTTTTAAAAACAGAAAGAGTGCTCGAAGAAAGCCCGGGACTTTTGTCCAAATTGATTAATTTTGTAGGGCCAAATCGTCTCGTTTTCTGAAAACATTTTACACAAAGAGAGCCTTCAGTTACGTATCGAAGGAGATGAAAGTTCTGTCAGCAGGAAGATCGCAAATTGGCGATACAATCGCCTTCCGGGCCTGCACCAGCCCGACTGCCTTCAAAGCGGAGTTTCTGCACCCCATTACGCCACCATGAATGCAAAGGAAGTTCAGAACGTGCAAACTCCGATAGTTAAGGTAGTTAATAGAACAAATTTTGTAGCAGCAGGCGGATGATTTGTTGCCAACTTCGCTTGAATCGCGCAAATTCATTCTCACCCGGACGATCAGCCGCGGCTAATTCGCCGGGACGAAAACGCCGATAAAGAGATGGAAAACGCGGTCCGCGCGCTGATTTTTAATTTTCCTCCGACTGTTTCTGTGGACAGCGGGCGCTTCCTCCCAATTATGACCGACGCGGCTCGCCAAATACTCACCGGGAGATGGAGCTCGCTCCCGCTGGAAACTTAAAACCGCAGGTGAAGTGGCTGTCTCGGCAAGTTTTAATGGCCTAACAGGCGACGGAGTTTGCACGAAATTATTAGGGGGTATTGGGCGCCGCCAGGCTAAACCGTCGCCGGTTCTCCGACGCCAGGGTTGCTTTAAATTACAGTTCTTAGATCTCGGAATATTACTTCTTCAGAATACAACAAAACCCACTCTAAAAACAATCAATAATTGTTGTTGCCTTTTAATTTCGAAAACCTGAATGTTGGAGAATGGAAGAACTTTCAATAAAAAGATCATAAAACCTTGCACGAAAAGATGACAATAATTTCTGAATATTTCTTTTGTACCATAGAAGAGTCCATTTATAAATTTTCTAAACTCGAAGAGGGTGTGAAAAATACAAGCAATTTCGATTCCAACCTTGATATAGTTATCATATGCAACATCGAAAATCTTCTAAATTAGAAGATCTTCTGACGATGTCCGCTGCATATGTGGACGAAGCGTAAAGAGTTTCCAAACTCCGATCATAGCCTAGCAACCCGAGAATCAACCACACGATGTATCATAATACCAGTCGTGAAAGCTTTCGTATTTATTTCATTAGTTGGATTGGACTTTGGGCCATTTTTCCATAATCGTGATTAAAATGTCACTTACAATTGATCAGGATCCAGGCTTATCACGTCAAAAGGGCGAGAGCTATATCAAGTTGCTACAGAATACGGATGTGAATTCGTGTCTACGGGAAAGCCCACATACTGGCCAACTGACCAAAACAAGATACCAGACTTGATCGACTACTTTGTCAGCAAAAACGTTTCAGCAAATTACATCAAAATTGAAGAGGGCCATGATCTGAACTCCGACCACTCGCTTATTCTATTAACAATCAGGGAACTTATCATAACAAAACACCAAAGCCCTGTCCTAATAAATAAACACACGGACTGGAACTACTTCAATCTGATGTTAGAGAACACTATTAACTTCAATGTCCCACTTAAAACAAACAATTGACCAACTTGAAAATGAAGTGTACAACTTTACCACAGCCATCCAGTAAGCAGCATGGAAAAATACACCAGTTATTAAAAGAAAGCTCAAGGGATCGAACTATCCAAAAGAGATTAAAGATATGATTGCCGAAAAACGTAGACTAAGACGGCACTGGCACCAAACCCGAGCATCGCAAGATAAAACAAATTTGAATATATTGACATGACAACTAACCCAAGAAATAAGAACGTTAAAAAACGCCACAATTAATAAATTCCTAACAGGCCTGACAGCAGATAATAGTATAGAATACTCTTTGTGGAAAACCACAAAGTGCCTGAAGCATCCCATTTCACAAGTACCTCCTATTCGAAAAGCCAATGGACAATGGGCTCGTAATGATAGTGATAAAGCCAATACGTTCGCGGACCATTTTGAAAGAAGGTTTCTTCCAAACACGGGAACAGACAACTTACCTAAACTAACTTCAAATGAGTACAATGACACAATTCCACTTGTCACACCGAAAGAAGTTGCTGAAGAAATTCGAACAAACCTTAATCCGAAGAAAGCACCTGGCTTCGACCTGATAACTGGAGCCATACTTAAGAAACTTCAAAGAAAAGCTTTGGTTAAGTTAAATACATTAATTAATGCTTCAATTCGGTTAAAACATACATGTTTCAGTATCTTGGAAAGTATCTGATGTAATTATGTTACCAAAACCTATTAAAAACTACAACTAAGTAGAATCATATCGGCCAATTGCACTGTTACCGATTATGTCAAAATTATTCGAAAAGCTAATACTGAAACGTCTCAAACTCATCATCGAAAAATATTAACTTATCCCAACACATCAGTTTGGCTTTCATAGTAAACATTCAACCATCGACCAGATCCATAGAATAACAGATGTCATAGAAAAATCACTTGAAAACAAAAAAGTATGCTCCGCAATATTTATAGACATTGCACAAGCTTTCGATCGGATATGGCACATCGGCCTTCTAGGCAAACTAAAATCAACTCTCCCCTATTCATATTATAAACTTATTAAATCGTATTTAAGCGAACGAAAATTCCGCATTAAACACGAAGGTGCGTACTCAGAATTAAGAGAAATTCAAGCCGGTGTACCCCAAGGAAGTGTCTTGGGTCCAGTGCTGTATTTGTTGTATATCAATGACATGCCAAAAACGACGAACTGCACGATTGCTACATTTGCAGACGACACAGCAGTGAAGGCAACGGGCAATTCAATCGAAGACTCGACAAGGAAACTGAAACAAGTAGTAGACATTATTGCCACCTGAACATATAAGTGGCGCATTAAGCTCAATGAAACCAAATCAACATATATCAACTTCACCAATAAAAAGATTAATCAGTTACCAATCTTTCTCAAAAGTGTAAGGCTACAGCCGGTTAATACAGCAAAGTACCTTGGGATGACCCTTGATGCCAAACTCCGATGGAAATCACATATCAAAAAGAAACAAGAGGAACTACAAATTAAATTTCGAAAAATGTACTGGCTACTCGGACGACGATCCGAACTGTCAATGTAAAACAAGCTGCTCTTGTATAAACAAATGCTGCGACTAGTGTGGGCATATGGAGCCCAATTATGGGGATGTGCGGAAAAATACAACACTGATGTGATACAGCGGTACCAGAACAAAGTGCTAAGATACATAGCTAATGCGCCATGGTACGTACGTAACAGCGACATCCATCGAGAACTCGAAATACAAACAGTCGCATCCATCATCACGAGATACGCTACCTCTCATGTAAATCGCCTCCAGCATTACGTTAACGAAGAAGCGTTCAGGCTACCAAATGTGAGGAATCTAACCAGACTACTTAGGCGAACTAAACCGCTCGAATTAGTCAACCAGTGAGACAACTAAGGGATCCAATGGGAAAACTTAGCTTAATACAGTTTTAATATATTGTCAAATTAAAACAGAATGTTAGTTCATTCGAACTAGTTTTTGTAACATTTCAATTAAAAAAAAACTTACCATTGATCAAAAGTGAAGATTTTTAATATTTTACAAGTATGGCAAACCATTACTATGTAACTCCAATAGCTTACTTTTTCTTAGGGTTGTCTAATAAACTCATCTATCATCAAAACCTACTTGAGGAGTTCAAGCTATTTCCAACTATTCTTGCAACTACGAATTTTAAAGTGTAAATGCTATATTTGTTGTTTTTCAAAGAATAATCGCACAGAATAGAATAAAAACAAAAGTAGAAGATAGTAGAGGAACTGACGTCCAATCCTTATGACAAGTAAAAATACAGGGAGGCATCATATAACAGAAAGAAAATAATGGGTAGATTAAATGACGTAAGGACAACTGATTTCTTTTATTGATTCATATTCATTAGAAAAAATGTTTAATGGAAAAGACAAAAACAGAGAAAGAGAGGGGAAGAGAAAAGGAAACAGAAAAAGGGGCGGGGGAAGAGAGAGACATCAACGAAAAAACTATTTAAGGTTGTATTATCCAAAATTCGAAAATTATATAACCAGAAAGACAGGTCACTTAAAGAATTAAATGAATAATTAGAAAACACCTCAAAAATAAATTGAAATTAGAGAAGCATCGAGTACATAACCAGCCCCATCCAAACAGGGGGATGGGTTTTATATTATAACCACTTTAGAATATACATTCAAGTAAAAGCGCCTTACCTGATTTAGAACGTATAAAGCTTTAAGCGTTTTGCGCATGATTTATGCTGAAAGATGGATGACAACAACAGATTGATTGACTCGATCAGTAATGAATGCTACTAACGGAGCAACAGCTTAAGAAACCAAATGCAAAGTTATACCCAAAAAGGACCATTAAAAATGACAAACAAAGTTTCGAAAGAAAAAAAGACAAGAAGTTGAAAAAGAATGCTGGTGGAATTGAAAAAGGTGAGCGTCAAAAAAATCAGCAAACAATTCAATATTCCAAAGAGTGGTGCTCATCGGGTGCTAACAGGAGGTGTGGGTTGATTAAGCGGATTATGCGCTCCACAAACTAACACCTGATCAACAAAATCACCACATACATGCACGTCAAGCTAATCTCCAAGAACACAACTAAGTCCAGACAAAGTTGAAAAGGATGTTAACAACTTGGGTTGGCCTTTATATGTAACCGATCTGAGCCTAAAACTGAGTGAATTACGCCAAAAGAACCTCGATACCGTGAAAAAAGATTGCTGGTGCATGCATTCTTATAGAGCCATGGAAAGATGGTCGCAGGCGAGTTCTACAAGAAATCTCAAATCGGCTACGTGAAAATGCCAGTAAAAGACCTTCACTCTTGCATGTCAATGCACATAGCTTGGCTTGTTTAGTACTTTTTAGTAGAGAAGAATATCGATCAGTGGCATCAAATCTTTCCTCCGAGCATTCACTGAATATCAGTCCTTGTGATTAAAATTGTTTTGATCGGTTAAAAAAAAGGTTATCCAGAAGATGCGAATTCGGACTTGTATTGAGGAGTTTACAACGTCCCTATAATTAGCAGCAAATCATTGATAAGTATGGGGATTTTATTTAGTTATTCTAAAACTTCATTGATTAAGCTCAAAAATATTTTTGTTCGCCTAAAGAACAGACAACCATGGAAAACATCCATCCATGTTGGACAAGTTTTTTCAAGTATCTCTGTCCTGTGTGTGTCTTTTCAAGTGTAATCCTCCTACTCCTTTTAGATCATCGCTCCATCTCATCTGTGCTCGGTCTCTTGATCCTTTTCCTGACCTTAATTGTTGCATTTCTATTTCATTTTTGGACTAGTTGTCTAACATTGCGTTCTACAAAGTTCTCTGTTCAGCCTCCCTATCCCTTCTCTTGCAACTTCTACTTTTGTTATTCTTCTGACTCAATTCTTTGTTTTCTTTTCTTGTAGTTTTACACCTACTATTATTCTTTTTATGGAAATAAAAGCTAAATTCACTAAAATTGAAGCTGAAAAATTAAATCTTTTAAGAGCCATTCCTTTGAGGTTAAGATGGAGATTTGTAGTTGGTAATTTTCAAGCTAACCATATAATTAAGAAAACTGAATGTTTTAAAGGATTTTTGGTCATCGAGGAAAACTAATATGTTAAAAAAACAGATCTTTAAATGTTTTTTTTTAATAATGCTGAGTAGCTATGTCGCGTTTTACATAGCTTGGACTGTTAGAAATAAAATGCATTTTGATCTTTTTTGAGGAGTAATAAATTTTTCTATTCTCCACACATTTCTTCGTAGCGTCTTACAATTAATTCTCACCTTCATTAATTGTCACGTCGCCACAAATTAGTAAAAATTATTATCTTCTACCCTAAGCACTTTCGCGTTAAAATTCATTTAATAAGGGGTGTTGTAGTTCTTTCTCTTATCACTTAAGAGATAAATTCAACAAAAAATTGTAGTAACTCTGTTTGTATAGCGATTTCGCGAGTCGAGGGCATTTTATAATTTAGGGTTAGCTTTTCACGTCTTGTTATACAAGAGAGCATAAGAACAAATTTAAGGTTTCTTTACTAATTTGTCAATGACTAGTGCATCTAGAATGGTTGGCAAATAACTTATTATTCACATTTAAACTTCTTGATTTGTTCTCAAGTTGTATGAGGTTCTCCAGAAAAGTTTACCTGACAAATTATGTAATTGACCACTCGTAAAATATGTCTTGGGACAACTGAAACTTTATTGGGGTGAACTATGATGTTGCCGATTTCTAGTCATTGGAAATATTTAAAGTTAAAAACTACACAGATGAAAACCAACATTATAAGCTTTAGTTCAACCTTCCACACAATTAAAAAAATAATAGTACTTAATAATGACCCTGGAAGTTAGATCGAATCTGATACAATTATACTTATGTAGCGCAAGTATTACACAGATTATCATAGAAGCATTGAAAAAACTCGTATTACATTCATACTTAACAAAATTATAGAAATATTTTGTTTGGCGGGTGCAATACCCTTCAAATGCCAAACAGTGGTCCCCCTACATTACGGGCGTGCAGACAGGCAATTTTAGAGCGCAATTCGTTCCAGGCGATTGAGTTTGATATTTAAAAAGGCCCTAAAAGGGCAGAAAGCATATTTTGGACCGGAATCTAAAAAAAGACTTCAAGACTTAATTTGTTAGTAGGATGTACATATTTTATACACTCCGTGCATTTAAAAAATAAAGAAAATGTTTAGTAGATGTTATTTACATGCATATTTAGGGGACTGTCAATTTCTAATTAAATAGATATATCAATTTTCACCATGTTCTATGCTGGTATTTTATAGGATTAATCCTTTCCATCAATCGACAAAATAGTTTGGTACATTAACATAGATCCAGCTAGTGGAGATAATTGGATTGATTCAAGATTAAAAAATGTTAAAGTTGGTGTAATGCACAAAGAGTTACTAATTCGGTCATATAAACGAGCGGCCGTTAATTTGCTTCATTGGAAAATCCATCCAATGGCGCTGTAGTCCAAATTGGACCTTAGTCTCTTCAATTTCCTGTCTCCGATTTTCCCTGTTTACAACCGCCACTTTTCAATTGTTGGTTGATAGCATGGCCTTGCGTCCCATTTTTGTTTTATCTTCCTACTGGTTGCGCACCTTCCGGTTTTTCTTGCAATATCTTCTACACTATTCTTGAACTATTTATTCGTTGAACATGTTCAGGCCATTTAAGTATATGCAGTTTGATGTAGGTTGCAGCATCGGCTTCCCTGAACAGTTGATATATCTCGTGGTTATATCTGATTCTCCACTGCTCGCTCTCTTTAATTGGTCCATATATCTTTCACAGGATCTTCTTCATTTCGTTCGGTTTGTTGGAAGTGTTGGCGCTCAAGCGTATGAAGTTATTAACTATTTCGAAAAAATGGTCCCTTAATGTTATGCTCTGCATATTTTTTTGAAAGATTAATATCACATTTTGATTGGATTTATTATATAAAAAAGCACTGCACTGATGCCATCGTAATGTTTCTTACAGGTTCCAGTTGAATAAATGGGAAATCAATCCATCTCCTTCGTTAAGCCCTTCTTTTACTTCGAATGGTGTTAGTTTTACATTGATATTTAATCTGATTTCGGAGTTAATTGAGATGTTGAAATCCATCATGATGCTATATAGTTCTTCTCCCATACTGTTGGTACATGGGTATGTTGAATTCTCAGCACTCCTCTGACATTCCTTTTACTACAAACAGCAGATTTGTGGCAGATCGTCCAGGCCTAAAAATTGCCTGGTTTTTAATTCAATTAATATGGCTGTAAACGTCTTATAGCCGTGTTTAACAGTGAGATACCTCTGAATTTTATCTCCGCTTTTGTGTATCCGACATATAATTTTGCCTCTTCATTCGTTTGATATTGTTTCATCATTGCTGTCTTAAGATCTGGCTTCCATGTTTTAATAGTATATTGTCGATACCTGGTGCTCTATTACTGGTTAATGCCTTTATTGAATTCACAACTACTCGTGCGGGTGGGTTCTATTATATTTCCATCCTTGTTCTTGTTTGGAATTTAGCAACTTCTTTTCGATTTCCTTTTCGCTGTGTCCGCTTTTGGAGACGTTGATTTGCTTGTATGCCTTCCTGATATTCTTACAGTCAAAGTGCTTTTGTAAGCTTAGCAAATTTTCATCATTCGGATCTCTTATTTCTTCCAAATAGTTTAGTTCTTGTTCTTCTGACTTTTGTGGGTCTTGTCATTTTTTTTACTTTCACACTCTTTATGACATGTATGTTCTATGGTGGTATCTGCTGCTTCTATGATTGATCTCTTGTCCCCATTCTTCTTCCACTGTCGCATCTTTATTTACTGTTTTTATTACTCGTCTTTGGTTTAGTTTTTTCCCTTTTTCACATTGATATATTGTTAACGCCTCATTTTATTTTATGCTTTCTATATTATTGTTTTTTCCTGATTCCTTGTTGCCTTCTAAATACGGTCTAGTAGTTGGGAGTCTACATATATTAACTATCTTTAACGCATATATCCTCTAAATAGCTAAGTGATTGATTTGATTTAGTGATGCCCATGTGTGTTTATATTTAGTTTATATAGTGAATTATACCCAAGTAGTATTTTATTTCCTTAGCTTTACGTTTAGGTCTCCAATAATGTATTTGTGTCGTTCGAATGGATTCCATAACTTGGCAGAATGTGTCCTTGTCATATTCATATTTTTCTTCCATTTGAGCACGCACATTTACTATTAGTACATTAAATAATTTCATTTTTATATCGCAGAACAACAATTATTTCTTTACCGCGTTGCTTACTATGCTACAACTAGTTTGTGGTGATCTGTTTCCTATCTTCTGTGTAGAACTGTACGCGTTTTGGTATTCACGCCCTCACGTAACCGTCTTGTTTCCTGGATTGTCGAACTTCTATTTTTTACTTTTTTGGTGTTGGTGGGAGTTGTTCGATTGGCCCGATTTTATTTAGGGTCCACACATTCCATGTGCTTATATTCATCTCCAAGTCGTCATCCTATATTTTGCTATTCTTTGAGACCAGTTTTTCTTTATGTGAGACAATTTGACCACCAGGGGTGGTGAGCCTTTTTCTCGGCCCCTTTTAGTCGCTTCTTACAACAAGAAAGGGATGCAAGGGATTTAGTCCTACTGTAACTCACAAATTCAACCAATATGTGACATGAATGCATCTGGTTTTGACATAAATGACATAGACTCAATACTCAAAGTAGAAAGCAGGACTCTCAATATAATACTCATGATAAGACTTATAAAAATTATTGCAGTAATCATGAAACCATAAAGAGCTCGGCAAACTATCGATCAAATTAATGAAGAGACATTAGAATAAGTCGTATAAAAATTAAATGCCAAACGTTTGAAAACAAACATCACCTAGTCGAAGAGCGTCAAATTATAACATTCGACATCGATAACTTGATTAGATTGAGGAAATATATTTAGAACTTACATTAATATTCTTATACAATTTTTAATTATGTAAATAATATAGTAAGCAAAAATAAAGAAAAGAATTTTTTAGTTTTTTGGATAAAAAATGGAACAAATCAAAATAGCGATGTCTTAATTCATGATGTCACTTGATACTAAGGTGTTTTAATTAGTTAACATTGCGGAAGGGTAGTTTTATGTATCTTTAAAGTTTGTTTTGCTATTAGAATTTAGAAATCTTAATTTTTATGTGACGCGGGAAGTTCATTAAACCCAAAATACAAAGCATGCCTCGAACGACTTACCCCCATCGTGGTCGAGTGGCAGCCGCTTCGAGGGCGAGCTCTTGGGCGCCGGCGGCTGCTTGAGAACGGAGAGCGGAACGAGCCCTTCAGGAACATTGGAACCTTCGTGGTCGGTGCCCCGCGTGGGCATCCGCACCAGGCAGTAGTCCGGCCTGGAAGCGCACATCTCGATCACCTCCACCTGCTGGCCCTTCATCACGCTCAGCTCCTGGGGCCCGGCCGCCGTGTAGTCGCTCATCACCCACGTCATCTCCACCACACCGGCCTGGAAACAGCCAAATTTCAGCGCAACTGTCACCGCCGGCGCCGCTTTCAGCAGCGACGGCTCGGGAACGGAAGCGGATTGTTTCATGTGTGAATGCATTGCAAGCAGAGCCGGGAACTAGCGATATTAATTTGTGACCTACATGCGGAATTTTACCGCGATTACACTTAATTACGGCGCATAAAGGCCGCCTCTCCGCGGAATGCAATAAATAATAAAACGCCAGATGTAATATAAACGGAAGCTCCTTTTGCGTGCCGCCACCTACAAAGGGAACACGCAATGTTGCTTTTTATGCAAGGTAATAATTTATGGCGAAATAATAAAGCCGACGCTTCCGAAGGGGTCGTAAAGTTCCTTCCGAATCGGCTGGGGCCGGGACTGGATAAATGCGGGAGAATGCAGTCGCGCGACGGATCTGAAGAAAACTGCTAGATGTTTCAGGAGGAAACTCCATTAGCAGAATAAAATATTAAAGTCCTATAAAACACCGGTGCATTTAATAGAAACGACTTAAGGGGATAGCCCGGTTTTAAACTAACAATAAGCCATTTAATTCGCCCCAATTTAATAAAATAAAGGACATTAAAGTTCATGTCTAATTATAATATAATATATAAATTCGTTTCGAGCTTTCAGTATATATCGAGTATTCCCATAAACATAAAATGGAGTTGCTGTAAAAGCATTACATTAAGTGTGAAACTGAAAAATGTGTAATCTTTAAGATCCTGCAACCTCTCAGCATTAGCCGTATGTTTGTGTATCGGGCTATAAAATTGTTTAATGTGGTCTGGAAGACCACGTTTAGTTCGGACGAACTGTTCAATTAAACAGATTCATTTTCGCAAGCAAAGAAGATATAAATTTCCAAAACTTCGATGACTCGTAACTAAGACCTAGAACCAGCTGCTTACAAGAGGCACACGGGACATTTGCTGACAGATGCTTTAAAGAAAGGTAGAAGAGAAAAAGCGAAGACTGAGTACGCGCATGTTAGCCCAGACAAATTTTGTTTACGGATGAAAATTTTTATAGTAGCGCAATCTTTCAACAAACCAAATGACAGCGCAATATCAGCTTGCGCTAAGGGCTCAGAGAGGCCATCATCTAGCAGCTGTCATAACAGTCTCTTATGATGGAGTAAATTACATTCATTTTTGTGAAAAGGGAGTATGTATCAACAGAATGTTTTGGAAAGTGTAGTTAAACCTGCAAACCACCCATTTTTTCGATGTGAGCCTTTGATCTTTCAGCAAAATTCCGCACCGGCCCATAATGCAAGGTCAACTCAAACTTGGCTGAGTAATAATGTGCCTCATTTTCTAACAGTAGAGGATTGGCCTTAGATTACAAATTATAGATAGTTTTAGAGGACATAGTTTGCTCAAAAAACACCCTAATGTTGGTTCTTTTAAGCGAACCCTGATAGCTGCAGTCAACATTTTTCCAATGGATGTAATACGTGCTGCCAAATGGTTTGGACTACGGGTCGCTCGCTTTAATTATATTTACCAATAACCATTTAATAAACCCTGAAAATATTATGCAAAATTTTATTTTGTCGTTCAGTGTGCAACAGCATTGATGGGCATACCATGTTTGTATCTTTAACCACTCATTGATAAAATACCAAAACGAAATTAAAATCATCTACGATTGCATTAAACATAAACTCAATGGTATGTTGTCAGGCTGCAAAATATAAACACAAAAATTACCTTTCAGATAAGGTTGAAATATTAAATTTTCTCTCTCATAATATTTAGAAAATGCAAACGCCAGAGGGAAACTGTAATATCAAAATTACGGCGCCCCCCTATTTAATTAGTATTTACCCTCCTTAGTTCTTTCATTAATCAAAGAACCTTTTCAGTAGATTAATCAAGTCGTGTCCAATTATTGCCGATAAGAAAAGCCTACTTGGAAAAATTAACTTAGGCATGCAAATTAGTCTTTTAAAATCAGACTGATTACCATAAAAATCAGTTGTTTTGCTGTCATTCAATGAATGTTGATGGACGACAATACATAGTGCTTTCATTTATTAAGTTAATTCTTAAAACAAAAGGTACGGGTAACAAAACCAAAGCTTGCACCCGCCAATAATAAAAATGAGACAAATTAACACGTAAGTCGTACTTGCCACAGATAAAACGTTATTAGTCAGTTCAGTGGAAGCATGAAAAAGCAGCCTTCATTAGCTTCCGCAGGCACGTTACATCTTCTTCATAAAAGATGCATAAAACGAAATAAAAACTGCCCGTTTCGTTTTTAAAGCTCAAAGCGGGCGCCAAAACTCCCTCAGCTACAAAGCTCGGCGGCGAAAAAGCGACGGGGTCCTAAAAAGCGCGCGGCCGCGGCCGCATCACTACCCACTTAATTAACCCAGATCTTGGCGGCGAATAATTAACCGGCGTTTATTATGCGCACGGCGACTATGCAAAGTATGCCCCAAGAACACGCGGCTCAGACCGGGTGGCGCTGAATAATTATGATTACGAATTCACGGCGGGGAGCATCGATCCCGGCCGGGAAACTGCGCCAGCACCTGGAAGGCGACATATGTGGAGGCTCCGGGAGTACTAAAAACGTGCATGTTAATTTGAAATGTTGCGCTCTGGCAGGTACATAGAACTGAACGTCAATAATTCCTGTCGGCCTAAAACAACAGCAATTACTCAGGAGCTTTTCAAATCGAAGAGGTGATCGTGTACACAAACGGGGCTTTGTCGGCAGCATATGAAGCTATCCAGGAGGCTTTCTAAATAACCTCCCGATATGTTCTGTTTCATCTGTGAAATCAAATAAACTGCAATCAAGATATTAAGCAGTTATGGATAAACTTGGACTATTTTTAGGTGGCTCCCTGGATTTTCTTTTATCCATAAATTATAACTGTCAAAATAATGAATAATTTTAAACCTGCAAAGGTGAGGAAAATAAATATTATTTTTGGCTCCGTTTTCAAACGATATTTAACAACAAGAAATAGAACAGCTTCAAAAAAGTGCCATGACGTGGAAGAAACTTTCTGATCGGATTGACCTTCCACGTAAATGACATCGCAATCGGTAATATTCAAGGAGAACTGCAGAATAATGTTTATCTCGGCGGTTTCCATAATGCGAACCGGAAATAGCATTGGGCTAATGTAGCATTTTTACTACATTTCTTGATTTGGTCATGTATTTGGTGAGATGCAGCTCGCAGTGGGTCTCCTTTACATCTTTTATGTTAACGTTAATCCTAAACAAACTGTAGAGCACGGTGCGTCCGTCGAATTCTATTCCGTGGTGATGACATTTTTTTATTCTGGTAGCGTCGTCTCGTTCACCGAAGGCACGGGAAATCCGTACTTGCAACTGCGCCCAGCTTTTTGTAGAGGAAGTAATTGCGAAGAGTAATTGGAAGAGTATCTATAAAAATTAGTTGCACCCTCTTTTCAACAAACGAAGTCGATCAAGCCAAATTTCAGGGTCAGTAACTGAATGGCCTCAAAAATTTTCCAGTTATTCTATAATTATTACATAATCGTCAACAAGGCGGTCTGAATTAAATAAAAATGGGACCAGTTAACGCAGTAATTCTGTATAAATTAACAATAACTATTTAAGAGCACTAAGAATACCTGCGTTGGTCCTGGTCGTCATGGACAAACGAACAATGCAAAGAAACGTGCCATGTACATAGCGCCATATAACGTGAAAACATTAAAACAGAAGAAAAACTAGAAGAGTTACAAAACGAAATATAGAATATAAAATGGAACATAGTAGATCTGAGTGAAGTCAGGAAAACATTTTACAAATTTAAATTCAAAACACGTACTATACAGTAAGAGACAAGCTGAAACAAAAACATAAGGACTTGGCAAAGGACGTTGTAGCCTACGAAGGCATGTCCGACAGAATTGCGTATAGAACAATTAATTTAAATAAAAAAGAAAAACTCAAAGTTATACAGGTATATACCAATCGGAAGAAGAAGACATAGAGAGTTTTTACGAAGAACTAACAGAATGTTTCCAACAGAAGCAAACCACTTATTTGCTAATAATTGCAGACTTTAATGCGAAGGTAAGCAAAAAGCTGGAAGATACTGAAAACAGTATGGACGCACATAGAATAGACCACAGAAACCATAGAGGAGATGCGTTAGCAAATTTTGCAGAGTCAAGCAAGCTTTACATAATGAACCCGTTTTTCAAAAAAAAAACATGCAAATGGACATGGCGAAGCCCTGATTATACGATAAAAATGAGATAGACTTTATAATTTCCACCCACAAAAATAGTACAAGACGCATCAGTCCTAAGCAAGTGTACAGTTGGTAGTAACCACAGAATGATCCAAGCAAAGCTGCACATTAATCTTCAATCACTTAGAGCTAAGAAATTCAAAAATAGAAAGAAACCAATTGACACTAACAAACTGACAAAATAAGTTACTTTTTCAGGAAGAACTAACAAATAGGCTGATGCTAGATAAAATACATGATGTACAAGATATAAATAAAATTAACGACCATATCTTGTTGGTAATAATAGAAGCAGCATAAAACAAAAACACAAAAATTAGCCAAGAAGCAGAAAACCTCATAAAGAAACGAAGAATCTTCAAAATAAAAAGATAGAATTAACAGAATTGAATAAACTGATTAAAAAAGAATGAAAAATGAACCCAGACGAGAGACAAATTACAGTCTCAAAAAGAAATATCTTAAATGTAGGTTCGGAAGAAATACCGGACATAACAACAAACGAAATTAAAAACGCTTTAAAAAGATGAAGAACAATAGATATCTAGAGCTAGACAGTATTATTGTTGAAATGCTGAAACAGGCGGGAGATAAGCTGTACCAAAAACTTGTAAAAGTATATAATCACTAAGGCATGGTAAACAGCGGAAGTCATAATCGTCCGTAAAAAAAGGAAATGTTGCAGAATTAAATAAGTACAGATCAATAACCCTTTTGACGCAACTCTATAGGATATTTATAAGAATAACTATCAACCCATTGACGACCAAATTTAGATCAGGATTCATGTGACCACCTTCAAACAATCAAAACTTGCTAAAAAAGCAAAAATATAACATCCATCTATGCATAGCCTTTATAGACTAGGGGAAGGCACTTGACTCCGTAGAAATCTAGACAATACTTTAATCGTTGGTGGTGAATAGTCTGCAAATACACAACCAATTAATATAAAAATAGACCCAACTACAATTACAGATAATACACCCATACAGAGAGGATGGGATCTACCCAAAGCTATTTACCAACGCGCTAGAAGATGTCTTTCGTCAAATGGATTGGTGGAATAAAGGTATAAATATTGACGAAATGAACTTGAGCCACTTGAAGTTCGCTGACGACATCGTTATACTTAGTAAAGATCACCGAGAACTAAAGGAAATGATTAACAAACTTAACCGCTCAAGAAAAGTTGAACTAAAAATGAACAAGACGAACATAAGCGAAAATATAAACATAATCTTAGAAGGTACACCGTTGGAAATTGTTGATAAATATATAAACTTAGGCCAACAAATCTCAAAAGATGAAAAGATGTCCGAGAAAAAGAAAAATAAGAATAAGCTGTTCTACATTTCAAAAGCTCAGCTACGTTCTAAAAGGTAAAGGACTCCCAAATTATTTAAAGGCAAAGGTTTATAACCAATATGTTATCGCGGAAATCATGTATCGCTATGAAACCTGGAGACTCACAAAAACGAACTATCAGTGGTTGGCGAAAACACAAAGAAAAAAATAAGAAACGAAACACTTGGATACGCCAGCAAACAAAAGTTAACGATATTATTATTATTTTTTTAATGTATGTTTACAATGCAATCTGTTTTTTACAAACAATAAGCATATTTTCTGAATTTGTACAAGTGACATGCAGAGGTGTGCTCCAATGAGCAGCACTCTCTATGAAAACTTAATAACTTAATACTAATGATGCTGATACTATCTTATGTCATGTCCTACAATCTACAAAATTAACGTCTATACACCAAATCTAAAGGCGTCTTTCGTTTTAATCGTAACGATATTATGGAAATAATTGCATAAAATGACAATGCACTGGTCATTTGAAAAGTACACAAAATAATAGATGGACTAAAACTATTACAAAAGACTGCGAAGTTACAAAAGAGGCAACGAAAGCCCAAGTAGAAGATGGCGAGAGACATACAAGATGTTGTAGGAGTACAGTGGATAAGGTTAGCTACGAACAGAGAAAGATGGAAAATTTTGGGAAAGACCTACGTCCAACAATGGATGGAAAAATGTTCACCGTAATCGTAATCGTGTGATTTATAGTATTATCCCAGTACGCAATGTCGCCAACGTTCAATAGTGGAATAAACGAAAGAACTTTCGAACGGCTATTTAAAAATAAAACGTAAAATATTAACAATTTCCCGACTTGATCCACCTAGATGCCAAATATACAAGTTGCACATTACATTGATCTTCAATGACTTCTACCACTATTTTCATTGCAACACAAACAAGATTAAGAAGTATTTATGATACCCAAAAATGATATCTATACTCCGATTGCGTTGCAGTCTTTATGTGTGTAAGAATTATAGTACCCTGTGGTGCCACCAAGTAAAGTTGCTGATACTCATAAAAGATTGAACAGCGATAGATGGAGTGGTTCTGGCTCGACGCGCCGTACAATAAACGCCACTCTATTGGAATGGGGGCATATTGGAAGCCGTCTTCCCAAGAAACTACAGCTGGGATTGTTTATTCCAAAATAAACGGTGATTACCTTTTAGGGTCAAAAGGAAAGGCTATCTTCTCGTAAATAAAGCAAGCTTTCGGGTACACCAAACTATTTTACGACCTACACTACCGCTCATGGAAGTATGGATGCTTTATCAACATTCCTTTATACGGTGAATAACTATACATTTTGTAATAAATTTTACCATCTCCTTAAACAACATTGTTTTGAATGACAATAATTAGACACTTGCAAGTTTTTTAATTGTATTTGTTGGATCGAAAAATACAACGAAAAAAATGTTTTGAATTGCCACTCAACATTTCGAATCTTTATTTCTGTCCCTATCTTTTGGTTTAGATGTTTGCTTACATTTAAAAAAAAGTACGCCGTCCGGAGCTCCGACTTGCGAGCTCGCCAGTTTATCACAGACCTCCCGCCGCTTACTTTTTTTTTGTTACGTCTCATTTGAAAGTTTTTTATTCAATGGCTCGTGGTAAGCCTCTCGCCATAGAAACTCGTTCAGCCATTCTCAGTTTAGATTGAAAAAAGCTATCAGTACGTAACATCGCAAAACACTAAGGGTTTGTGCTTCGACGGTGAATCTTACGTTACAACGCTATAGAGAAACAGGAAGTCTTAGGAATCGCCATCCGATGCAAAGAATTAGTTTATCAGACTGATGAGTAAGCGAAATAAAATTAACTGCCCTAGATATTGATGCGGAGTTTAACTGGGGACGTGATGAAATCATTTAGCATAACAAAGTATGGTCGTATTACGACCAAAAACTCGCTGTTACAGCGTAGTAATAAGACAAAAGCATCGTTTTTGAACAATTGAATAGTAGCAAAACCTATTATGGATCGACGAATCCTAACTTAAAATTTTCAGTCGAAAACGGAGGATCTAAGTCTAAAAAGGTGATCCAAAAAAGGTTGCTCCAACTATCAAACACGGAGGTGGGTCTGTTTTAGTGTGGGGATGCTTCTTTTTGGCCGGTGTGGGGACTTAGTAAAAGTCAAAGGCAATATAAGGTAAGAACAATATACAAAATTTTAACGGAAGATCCCATATCATTTAGATTGCGATTAATCGGGAAGGAATTCGTAATTATGCAAGACAATAATCCTAAACATAGTTTAAAGCTTTGTAAGGGCTATCTAGCAAACCAAAATAACAAAAAATGATCAAAATGATGAAATGGTCACCACAGAGTCCAGACCTCAATTCCATAGAGTTGCTATGGGATGAGCTGGACAGAACAGTAAGAAAGAAGCAAAGAGTTCTTTAATAGAAAAATTAGGTAGACATTGCAACGAATGAAAAATTATGGAATATAACAGTAAGTACAAGATCAGATTATCGTTGTATACAATTTTATAAAATGAAACAAAGTTGTTATTCCAATTATTGGTTTCACCTATGAATACTTAAGAAAACTCCAATGATTAAAGAGAACAACAATTAAATAGAAAAAGAAAGGTTCAGTTATTAATCTTGTTAATTAGTTTTACTCTACACTATCTATAACCACCGCATATGCCTTCTCTGATCTAAGATATATATTTCTAGCCTGTGACTTCGTCGTGTATTTCGTCTATTCATTACTTCTTCTATAAAAGTCTTCAATATGCTCTCTATTCCTAGGACATATTCCGTTAGCGCATTTCTTCTTTTTTATGCCATTTATAATTTTCCTTTTACCTGTGCTCCTTCTATTACTTCTGGGTTATTAATTTTGTTTACCCAGCACACCCAAACATGCATCTTAACACCAGACCTCGATAGCTTCAATTCTCTTTTTTTCACCAGTGGGGATCGTCCATGTCTCGCATTCATAAAGGGCCATATTCCACATAAATGTTTTTGTCGGATGTTTTCCCTAATTAATGATATCCACTTTTTAGATATTGGCCATTTCGTTAAGTTTAATTCAAGATCTTGTGCACTTTCTCCTAATATAGCTATTTCATCTTATGTCTCATATCTTATCACCTCTATTTCTTTTTCTGTATTTTGATTCCTATGTATACTCTCTCTCTATCTCCCCTCCCCATCTTTCCATTCTCTCTGAATTTATTTAGTATAGGTTAAAAAGCAGTGACAATAACATGCATGTTTTACCCCCTATTCGTTTTAGTGTTGCTTTTTTAACTTTATTAGCACTTTCTATGGCATGTACAGGATTTTTACAACTTTTCTGTCTCTGTATTAAATACCCGATCGATGTATAACCTCTAGAAGTACCTTATACTTTACTTTTTCCATGTCGACATACGCCATGGATGTATTTTTTTATTTCATCATCTTTCCTAGTTTCTTATAAACTCAAATTGATCTTTTGTGAGTTATCCTAGTACCAGTTCTATTCTTGTGTACACGATTTGTGTTAATATTTTTGATGCGTGTGGTACTAGGCTAAGTATCCGATAGTTTTCACATTTGTCTACTATTTTGTTTTTTGAGATTGGTATTATTATGTTATTATTAAAGTCTGGTGCTATTCCTGTCACATATATCGCATGTACTGTTTGGTAATAATACCTTAGGATTATTTTCTCTTATACGTTTTATAATTTCAGAGGGTATCTGGTCTATCTGTAGGGCTTTTTTATTTTCAGATCTTTTAATATTGTGCATATATAATCGTATCCCCCATCGCGTCTTCTTCACTTTCTTTTCACTATCATATAATTCTTCCAGGTATTGTTTCTACGTTTCTTAGATTTTTCCCTGGTCGTCGACAAGTTTGTTGATATTTTTCTGGGTTCCTTGAAAAAAGTTTTCACTATATATATTTATAACGCGTACTTGGTTACTCTAAGCAATTTTGCTATTTATTCGCATATTTCTCATGTGACCATAATATTGAATCAAGACCAATGCACACTTGATAGCGCAAAAATCTAATGTCTGTGATGACAATAATTTTAAAATTTGTAATTTCAAATAAAGTGTGTTTTTATAGAGGTATAGAACTTTGAAATGGAATAAAACAAAGATGCATTTTTTAAATTGACATGAAATTTACTTTATTCGAAAGATAATCTTCTGGCATTATAATTTAAATATGACTTCTAGCATGTGACCGCCACGGACGTAGTCTAATCTGGAGGTCCAATTTTCGATGACTTTTTCCAACATTTGTGGCCGTATATCAGCAATAACGCGGCGAATGTTGTCCTCCAAGTGGTCAATTGTTTTGGGGTTATCGGCGTAGACTAGCGACTTCACATACCCCACAGAAAATAGTCTAGCGGCGTTAAATCGCACGATCTTGGAGGCCAATTCACGGGTCCGAAACGTTTCCTTCAATAAATCAATTGTGGCACGAGCTGTGTGGCATGTTGCGCCGTCTTGTTGAAACCACAGCTCCTGCACATCATGGTTGTTCAATTAATGAACGAAAAAGTCAGTAATCATGGCTCTATAGCGGTCACCATTGACTGTAACGTTCTGACCAGCATAGTTTTTAAAGAAGTACGGACCAGTGATTCCACCAGCTCATAAAGCACACCAAACAGTCAGTACGGATGTAACAGTGTCTCAACATACACTTGAGGATTACCATCACTCCAAATACGGCAGTTTTGTTTATGGTCGTATCCATTCAAACAAAAGAGAGCTTCATTGCTAAACAAAATTCGCTTATGAAAATCGGGATCAACGGAAATCTTGTTTTGGGCCCATTCACCGAATCTACGCCTTGCTAGGTGATCGTGTGGTTTCAATTCTTACACGAGTTGGATTTTGTAAGCATGCAAACCAAGATCTTTCGCAAAATCTTCCATAAAGTGGATGGACACATATCCAATTCCTGTGCACGATGGCGGATAGACTGATTCGGGTCTTCCTTTACGCTACGCTCTACAGCAGCAATGACTTCTTCTGTACGCACTGTACGACGTCTCTGTGGATGCGTATTATCATTTAAAGTAAACGTGGTGCGAAAACGTTCCATAGTTAATCGAATTAATTGCTCTGATGGACGATTACGTTGACCGTAAAATGGACGTAGTGCGCGATACGTATTTCGAACAGAACCATGATTTTCAAAATAAATTTGCACAATTTGGAAGCGTTGTTCAGGCGTCAGTCTATTCATGTTAAAATGCCAAACCAAACTAAACATAAATCACTTGACAGCTGACAGAATGGCCGACAGTTAAAAAAGTGTTGCCAACTTAAAGTTTTATACCTCTATAAAAAACACCCGCTAGAAATAAAAAAATTTTAAAAGACGAATTTTAAAAGACTGCCAGTTTTCCAGAAAGTAAGGATGGTTTATGGTTACGATTACTGGGACAATGTAAAACCGTCATTTGTGAAACTTTTTGAATCTAATTTGTACTTCTGTGATTCATTCACATGAAAAAACAAAAATTTAATCCTAATGTGCGAGATTTTCAAATCAGCTTTCATATCTCTGTGACTTTCCTCATACAGTTACTTCAGTAGTGAATAATGAAATATATTCTATTTTATATAGTTTCTTGTTTTTCACCTTTTGGATAATTCTTATGTAATATGATTTTCTTACAAAGTTCTTGTGAAAGATACAACTGTTGAGAAAAATATTTATATATAAAATATTACCCTCGTCTAAACAAAGCGTGGTTTGGAGTAGTTCGCCTTCATTTATTCGGGTATAAACGTAACATAGTCCTATTATATTTTGCAAATTTTTTATATAGTAGTGAACTGTTTTCCTTTAACGTTAGAATATTCCAAACATCTCTTATTTTTTCAGTCTATCTTTGTTGAGATCACTAAATTCTTCATTTTAAATATAAATAAGAAGGAATCGGTTCTTCAAACTTCGTTTTTTGCAAACTATCATTAGTATTATATCAAATTTTATAGTAATGAGATGCATGGTTTGAGAAAAAACAAAGTTACACATTCTTTCCTTTATTGAGATTATACTATCATCGACATTCATAACTATAAAGAAAAAGTCATAAAAATATTTCGTGAGCAAGAAAAACAATGTATCCTAATATGTGTTCTTCTATGGTTGGGATATTTAGTTCAAGTATTGTGGTTCCTTATATACCATGGAGAATTTGTGGCTATTCGAAGAATCTTATTTTGTAGTGTTTGTAATTTTGCGGATGTGAGTCGGTGAAGCAGATCCCCATACAAGCATGCATACATTACCAGTGGTCTAATTATTGATTTATAGATTAGCATTGTACAGTCTATGTGTAGAGAACTTTTTCTGTTTATCAGTGGGTATAGTAGGCTAATCTAGTAAGCTTTCGTCAATTTGTGGTTAATATGGAAACACCAGGTTAGTCGTTGGTCTAAGATATACCCTAGATACTTAACTGGGCTAATTTTCTTCATTATTTATTTGAATGTTGGGTATATCTCTGAGACGTCGTAAGGTAAACATGGCTTGACATTTAGTTGAGTTAAGGTTTATGTGCCATTTTCCCATCCAGCTTGATATTGTATTTAGGCTGGATTGTAGTTCGTTGATGCTTCCAATAGTTCTTTGCTCTGGGTAAGTAGGCAGTATCATCTGCGTACATAGCAATGGCTGCTTTGTCTATTTGAGGCATATCATGGACGTAGATATTAAATAGTGTTGGGCCCAATATGGATCCCTGTGGGACGCCTGCATTGATAGGTCTAACTGTTGAGTATGTGGAATTGATTCTAACGGAGAAGGTGTGGCGTGTAAGAAATTATCGTATAATATGTATCAAATAATCTGGTATGTGGAGACGCTGTAGTTTATAAAGTAGACCTTCTATCCAGACCCTGTCGAAAGCCTTAGCTATATCCAGGAATGCTGCTGTAGTATAAGCTTTATTTTCTAGCCTTTTTATGTATTCCACAATTCGTTGTAGCTGATGGGTCGTTGAGTGTTTGGATCTAAATCAAATTGGAATGGAGGATATGTTAAGCAAGTGTAGGTTTTGAAGTAGGCGCCTGTTCATTATTTTTTCTAACAATTTGGATAAAGATGAGAGCAGGCTAATTGGTCGATAGCTCGTTGGAGAGTGCCGATTTTTTCCAGGTTTGTGAAATGCAAGTATGGTTGCATGCCTCCAGGCAGCAGGGAAGTAACCAAGTCGCATGCAGGCATTGAAAACTGTGGCTAAGTAGGCATGTATTTTAGTTGTGAAGTTTTTAATTATTATGTTTGGTATGCGGTCGCTTCCTGGGGCTTTTTGCACTTTCAGTTTTTTAGCTAATCTTTTAACCTCTCTGGGCGATGTTGGTTTGAATTCACCCCTTGTATTTGATTCGTATTGGAGATATTGTCTTACTTTCTCATCAAAAGCATTATCATTATTTGGTGCTGGAGTAAACACAGCTTCAAAATGGTCCGCAAATATATTGCAGATTTCTTCATCTGTTGTAAAGGTTGTGTTGTGAGTGAATAAAACAGTAAACAAAGGTTCAAAATGTGTTGGAAAAGATAACAAAACGTATGGTAACAAAAATATATATAGAGTTAAAGTTAAACTTGGAGTAAAAACCGAAACCCGTAAAGAGAAAAATGGGTAGTCTACAAATGAGATGAAGAGGACGATAAAGTAAGAAAATACATTTCAGATTTACATGAAAGGGACAAGAGAAGAACTAAGATGGGAGTTTAACTTTGATTAAAAAATACATGTTCAATGATAATTAAGTATATTTTTAAATTCTTAATCTTTAATCGTGATTATAATTTCATGAATTTTACTGTTATCATTTTCTTCATTTTCTTAAACATAATTCACATACTTCCTTGTCCACCCCTCCATCCTTCAAGTTCTGTATTCAATCACTTCTTCATGATCTTGTTGATTTTCGTCTTTCATTTTTTTCAATAGATTTCCAATCTGTTTCTACTCCCATTTCACTCCACATGTATATAGTTATATGCGCATTTGTTGGTGCAAAATCTTTAATTAATTAATATCTGTGTTTCATCACTACTGCCATTTTCAGACTTTGACCTACATGTGGCGCGATGTGCAGAACCTTCACTTTCCAGCGCGTTTGCTATCCTATTACGCTAGTCAAAACAACCATTCATCTTTCATACAGCTCCCGTCGTACCGAAATGGCATAGCCGCGGGTACTTACCGCAACTGCACTTCGGCGTCAATTTCATCAGGCGCGCCAGCTGCCGAGTTAGAGCAAGATTCCGTTTCGATCTGTTTTTGTTGGCGGCATTAGATTTGCGCTTGTACATGACTGAATGCCTCTTCAATTTAACAAGCCCGTGTTATTTGCAATATTCCTTGTATTTGGTTGCGACACGCTCGCTGTTTTCTAGCGCTGCTCGAATTGCTCTAATGCCGCCGCGCGCCGGGCTTATTAGAATGATTTATTCGCAGCGGTACCTTTTTATTAACATATTAATCTTGTTGTATAAAAGGCAACGTTTATAAATCGAGGTAAATTACAGGTATTTTTCATCACCAAGAGTTCTAAAATAATAGAAAATGGATCACACCCTGCCTTAAAAATAACCAGAATGTCTCAATTTTAATGAAATTAGTGGCGCCATCTGTCGATTAATTTAGGAAACGTCAACTTTCCTAAATAATCTAAAAATTTCATGGCACTTCGTACATGGGCGAAAAATGAATAAAAAAACAAATTCTGTGTTAAAAGCGGAGAAAGTGCTACAAAATACTCCAAATACTTAAAATTGTTTATGGATATAATTGTTTAACACAAACACAAGTTTTTGATGATCCTGAGAAGGTAGAGGATGTGAATGATGACAGACGTTTAGGTCAATCAATTTAAACGATGATCAAAGAAAATTTCTCAAAATTCCAAAAAAAATATGGGCGAGATTCATGAAAATAGCGCTTCATCGAATTTTATCTAAAAACTTGGTCTACGAAAACTAAATTCGAAATTTGTTCCAGATCGATTGATGGATGGCAGACATCATCGGAGAAGTTGGAAAAGACAAAAACTTCTTAAAAACGATTATAACTCATAATGCGATCCAAAAACCAAGCGTCAAAGTGTTGAATGGCGTTCTCCAAACGAGGTAAATAAAAAAAAATCATTTAGAGAATTCCAAGGGAATTATCCGCAAAGCAAGTGACAGAACAGCTAATCCTGAATATTATTTTGGTATATTGAGTATATATTAGGCTGTATTCGTCATATTCACTCTGAATATCCAGTAGTCAGATTGTTGCATGATAATTTACCTTCTCATCATTCATCAATAAATTGATTTTTGTTTTTAAGTCATTTTGGTTATTTCTGATAAGGGTGCTGTATTTTTTGGAGATTTGGATGAAACTCAGAAAGAGATTACGCGAGGGGATAGACTTTACTGAGAATGTGTATTCCTATAGTAGCTTCAGAAAGGATACTAGCCCAATTTCGTATTCTATAAATATGGCTTTTGGTAGTTTCTGGTTATTTGTAAAACTAAATGATAAGGAGTGAAGCATGGCATGCAATCATAGGTCTAAAAAAAAAGTTAATTGTAACTCAATTGCGGCTGATGGAATTTTTTCCATTAGCAAATATAATGATGTCATCTTTCAAGAATATTTTAAAACAATTCGTGTTTGCGCAATGGGCTGAGCACTTTTGTTGAATTCATATATGGATGATAATCTGCGAAGATGCATTGCCATTTCATACTATTAAAGAGGATCTTGGTTAATGATAAAAATTGGGCCAAGTGTAAAAAATGATTCGCAAAAGGAGAGAGGGACAAAATCAACCTGGTTGTGTAAAAGGAACCAAATCCTGTTTAAGATGTTTCGAAGTTGCAACAATATGCCACAACAACCTACTGAAGATGTTGAGATAATTGGAAACAAACTAAAAAAACAAAACAATGACCGGCATATACGATTGTTTGTGATTTCTAAAAAGAAGCTTTACAACAATTTTGTTGAATTCAAAATGCCATAGAATCTGTTTTAAAACAACTTTTCTAAGCTGCTAGAGTCGTGATCATCGGCTATCTTACACAACAATTAAAGCTGTGAAAATCTTATATTTCAGCCAAATAAAGCTCAGATTTAATCGGGTTATCAATAGTAGTTTTTGCTATAGAAAATCGTGAGAATCGCCACATAAAAGTACCGGTAATGGATTGGCTACCATATCAAAAGATCGGCTTGAACTGGTAGTCACAGGCGAGTTTGAAATTTATTAACTCATTATATCTCCAGAACCGCCCTTCCACGCAGCATTAGTTCTCTCCTTTTACAATGCAAGAGTTATTTGCGCCTTAGATACCCTAACAAGTCGGTTTACTTCGACACCTCCTATAATTGGATTTATTCTAGGCCTCCTGTACTTCATTTACCGTATAAATTGCTCCACCAGCCCCTAGTTGGCCTAACGGCCGCTGCCACACCTCAGGTGCGTAATGAACCCGCTGCCCCATCGCAGAATTACGAGTCGGTATCAGCAGCGAGCGGGCGTTGCGCGCTTCGATTGGTTTGGCGGCTTGATTAGCGCGTTCGAACTGTGGAGCAGATCGGCTGCCAATACGCGCACGAATCTATGGCGGCGGCCGGCGGCCAATTATCCAGGTCATTAGACACCTGTTGGCCGACTCCATTTCAGCGGATGAATTGAATAAGTGCAGGTTCCATTTCTTTAATGAGTTTCGTAGCATGCGATTTTAATCTCGCTTTAATTTCGCCGCCGCGAGCTGCATGCTCCATTAGGAGATTAGATTATCCGCTCGCCGTCGAGCGGCCTGCCTGCATGTGTTCTTGCTTTCATTAATTAGCGCGAAGTGGGGCAAAATGTCGGAAAAGTTGAGTTAGCAGTGGGCTGGAGTACTAAAAATGTTCCGAAGGCAACCACAAAACACAGTTAACAAAATTAGATAAAGCGAACTGAAGGAAATACTGGAGGTTAGCAATAGAGAACATGCCAGGCATACAAAGCATCTTCGAAGAACCGCAGTAGCATGTCAGCAGCCATCAATATTGCCGATCATTCAAAAACGATTGGCACTCCTTTTCAAAATGCCGATCTTGTCACAGAATTGTGTTTAGTTGTATATTGTAAGAATAGAGTCGAATAAAAGAAAGATTTAAAGAGAGTTTGTGATAATTGATTAGCTAGCAACAATGTCTACGTAGACGCAAACTCCAACTCTACGCAAGCTTTGTCGTATCAGAACTAAAAATGTTCCCTGTTCCGAACAATGATGCCTCGAAATGCCGTTAAAACTGTTCCGAAGCCCAGACTCACGTGTAGTCATAGCCCATAAATCCTGAATCATTTCCGTTCTTAACCAACCAACTACATATTCAAGAAGTTCTAACGTCTACACGGTCCGTCGTTTACATGGGGCCAACTGTTGACGAGACAGAAGATCCACATAATTCCGTCTGACCGTCGGGCTACCTAGACAACTTGAATCATTTTCATTGCTCGAACGAGGATCTTGCAGTTGCAAAGGTGACGAAAATGTACTGAGAAGGTAAAATCAGGAAGCATCTGGGAAATGCGCTTAAGCCACATATTATCCAGTTTAATATTGGACAGGCGAATCGCATTCGATGTTTTGGCGGATATAGTAGCTTTCTCTCACAAATCTTCAAAATCCACCATCCATCAGGACTTGAAGATAACAGAGGGCACAACATGTTCCTAGCATTATCACTGTTCAAAAAAACAAAAACAAAACAGAAGCATATGGAGATACACCAACAGTAACTACAGGTATGCAATGCGGATCCGGAAACATTCTTTGAGTGTTTGGTCATAGTAGACGAATCATATTCTGAGACGTCATCGAAAAAGAAATGTCAGACTATGGAATGGCGGCATACTGGAAGCCATAGTTATCTTAACCATTTTTTCAAGAAAAATTAGTTTTCCCATCTTCATGGCAATTATGAAATAATGACGATTTAAGAAGAGAAGCCAAATAGAGACCAAAAAAATAAATTTGCAGATAACAATATGCAATAATCTAGTCAAACATATTGGTAGAAACGTGACACATGTGACATGATAAATGGAGTATCACACGTTATGACATAGCTCTTGTATTACATACCTATCGGATTTAAATTGTCCAAAGGAAACCATAAAAAGCGCGTCAACAGCTTGGAATATCGTACGCTATTCACTGTAACTCTATTTTCACTCATTTTCACAAAAATTTTACCCAATCACACCGTCAGTCTAAAGATAAGGTCAAATTATGGCGCGTTGTGCATGCAATGACTTTTTATGGTCCAAATTTGCCAATTTTGTTTATTCACAAAACCATCAAGCTGGATTTTATTGCGAAAGATATTTTTTCAAAAATCTCCGAGTACTTGTGTTAGTTGCACATTGTAGGCTTTGTTGTGCAGATCTTAAGTAACATTTTGCTGTAAGATGGTTTTCACAACTATCAATTGTTGTAAACGGTGACGAACAGATGTGGACTACCAGGATTGCTGTATAAATGTTGGCAGAACGACCGGCATGATAACGCACGAATAATTTACTGTCTCTAGTCGAACTGGTATCTGTGAACTTCTTGGTCACTCTTTGAATTGTAGGCTTATTTACCACATTTTGTTTCTACAATAACACATTGTTCCTTCGTTCTACGCTAACTAACTGCAGCAAAAGTAGATAACATAACAAATATAGGTAATGCAGTAACACAACGGACAAAATAAATCTTATTTTCAACAGTGATAAACAAACTCAATATTAAATATATTCTTGCCAGAAAAAATTTGACCGTCCATTTTTGATGTATAGTGAATCTCCTTAATGGAGCAAAGATAAACGGTTATCGTGCCTTATCGAACCTTTCAATACACATTTTGACTGTAGAGTATAAAAACTGTTTTTACTTGCGTGAGTAAACGAGAGTAGAGAGTGAGAGAGATAAAAATACGTATTTCAGGGAAAGCTATACTCTAAGCTGCTGACAATGGAAATTTAGAGGATCCAAGTTTCGATAAGGACATGGAAGATATATATTTACTGCTTGACGAAACATTTTTATTATAAGTATAGAAGATGTGAAAAATAGATAGCGTTCGCGCCCGGGGACAATAATGTCAAGAATTTAAAAAAATAAAGCATTGCAAATTTAAAGAATTAGGATTCGTTAAGAAACACAAAGGAGATTACGTAGAGATAGGTAAACTAGATATGCTAATTGAGTAGCTTGAAACAAAGTAAACGATCGTTAATAAACTTGTGTCATTTCATATATTAACCTTGTTGAGATAAAAGTATGAATAACACTAAGTACAGTTCGTGTACTACTACATATTCGGAGGATATCTGTTGATATCATGTCCTAAGTAGAGTTATAGCATGCTTCATATGAACGATAAAGACTAATCTCTTCTGTTCTTATATATATGGAGAGAATGAAGTAGATCTTTCATGATACATTGTAAAGATACTAGACAGTTCAGTAAAACTTCTCACCAAGCGTCATCATCATCAAGCCAGTATGGAGTTTGACTTTGAGGTGGCCTAATTAAAGCGTGGCTATTCTGGTTCACCTCCAAAAATTCAGGCCTTTAATCGGCATTGCACTTCGTAGTCTTTATATTTCTGTACAAGTACACGTGAGAATCATTTAAGTGCTGAGCTCTTCATTTAGACGTATTGTGTAACTCTTATATAGCATCACCTGGCGTTACCTACCATTTTAACAATTTCTGCAAATGCAGTTTTTCATACACAAAATACACCAATTTCATCACTACATATGTGTAAGACCGCGTTTTGGCATTTCTGTACTATATGAAAAACTTAAATATGAAAAGCAATGTCTATTAATTTAATTAGTACTGAGAGAGTACATAAAAACATTTGATATTGAGGGTTACAATTAATAAATAAGTGTCTACCACAAATAACACAATCTAATAACACAATTTTATTATGTATCTATTTTTCTCTTGTTTTGCTCGTTCTATTAATCTTCACCCTTTTAAAAACCATCATTTATTGTACTGAAATATAAGTTTATGATTATCACTATGATTCTCCATCTACTGAATCTGATCACTAATTTTAGCTTACATTTGTTTTGAATTTTACCAATAAAGAATGGATCTGGTAAGTATATACACACCAAACATAAGTAAAGCCAAGAATAAACAAACTTTGGATCCTATGTACATAATAGAAGATTTTAACTATAGAATTGCTGTATATAACTTCGATCAATAATTCATAAACAGCAGCACAAATGTACTTTTAGTAACACAAAAGACCAAAATTCAATAATTGACTATATCATCAATAGAGAGATTCATTCAAATTAGATAGCAAACGTAAGAATATTCAGTTTTGTCTTGCATAAATACAATATCCAAAAGAGAAAATGGCCGCTGTATATCGAAAAGTTTAATTCAGCCAACAAAAATCCCATTCAAAAAGAGATCGAAAGAAAAAATAAGCTCTAACCTCATAACAGCGGATAAACAAATCGATAAACTGTAGAAGAAGCAGAATATATTGTGCAAAGAAAGCGCTCAGACTAGAAAGCTGGCAATAATAAAAATAAAAATGGTTCACAAAAAAAGTAAAAGTACCAGCAACCAAAGGATGGCAGAAGTACATAAATAATAAAAAGTAGGAAATTAGGTAAATAAAGAAATAAAGCAACTGAAGAAGACACGTTGGGTAAACTATCTAGAAAGAGAATACGACTTTTATAGACGCCAAAAGGTGTAGATTGTATTAAAAATGCATAAAAAAGTTGTTAGTGAAGGAAAAATGGAAGAATAATAATCCTACATGCAAGAGCTTTATAAAACCGAAAAAAGAAATAATGAAAACACCTAAGAAAATATACGCCTGGAGTAATCCTCAGACGAAGAATATAGAATACCGTTAAGTTGAAAAACAGAAAAGCTTTTGGATCGCACAAATTTCAAATTAAATGCTCAAAAAGGCTTTTGGTGACTAGCAATGTTTTACAAATGCTTCTAGAACACAATTCAACTGCAACTGCATTAAATTGATTGAACATATTAATAAGTATAGTAACTTATACAGACACAACAGGGACTAACTGAAGAAGTATCCATTCTGACAAGAATTCACCAAGGTGATAATGTAAGTCCAAATTTTTCAATATAAATAGGGATAAAATAATACAAGGCGTCAACGAAGTCAAATGGGATAATAAGTGATAAAAAATACTGTGTTCTATGGCAACGACGTGATATTGATGGGAGAAGCTAAACATAAATTGCAACAACTGCACCGAACTTTATATGAAAAAACTCAAGGTATAAGATGTAGTATCTATCAATACATTTGAACAGAAAGTAAACAAAAAAATGTGGCGTGGTTCTCGGCCCTTGATTTAAACGAGGTGCGTAGTAAATATTTGAACGGAAAGTAAACATGAAATTTGGCATGCCGTGCTCTGAGAACTTAATTTACACGAGAGCATCCGTGAGTTCGTGCACGCACGTCGGGGCCGGTCTCGCTCCTTGCCGAAAGGCCGAGCGGTCGCGGTTATTGGGCCAAGCGGAGCTCCGATTGTAAATAAAACTGTTCCACGTTCCCGATTCAGAAATAAAGCCGATCCCTTTAAAATTTATACGTTCCCATCTTGCAAAAATTTGAGGGAAGACGGGTAAAAAATTGTCAGTCTAGGGCGCCAAAAATACCTTTTGGGCGGCAACCTCTAGTAATTTACAGGAAAGAAGCTTCGGTCACATTAATGGAATGGCTGAAGATCGTTGGGCATAATGGGTAAAAGATAAAAATCCCAATACAAGGAAACCTCATGGTCAATTTTCTAAAAGATGGTATGAAAGCTGGTACACAAAGCGTTAAATAAAAGAGGGAGAAGAAAAAAAATTAAAAAGAAAACATTGAAACATAAATTTTTCTTTATCCTGTAAAATGGCATGTTTTACATTATCTACTTTCAAAACTTTCCTTATCATTTAAATTTCACATCTATCTACCTCCCCAACCCCCCAAAAAATTATTCTGATAATATTACAAGCACTTATTTGTAGAGCTTCACGTCAACAAATCATTGTTGAATTAGAATACTGTAATAAAGAGCTTTCAATGTTCTTCACTTATATAACAATAAAGAAATTTGCCCTAAACGTTAGTTTTCACGAAATCGGACACAAACCTTGTCGCCCATTCATCACCTACATGTAAGCACGTTTCCTACAGAAATTATTACCCCTAAATAGTCATAACAACTTAATAACCCTCTTCTTCTTCCAAAGTGTCCATTTCGCTGCTCAACTGGCGCTCGCCAAATAATTACGGCCGATACTAATTGGAGTCGCTCCCTCGGCTGCGGACTTCGTTCCATATCGATCCCGCCGGATGAAATATTTACAGACGTGTTCCGACTGTGTGCTCGCCAGCCCAACGATGTGTAAAAAAGAACAGGGCGTGCTTTGTATGCACTGCCCGGGATTATTGGTGTAGTTTTACATTACGAAACCATTTCGCCGCGGGGTTGGGTCCGGACGAGCGAGCGAATTAGCCAGGCAGCGCAGTCCGTGCTTTCTGGTTTTGCCCAATTTGGGACGGACGGGGTTAGCGATGCGAACTCAATTCTGGTTTGCGAGGACAAATGTGATGCGATGCTCGTATGCATATTAAAGCAGTTTAATGTGCGTAATTGCACGAGATGCCAGGAAACTGATGGAACGAAAAAATGAACCAAAACCTACACAGCAAAAAGGCTGATAAAGAAAACGAATAACATTTACAATGTGGAGTATCAAAAAAAACAAAGAAGTGGATCAAACTAGAATAAACTAGGCTAGATTGAGAATTTATTTATTCGTTGCTAAGCCATAGATGCTTTTGAAAACAATCTTATCGTGATGATTTATCGTCCTATGCATTTTAACAAATTTTCGAACGCCGCCATAAAGGCATCGTCGAGGTCGCCGCCGTACCGTCGCGGTAGAGCGGTAAACGTAATGCACTGCTTGCAATGTGTGAGCCGCTGCCGTTGAGACCCTGCAGTGATCGTAAACGTGAGAAGACTAAGACAGGGCGGAATATTCCAGATTATACGCAAACGACCCCAGCGTTTCGTGAAGGCTCTATAATGCTGGATCTATAAATATCACGTAGTGGAACAACAGCGAGAAGATTAAGTTATCAAACGCAAGGTGAATAAATTGTGTTGTAGATAGAGTGTTAAAAAGGGTGATTTTATATCTGCATTAATGTATATAAATATTGTTCAATAATTTTATTTCTGAAAATAAATTAAATAGTAATTTAAATTACTTTCCGCGTTTGATTCCTCACTTTAAGAGCAACAACGTTACAGTATTCAAAATGTTTAAGAGTGTAGAATAATGACCTCTTTGTGACTACAGAAAATGTTAGCTATGATAACCATAACAAGTAATTTGATCATCTTAGTTATAATCCAACTTAGAACCAACTTTTGCGAATAGAATAGTTACTCAAATATTGAATGAAGATTGGCATCCCCTAAATTTGGTAATTTTGTTTCTTAATAAAGGTAAGCCCCTGAAGATAATTTTTTGGAAAAATAATTTCAGTCTGCTCCAGAGTTCTAATGGCAAATTTATGATCCATATACTACATAGTAAGTGAATTTGAAAAACACCTCATTAAAATCCCCTTTTTTAATACTTTTCAGTATCATATCGAAATATTCACATTTTCATCTTTAACAGTATCGGTTACTTCCCTTAGCCTTGAAATAATCTGTCTAATATAGGGAAATAGAGCTCTTTATACTGTTTTTCATGCGTTATAATGCCTTCGCTTGTCTTTATTTTGGAAGCACGTGGTTGTAAGTTTGTTAAAGTCCTTTGCAAATAACTTTTTGAATTAATGCACTTAAGATTTCCTTGTACACAGCACGAAGATCAAGAAAGTTCTCCTTCTGATCGTGGTAAAGGTATAAGAAAATATGTTCTTGATTCATCTGCTCTACTTACTCTCTTACTAGCAATTCATTGAACTCGAAAAATACTCTTCTTTTAAAATTAAGCCGACTTGTTTTTATGAGTTTTATAGCAATTTTGTAACAACTTTCTCCTGAAAGAAGATATTATTTTATTTGTGGGTAAAATAATAGAATCTTTAGGAAAGTCAGACAGCTGTCGTACTTCAGTCACTAGTGGTTTTTGTTTCTAAATTTTCTTCGTAATATGTTTACATTTTTATTAATATTATTATTATTTCGAGAGAATGTGCGCGGGCGTCTATGTTTATTTTTGTGTTTCTCTACTATTTTGTCGGAATGAAAGAAGTGAAAGTCACGCCTAGAGATTTGCATAAAATATTAGTAAAGAACAGTTCCGATGGGGGAGTTTAGAACAAATCGTGTACTTGATTGTTTAAAAGAAAAGATTAGAATCTTCGGGCAGTTGCGGTGGGCACCCCTGTTCAGCTCGTAGGATGATGCTGAAGAAGATCAGTATTCCGAAAGAGCTTTACCGAAGTTTATCTAGTACAAATCATGCACTAGTTTGAGCTAAAACAACTGGTAGTATGTATATATAAATTTTTTATAGCGTTAGTTATATTTGCTCTAACAGTTTTTCTTTTTTTAATATACCCAGTGCTCCTTCAGTCTTTTTTTTATTAAATGCAATGCATTTATAATGTAATCATGCATTTTTGGCAAATATGATATGTTGTGCTCAAGAAAATGTTATTGGATTGATTTTACAGAAGAACATAGGGGTGATCGTCCTGAAAGAAGATTTGAAGATTGTTCCAGACCTTACAAATGGAGGAATATCAAGGAGCTGGATGAGGCCATTTGCACAACCAAATTAGAATATGCAACGGTCTTTACGTGAGGAAAGTGACGAAGCTGGCGTTAAATTATTGAAAGAAATTACTACTCCACCGTCTAGAAAAAAAAAGAGGTGGACAAAACATTCGTTGTCTAAATTTTGCGGGCCAATAAGACTGCAGTGGGTCCTCGAAACCGTATATAAAATTACAGAGAAAGAGAAGTACATTAAATTAAATCACAATTCTATGCAGTTACAATAAAAAAACAGGAGTCATACAATTTCAATTGATTTTAACGATGGTAGTGGGGAAGATAAATTTGAAATGAGAGAAGGTATATCCACTAAATATTTATTTATTTGTTTCTAGGTTTTCAAAAGTCTTGGTGCAAAATATTCCATGGTATGCTACATTTGTAACGCTATCATTTCTTAGGTGAACAATATTCAACTAATAACGAACAAGTTTTCGCCATGCCCATATAAGGTTTTTTTGAATGTCTTCTTCATATCTCTTGTAGGTTAACTGTGTAATCTTGGAAGATTAGCACAAAATTTACTATCGTACAACAATACTCTTTCAATATTTTCTTCTTCAATAGTTCAATAAAACTTTAAATTTTCAGTCACTGCAAAGCCCAGGCAAGGAAAAACAAATTCAAGAAACTTTCATGAAGCGGATTGGTCTAATTGAATAGCAACAAAAAGATTTTTTCGATTCAGCACCATCTACTGACATCACTGGTAGGTTTTCGAATCGCTAAAAACTATAAAACAAAAAATAGAAATTAAGTCGAATGGCAAGTGCTTGTGTTGAAGGATTTCTTTGAAAATAATTAATTACATTCCTTATTGTCACTAATTTTTTAATTTAGTTTATGCTAAATCATACGACAATTTCGGAGCTTTAAAACTCCATTCAGATAAAATAGCCGAAGGTAGTTATTGAAAACACCGAAATAAATATATTATCAGCGTATAGTGAAAGTACCAGTTATTTTCAAAAATTTCTTCAAGCACAAAGATTATTAAAAGTAATGCCTTTCTCTTGATCGATTCTAGGAGAGATTAAAGCCTAATTAGAAGATTTTCGGTCATCAAGTCGATACGGAATTAGGCCGTTGGAATTTAGGAAACTGAAATATAAAAAGTTTATACGAATAGTACTACATGCTGATAACAGTCCATGTTTTAATACATGGGGTATCAATTGTGAAAACCGCTTTCTTGCCCAATGGAGAGCTAAGTGAATATGGGTAGGAGGAAAAGAATAAGCAGCTAAGAAAATGTCGGGAACATTTTACCAAGAAAATGAACAAAAATAGAATTAATGAGGATTTGCTTCATCGTCTCATATGATCTATCGATCCTTATTTATCAGAGGTGGGCACGAGTTACGTGCACTAAAATAGTTATGCTGAGTTAAACAAACAAGTGAGGGATTTCCTGGTTACAAAGGATGATGAAACTTAAGTAATATCCTACTTATAGTTAGTTAAGTAAGAGCGTGTTTGAGTTAATGTGAAGAAAAAATTATTTCAATACGTAGGTACATTGTACTCCATACTATTGTATTAATAATCTGTCCAGTCACCACCGGCGTCGATAATGCCCTGGCATCTTCGAGACATACTTTCGACCAAATTGATGGGGTATTCATCCGGCAAGGACCTCCAAACGTGCGAATTTCTTGTGTTAACTGCTTCAAATAAACATTTTTCTTCTACGAAGTTTGTGCTTGATGTATGCCCACACATTCTCAATCGGATTTGCATCAGGCGACCGCCATGACCAATCAATTATAATGATACCAGACTATTATTTCCATTCGATGCAAAGCTTGCTGTGGTGTTTGAGGTCGTTGTCTTCCTGCAAGATATGGTCCTCGCTTTTTTATGAACCAAGGTCGGCACTCGGTAGCAAATATTTCTTATAAATCTCGAGCAATTTCGGAGCATTTAGGTTATTCGTAAACAGATGCAACGTTCCGAAACCCAATTTTGAGAAGCACTTTTATTGGGTGTTTAACGGTCCGCTGTACCAACCTGTTAGTTGAGGTTGACCAGGCTCGTGGGATGATACTATATTCCCAAACAGAAGCTTCGTTCGTAAAAATTACATTGCTCCAATCTCGGTTGATATGGTCCTTTGTCAAATCGGGTCGCTTCGTCACATGATTTTCACCTTACAAAGGTTTCTTCACTGAACTACGGCATTTGATATCATATGCACGGAAATGGGTTCGGATAGCTACGTAAGATATATCTACAACTTTCTCTTTTAATTTTGCTGCTTCGGGTTTCGCAGAATATGTTCACGATCTATTTTTCGCCTTTAAAGGACACTTTTCCTATCGAACCAGGTTCCGCTAAGTCATCGGCCGTTTTTGTCTGTTTATATCGCTGCACCCGCTTGCCGACGAATGTTTTCGACTTGTTCATGTTCTTAGCAGCCGTTGCATCAGACATTTTCAGACCTTTCTAGCAAGAATTCAATTCCAACTGAATCTTTTGTGACAAAGCATTGAAAACAAAGGTTCTCTCTATCGACTTACGAAAGAATTAGGGCGATACCCTTTACCAACTGCTCATTATGCCGAACACGTTCTTACTTAACTGAGTATAAATATATTTTCAGTTTTACATAAGAAATACTAGTACACTTGATTCAGAGCCTTGAAAATATGAGGATAGAGTACTATATTGTACATTTTGGTTGATTTTATAGACCTTTGGTGGTGGCAAGAATAAAAAATATTGTAAAATTTAAATTCTGCAGTCTAAAAAAAAATTAAATCGATTTCATATTCAAATTTATAATTCGTTTTCAAGAGTCCTTCCATAGGCCCTTCACTTAAAATAAAACCAAATTCGGACCCCAAAACTCCCTCTTCTTTCACGAGTCTAAATATTAAAATAAAGGCGCCAAGGGTTTTGTTCGGGTAATTTTTATGATATAGGCCTAGATGCGCCCGGCCCATTTGCGTCTATCGCCATTTTCGGCTCATTTGGCCTCAGAAAAATATCAACAAAAATAATGGTTTCATTTGCGCCCAACGTTGTAGCTCAATAGTCATTAGTCGTTAATCAAGGTTTTCTATATAGGGCAAAATGCGAGACGAAAACAAGTCAATATTTTGCCTATACTGGTAAATGTGTAATAATGATACAAATATTAGATAGAGGTTCGTTAACTGCCGATTAAGTTAAAAAGTGCATCGTGAACGCTAAGAAGAGAACCAAGGAAGAAAAAGATTTTTTGCCAATGTCCAAAATTTACAAGAAAGAAATAAACGGTTTATTCAATCGAGGTTTATATCTTGTGACTGAGATTCCTGCATTTTCATCGGTAAAATCAACTTCAAATAGAATATGGAACAACGTACTAGGCGTGATACCAAACCCTGCAACAGTTCAGAATGTTCATTTTTCCGAAGACACATTGAAGATAGCAGATGGGTCAACCTTTCTTTTCGCCAAATGATACGGAAGAACATAAAGTTCTTATTTTTGCAACTCAAAAAGTTAAAGAGGCATTATCAAAAGGGCAGACTTTTTTTATAGATAGAACATTCAAAAGCTGCAGTAAGCAATTTTACCAGATTTATACCATTCATGTGGACCTTGGGAGTACTTTTGGGAAAACCTACACAATTCCAGTTATATACGCTTTGCTTCCAAATAAAACACAGAATGCACCAGATTAATATCCATATTAAACATTGAAGCCTTATGAAATCTAATCGTTGTGAAGATTGATTTCGAACAAGCTTCCATCTCCGCCTTGAAGCATGTGTTTCCTGACGTTGAAATTTCTGGCTGTAATTTCCATTACAATCAAGCCTTGTGGCGAAAGTTCAAAATCTGGGACTTGCAACAGAATACACAGAAAATGACGACAAATGGTTGCACATATGTATGTGTGCTGCATTGGCACATTTGCCATTAAATTATATTGACGATGGATGGCTATACATAATATAAAACGTCCCTGAAAATGATATATTGACAATGTTTTACGATTATTTCATAGATCACTGGTTGGAAAATTACACAACTCCCACGGCCACAGACATAGAGCTAATAATGCCCTTGAAGGATAGAACAACAGGTTGAACCAATTCTTGAAACCAAATCCAAATATTTTTGAACTCCTAAAGATTTTGAATAAAGAAGCAGAATATATGGACTATGTTTACGATAGGCAATAGTTGAACTTGGAAGGCAAAAGAAGAAAAAAGAAGTACGTAAAATTAGACGAAAGGATAGAGAATAGAGAAATGTTTGCGCACTTTATCCTATATACAAAAACTCGATTAACTATATACTATTCGACTATGCATGTATGTATATATTGTGAATACTAATCTAAAAGGCGAAAAAAAATAATATAAAAAAATTAAAAAAATATGGCAAGGCTCAGCTTTGCTGTTTCGCAACTTTTTCGAAAATTTACCACTATAAAACACAAAAATCAATCCCAAATAAATACAAAACCAAGGTACTTATAAAAACATATTGAAACCAGCGTAAAATAAAATTTTGTGTAATTAGTCGTAATGACTAAGGAGCTGCATCGTTGGGCGCAAATGAGACCATTATTTTTGTTGACATTTTTTTAAGGCGCAAGTGAGCCGAAAATGGCGGTAGGTGCAAAGGGCCGACAATAATTTTTATATTCGACTGTGCGATGGTCAGCAAGTTTTAATTCATAATTCATATTACAAAAATTAAGTATTTTTGTAGAATTTGCCACATAGACGTTTTAAGAGTACCTAATTAAAACCTATTTTGAATTCGGAGTAATACTTTCCCCTACATAATTAATATTATTTTCATTTCTTGTATTGTGTTCGCGTGTTGAAATTGTCAACAATCAAATAAGCCATTGGTATAAAGAAAGGAATTAGGAGTTCTAAAGGATGACTGTATGACTACAAATAAAGAAGAATTTTGATGATAATTATAATGACTTCAGCATTATCCCTAATAATTTGTAAAGGATTGTTGGGTGCAAATGCGACGTTACTTTGACAATTCTATATCAATCGGTTTAATTGGAAATTTCTTTACACAGACTAATAATTAACACCCAATCAGTATAAAGTTTTCTGAAAATAAGTGACAAATAGTGCCTTTCTTAAATCATAAAACCTATCTCGTTCAATATTCAGCCCGCGCGCCACCTCGAAAGCAAATTAATGAAAAACCGACTTCTTACACTCCTGTCGGCATCCAGCGAATATCCTGCCGCGGCAGGACCTCCCAATTAACTGCCACAAATCCACTCCCGAGGGAGCCCGGGGGGCCTCATGGAGGCAATTAATAATCTATTTGGAAAGGTAAAATGGCTCCTGCCGAATCCGCCGCCGCCCACGCGCTCGCCCGAATCAATTGGACTTCCTGCGAAATTCCGCGGGCAGCGCCCAATTCGGCGATTTTTGAGCAAAATTGGCCGCTCGGCAGAGCTCAGCGGTGAACGGGAGCGGCGCCCGCCATCGATTCGCTATAAATACACGCCGGCTGACACTCAATATTGACGGCGGCATCGCTCCTTGCCACCGTCTGTGGAGCGGACATGATTGGGTTCCCTAATTACGATCATGGTTTAATGGCATAAATACTGTGAGTGCGCGCCACCGTCGCAGCCGAACGGAGCGGCTCGACGTCCCCGGCGGATGTCACCGCAGGATTGATGGTGGCCAAGACGCGAAGCGCGACGGGGAGATGAATTGTCGCGTCAAATTTCACAAATAGCAGTTAATTGTTAATAAAGGCGGCCCGGAGTAGTACACCAATTTGTTGGCTTAAAAGGTCACAAAGCGGTGGCTTAAATGGGGATTATCAAAAATGGGTAAGATGGAAGTGATACTCAAACTGTCAATTAATCTTGTTTAAACTGATAAGAAAGGGTGTGCACAAAAATTTGGATTTTAACCCCACCCTACCTTACATGTTTTTTAGTAACCTTACTAACGTATTATTACCATCTACTATACCTTTGTTGATTTCAAATCCCCGACAGTTAGAAGGATACGCTATTATTAAAAAAATCAAGGGTGCGATGAAATAAAATCAAAACAAGATAAATCCTTCAAGGAACACCACCCTTTTTAATTGATCGCAACTTCCAATTTAATAGATATCTTGTCTAATAGAATTTTTAGAAATTTGTCTTTATTGAAATAATTTGGCCTTTTACAATAAAAATTTTTGATAGGGAAGTTGATTTTCCTAACTCCGCCATTGCCGGTCCCAAGCCCGCATGAGAAAGTGAGGAGGGGGAGGAGTATCAACCTCGTTAAAAAACCTGGGTTCAGCTGGCTCCGGCTGATAGCACCCAGTAAGGGCCTCTTCCTAGAGTTACAGGATGAAAACCGGTCAACGGACTCATAATATACGAGTGCGGAAGAACCAGCAGCGGGAAGATTGGTCTCGTGAATCCCGTAGAAGATAGCCAATCTAAGGGAAGAAAACCCTGAGAATAAATTACCTGGCCCTCCAGGTTGGGGGTTGGGGCAATGGGCCAGCACCCCATTACTTGTAAAAATCTTAAAACAAAGTAGAATGAAAAATTCGTTTAAAACAAACAATCTCCGGTGGGAATCCACACTTCCGATTACGGAAGGAGCCCGTAGGATACGGAGGGGCAATTCTACGTTTGTGAAGAGTAATGCCAAAAGTTCAATATTAAGAAATCAGATGGAAGCCGAATACAACGAAAGAATTGGACAATGAATATAGGAACTTGGAATATACAAGGACTAGCAACAAAGACACAAGAAGTATTTGCCGAGATAGAAGAAATGGGACTGGACGTAATTTCTCTGACAGAAACAAAAAGAAAGGAACGGGAATAGAGGAAATAGGACAATACTTACACATGTGGAGTGGAGTCCCAAAAACGAAAGAGGAAAAAGGGAGTTTCTATGGCTATTAAGAAGAAATATGGAAAACAAATAAAAGTTGGGAAGCAGTAGACGAGAGGATTATCAAAGTTAACCTCGAGAGTTTTAGATATAGAATGACAATTTTAGGAATATATTCACCTAACGAAGACGATAGCCCCACGAGCAAAGACCAATTCTATAGTAAGTTAGACGATATAATAAATGAATGTGGTACGCGACGAGAAGTTCTGTTACTGGGCGATTTCAACGCGTGGGTAGGATGCAAGACGAACGATAAAGTCGTAGGACAATTTGGTGATGCCAGAAGAAACAGTAATGGAGAAAGGCTTATAGGTCTATGTGAAAGTAACAACCTAAAATCCAAAATGGTTTTATAAACACAAGAAAATTCATACATATACTTTTGAGGAACATGCACGACAACGAAGAACAATCATTGACTATGTTATAACTCGACAGTATTCTACCGGTAGAATCCAGGATGTTAGAGCTTACAGAGGCCCGACATGCGGAACGAATCACTATTTGGTGAAAGCCAAAATAGTGTTTTCACCCAAAGGGCAAAACAAGGTAGTAATACCAAAACAGACAGAGAAAATACAACAAGTCAGATACAACATACAAAGTCTACAACAAAGTAGCATACAATACATATATCAAAATAGATTGGATCAAAAACTTAACGAACATCTACAAGGATCAAACACAGAGATGTATGAACATTTAAGAGCAGACCTACAGCAAGCCGCAAAAGAAGCCTTAGGAGAAAAACCAAGAAATTATTGGATAAACGAAGACCTAATGGAGGAAATACGCTACAAAGAAGAACTATATACAAAGTGGCTAAATACTAAAGAAGATGAAGATAGAGATGCCTATAAGATCCAACAAACTAGAGTAAGACAATCGATAAAAACTACAAAACAACAAACGTGGGAAAAAAAGTGTAGCGAGATAGAAAGGTACATAGGAGGAAGAAGGACGACAGAGGTATGGAAATTCATAAGGAATGTAAAAGCTCCACATCGAGAAAAAACAATAATACAAAATATTCCTGCCGAAGAATGGAAACAATACTATTTAGAGCTCATCACCGAGAAAAGACCTATATTCAAGAAACTACGATGACAGAAGGAAGAACGATAGATATTAACTACATAAAAATACAAGAAGAACAAGTAATTAAAGCAATTAAAGAAATGAGAAATGGAAAGGCTCCCGGTCCAGGAGGAATCCCGTTGAGTTGGTAAAAATGGAACACCGAAATTGTATGGATGATAACAAAACTTATGAATAAATGCATAATCGTTGTGAAGATTGATTTCGAACAAGCTTCCATCTCCGCCTTGAAGCGTGTTTCCTGACGTTGAAATTTCTGGCTGTAATTTCCATTACAATCAAGCCTTGTGGCGAAAGTTCAAAATCTGGGACTTGCAACAGAATACACAGAAAATGACGACAAACGGTTGCACATATGTATGTGTGCTGCATTGGCACATTTGCCATTAAATTATATTGACGATGGATGGCTATACATAATATAAAACGTCCCTGAAAATGATATATTGACAATGTTTTACGATTATTTCATAGATCACTGGTTGGAAAATTACACAACTCCCACAGCCACAGACATAGAGCTAATAATGCCCTTGAAGGATAGAACAACAGGTTGAACCAATTCTTGAAACCAAATCCAAATATTTTTGAACTCCTAAAGATTTTGAATAAAGAAGCAGAATATATGGACTATGTTTACGATAGGCAATAGTTGAACTTGGAAGGCAAAAGAAGAAAAAAGAAGTACGTAAAATTAGACAAAAGGATAGAGAATAGAGAAATGTTTGCGCACTTTATCCTATATACAAAAACTCGATTAACTATATACTATTCGACTATGCATGTATGTATATATTGTGAATACTAATCTAAAAGGCGAAAAAAAATAAAATAAAAAAATTTAAAAAATATGGCAAGGCTCAGCTTTGCTGTTTCGCAACTTTTTCGAAAATTTACCACTATAAAACACAAAAATCAATCCCAAATAAATACAAAAACCAAGGTACTTATAAAAACATATTGAAACCAGCGTAAAATAAAATTTTGTGTAATTAGTCGTAATGACTAAGGAGCTGCATCGTTGGGCGCAAATGAGACCATTATTTTTGTTGACATTTTTTTAAGGCGCAAGTGAGCCGAAAATGGCGGTAGGTGCAAAGGGCCGACAATAATTTTTGTATTCGACTGTGCGATGGTCAGCAAGTTTTAATTCATAATTCATATTACAAAAATTAAGTATTTTTGTAGAATTTGCCACATAGACGTTTTAAGAGTACCTAATTAAAACCTATTTTGAATTCGGAGTAATACTTTCCTTACATAATTAATATTATTTTCATTTCTTGTATTGTGTTCGCGTGTTGAAATTGTCAACAATCAAATAAGCCATTGGTATAAAGAAAGGAATTAGGAGTTCTAAAGGATGACTGTATGACTACAAATAAAGAAGAATTTTGATGATAATTATAATGACTTCAGCATTATCCCTAATAATTTGTAAAGGATTGTTGGGTGCAAATGCGACGTTACTTTGACAATTCTATATCAATCGGTTTAATTGGAAATTTCTTTACACAGACTAATAATTAACACCCAATCAGTATAAAGTTTTCTGAAAATAAGTGACAAATAGTGCCTTTCTTAAATCATAAAACCTATCTCGTTCAATATTCAGCCCGCGCGCCACCTCGAAAGCAAATTAATGAAAAACCGACTTCTTACACTCCTGTCGGCATCCAGCGAATATCCTGCCGCGGCAGGACCTCCCAATTAACTGCCACAAATCCACTCCCGAGGGAGCCCGGGGGGCCTCATGGAGGCAATTAATAATCTATTTGGAAAGGTAAAATGGCTCCTGCCGAATCCGCCGCCGCCCACGCGCTCGCCCGAATCAATTGGACTTCCTGCGAAATTCCGCGGGCAGCGCCCAATTCGGCGATTTTTGAGCAAAATTGGCCGCTCGGCAGAGCTCAGCGGTGAACGGGAGCGGCGCCCGCCATCGATTCGCTATAAATACACGCCGGCTGACACTCAATATTGACGGCGGCATCGCTCCTTGCCACCGTCTGTGGAGCGGACATGATTGGGTTCCCTAATTACGATCATGGTTTAATGGCATAAATACTGTGAGTGCGCGCCACCGTCGCAGCCGAACGGAGCGGCTCGACGTCCCCGGCGGATGTCACCGCAGGATTGATGGTGGCCAAGACGCGAAGCGCGACGGGGAGATGAATTGTCGCGTCAAATTTCACAAATAGCAGTTAATTGTTAATAAAGGCGGCCCGGAGTAGTACACCAATTTGTTGGCTTAAAAGGTCACAAAGCGGTGGCTTAAATGGGGATTATCAAAAATGGGTAAGATGGAAGTGATACTCAAACTGTCAATTAATCTTGTTTAAACTGATAAGAAAGGGTGTGCACAAAAATTTGGAATTTAACCCCACCCTACCTTACATGTTATTTAGTAACCTTACTAACCTATTATTACCATTTACTATACCTTTGTTGATTTCAAATCCCCGACAGTTAGAAGGATACGCTATCATTAAAAAAATCATTGGTGCGATGAAATAAAATCAAAACAAGATAAATCCTTCAAGGAATACCACCCTTTTTAATTGATCGCAACTTCCAATTTAATAGATATCTTGTCTAATAGAATTTTTAGAAATTTGTCTTTATTGAAATAATTTGGCCTTTTACAATAAAAAATTTTTGATAGGGAAGTTGATTTTCCTGAATGTTCATTCCATCAAGACAAAATAAAGTCAATATTTCTGTTAAAGTTAACGTACGACCTGTTTGCCTGGTTTTGATCAACATCCCCCCCCCCCCCCCGCCATACCAATTTGATTTGATAAATTTAAAATTACAACTGATTTCTAACTTTTTGGACCAGTAAATCGAAACAGTCTAACTTATTGATTACATATCTTATGAAAGTTATAGGGTTTATGGTAAAGTGTACATTTACCTTTCCCTTGGGGAAGACTGTAACGCCTAAAAGGTGCGTCACCAGGTGGTGGATAGGGAAAAGGAAAAAGTAGACGTACCGGGTAAAAGATAAATAAAATACCTCCCGTGTACCAACAGATACCAGAATATCCAGAATGCTGTGAATAAAGACTGTACTCATAGTGGGTGGCTGAAAAATAATACTACAATCTGCCTGGAAAGCGTGAATGTTTAAGTCACTATAAAGATGATGAAGAAAATGACAAATTTAAAATTGTGTGGTGGGTAGAACTATAAGTCCACAATCCTTGACCAGTTACAGTTAACTATCTGGCCCACATATTAGAAAAGGGGAGAGGGGTCAAAAATCCGCCAATACGAAACAAAGAAAAAAGCGGCAAAACAAAAACTAAATTAAATATGATTAGGTATAATATACGTATAGTAAGAACAGATGAAATGTTGGAAGAGGAATTAAGGAGAAAGAATTAGGGTGTCATAACTGTCGGAAACCCAAGGAAAAGTGAAATGGTCAAATAGCTGCTGACATAAATCGCGGTTGCAGATAACATCGTAGCATTTGCTGACGTCACTCGTTTTTTACTGCATGGCTGTCTGTTTTCGCGTACGCGGCTAAAACCGAAAACGCGTGGAACAGTAATTTAATTTTAGAAGATTTTTTCTGAAGATATCCGCCACAGTTATGAACGAAAGCGCCGAGCACAGTCTAACAATCCGAGAACGAAGTACATACATGGTGGATCAAATTAGAAAGCCATCTGAATCTAATATAAGAAAACATCCCGTACTATAAAGGTCAAAATGAAGAAGAATATAATAAAGAAATATTAAATAGAGTGCAAATATGAAAATCATTTAAGTATACTCTCCAACGATAGCCAGTGATGAAACATATAAATATTTTATATAACAACGAAAACAGAACACCTTCGTAGATATACTTCAACTATAGGAGATTTTAATGCTAAAATTAACAAAAAAAGAAAATTAAAAAAAACTAGGTTCCTATGGATTTGGTTAAGGAAATTTTAGAGGACAAACACTATTTAACTATTTAGAGTAATAGATCCTATATGCAATGTGTACGTTCTTTAAAAACAAAGTCTAACAGAAAATAGACTTGAATAAGTCCTGATGTACGAAGAACGAAATAAACCATCTGCTATCATGTGATAAAAAGCTGGCCAAGGATGTATCAGCATTAAACATATTCAGGACTGCTGGTGAGCACAAAATAGTGATGAGATTAGCATAAAATAGGATATTAATAAAAAAAAACAAAAATAAATAGGAAACAGTTAAGAAGTAACAAAGAAGAGTAATAAAAAGAGTTTAAGAAAATATTTTAAAAAAGAGTAACAACTAAACCAACAAAGTATAAACGAAGTTAACAAATTAGTGACAGAGGCGGTATTAACAGCATTCTCTGAGGCATCAAGAATAAAGAACGACAAGGAGGAGAGGTGAAATCACGAAACAAAAAAGTTATTCGAAGCAAGAAGAGAACCATTAAAAATAATAAAATAAGAACTCCAACTTATACGAATATTAATAAAACTCAAAAAAAACTATTAAAGAAATTAAAAGAAAGCAACTAGACGTAGAAATAGAAAAAATATTAGAAAAAAATAAAACAAGAAAAATGTAATGTTCATTAGAAAGAGAAGAAGCAAATAAAATTGAAGGTAACAACAATACCAAAGTCAATGGCATAAAAAAGATTGTAAATATAGTAGAAGAGTTCTATATAGACCTGTACAAACAGAACAAAAAAATAAGAGAAAATTAAAGAAAAAATAAAAATACCACGAGGACATGCCGTAAAAAGACGAGAAAGAGATATCGACAGTCTTAAAAAATATAAAAAAAGCACCAAGAGAAGACGGGGTCATAACTGAATTATTATAAAAAAAAACAATACTACGCAAGACATTAAAAATACTATTAAATAAAGAAGAAGACGACATGCTTAAGAGTGGAACACCTCACTAATAATACTGCTAGGGCGATAAAAAATAGAAAAATTACGGTCCAATATCTACGTTGTCACAATTATACAAATTAATGATTAGAATAATAAGTACTAGACTTAACAAAAAATTGGAAAGTTAACAGCCAATCGAAACAGCAGCCTTTCGCCAGTGATACAGTATGGCAAATCACCTACTAGCCATAAGGACTTCTTTCATAGAAAAATCAGATGAATACATGTTACCACCGTACCTAATTCTTTATAGAAGGCACTTAATAGCATAAAATTATGACCAGTGGAAGAAAAGACAATGCAGAATAGTGGAGGGAATTTCAGATATGCTGAAATAAATAATAACATATATCTATAAGCGGAAATGATACATTATCTGACAACACGCAACCTACACGTGTGAGAAGAGATGTGCAACAAGAAGGCTCAATGAGCCCAAACTTAACAACTTTGGAGGACGTATTTAAGAAGTTAGACTGGAACAAGGAAAGTACTTAGGTAAACGGAAAACGCTTGATCTAAGGTTCTGAGGGTAATATCGTGTTGATGTTCCGGTACTTTTAAGAACTACAGACGATGATCTGTAAGCTAGAACAATAACCAAAACAAAAATGCCTAACAACAAGTATGCAAAAATTAAAATAATGACCAACCAAGAAGAAAAAAATATATAGAAACACCACAAAATAGAATTGGTAGCTGAATCTGTATAATTACGACAGATGGAAAAATTTACAAAGCAAAAATTAAGAGAAGGAGGGTACGACTGGCATGGTCAGCATTTGGTACACAAAATAAGGTATTGAAAAATACAGAAATATGCCTACATTTAAGGAAAAGTGTTTATAACCAATACGTCGTTTCAGTATGGAGCACAAACATGGAGCTTGGCCAGAAATATCATAGACAAACTATTTAAAACACAAAAGACTATGAAAAGGCAAATGTTAAACATAAACCTAAAAGGTAGAATAAGAACCGAAAGTACCAAACAAAGAACTAAAGTAATAGATGACGTAGCACCCACAGCATCTCTAAAATGAAGATGAGCTGAGCACACTATACAATAGGGAGATAACAAGTCAAATAAACGGATGGCAAAGAAAGAAAGACGTCTACAACTGAGATGGTCATAATTTAAAGAGAATTGCCATATTTGTTTAGGTAAGAAAAACTGCAGATCGAACAACTGGAGGCAACTTGGAAAGGCCTATATCCGCTATTAGATGGAAAGAGGCTAACATAGACAGATGTATTCACTTTTTTTTAGGTAACTTTGAACTCGTTTGCGTCATTCATAATTTAATATCACAGCTGAAAATTTCAATAAATAATAATCAAGCCAAATTATATACAAATACGAAATTTGAGTTCACGTCGGAAGATGGGTTTAGAAAAAAGTCAGCTAATATTAATTTCTTAAAACAAACTAGAAAAATCACGCCTTTGTGATTCAGCCAGACGTACAGCATAACTAGAAAGTCAAACTCACACATTATAGAACCAGTCCTGCACCTTGGTCTCTACTTCATCAATGCTTTGATATGTTTGCACACATTAACCCGTTTTTCATTTACTCTTGCGTTAATGCGTTAGGAACTTTTCTACATCGTTCGGTCTAATGTATACAAGTGACTTTTTATTGTCCATCTGGATAATCCAAGTCCCTGTATCAATTATGAAAGTCGCATTTGTCAATGGTAATGCATTTTGAACAAAATTTTCAGCAGTACTATTTGATAGCGTGTCTTGACCTTCATCCTAACTTGCAGTAACGGCCTTTCAATATTATTTTCAGTTCAAGTTTTAAGTTATCAAAAATTAGTATAGCAGAGAATAATCTAAAAACTATGCTTTTTTATATAACGTATAATTTGTGAAATAATTGTTTGGAAGATTGCTAGAGTGAACGTGCGATTAAGAGTTCATTCCTAGAGCTCTCTTATAGCTGGCGGCTGGCCTACTCAGTCACTAAAAATAATTGAGTACTTGCATTCACTTCGAACAAGGGGTAGTAATGGTGGTCGTCTAAGGCGCGGTGCTTGCCACATTTCCCCCGATCAGAGACGGACGGGATGATTAGATGGTGAAAGCGAACATATGAGAGCTTTAACTTCTCAGTTCGCAAGCCATGGTGTCTCCACGCAAGGTTTTAGCGATGTAGCACAATTGTTTCAACATTTTGTCAAACCTAACTTTTCAAAAATGAAAAGACTTTTGTACCAATCCAATATGTGCTTCCATACAATATAAAATATCGAGAATTAGCTGATTTTTCAGTTTTGCATAATTCATTTGATACCACTCGAAGACGAACAGCAATACTTGATACCAATTTTAGAAGTATAAAAGAAAGGCTTGCTGGCGTAAACTACTAAACAACTAGCTTAATAAATTCTTGTTGAACAGTTTCTACTTTTTAGCTTCAAACACCAAATGTAGTACGGTAGTGCCATAAGCCCCCCCCCCCCCGTTATATATGCACCTGTCAATTCTATCATCCCGAAGATCAATAAGTTGCTACTTGTATAAGCTACGCAAAGGTAACAGACCACGCAAAGAACTGTTTCAAGTTTTAACGTAAGAGCAAGTTAAACACCGGGTTAATGTATGTAGACAGAAAAGTGGATCTATCTTCGTAATCCCAACGGATTAACTAACGGTTACATAAAGGCAAAGTTGCAGAACGTAAAAATTATATTTTGCATCTGGTGGAATTAGAAAGGCGAAATTTACTTTAAGTTGGTTCTTGAAAGTCTGGCTATCACCGTCGAACTTTATTTTCAACAGAATGTATGGCATCTTGAAATAACGATACTTTGGATGGTCAATCGGGGATGACTGCTTTTGGAGATAGATAATTCCAGATCACAAAAGGTCCAAAAAACACGGAAAAAATTGGAGAAACTCAATTAAACGGGACTGTTCCCCTAATCCGATTTCTATAGTCCTAACTTGGCACCATCGAATTATCACATTTTCCGTTAATAATAGCTCACTTCTTGGCCGAAAGTCACTCTGTCAAATTTTTGTTTCCAAACCCCAAGAGCGACACCAACGAGAATAAAAACTTGCCTTTTGATGAATGGGTGCTATACAACACAATGGCATGTATTTTGATTTTAATTTTGTATCGGCTTTAAATTATTAAAAAAAATAATTTTTATGTTACAAAGCAAAAAAATTATCGTACCACAATACCTATAATTGCGTTTTTGCTCCATTTCTTTTTGTTTTTTACAATTCCTGTCCATTCGTTTATTTCCCTTGTTTTTATAGTCTTCCACATTTTTCATCTAGTCTTGCTTTCGTCCTAGGATTCTTTAGTTCCCATTTTATTACTATTATATCTTTTACTCTTGTTTTGTGTCCAAACCAACTGATTCTTCGGGCTCCTACAAATTTTACTGTGTTTCCTTGCAGTGATTTTTTAATTTCAAATTCATTTTCTCTAACATTCCTCTTCCACCACTGATCTCATCAGCATTTTATTTAAAAATATTTTATTAGCTCTATTTTTTTCTCATCTAGTTTATTCTCTGCTTTATAAGTTACTATTGATCTTATCTCGTTCCTATATAGGAATTTTGATTTATACTTCAAGAGATTTGCTCCACTTTTAATTTCTTCGGCAAAGCTAATTTTGTTAGTTACCGTTAATCCTATGTAAAGTTTCTAACTTTCTATTTTTATTTTTATCTTAACTACTTTTTTTTTACTTTTGGTTGTCAAAAGAGACTTCAAAATTAGATCTCCGTAGAGTTATAAGAATCTTAAATAAGTGTTATAAGAAAATTAAGACGCATCGCACTAAATGGTACTAAACGATTACCATTTTGTCTTGTTTTGATTGATATATAGTCCAGTTTTAATTGGTTTCTATCTCATTTTTTCATTTTATATAATTTTGTCATAGGTCTACTTGACTACTGTCATATCGTTTAGGAATGCAGGGTTAAGCCGTATTTATTGTTTTTGAATATCTGAATTCTTGTACTATTTTGTCTAATATATGATTGAAAATACTTGCAGATGGCGCATATCCTATCACAATGCTGAATTTTTCTGCAAAACTTTCTATTCTTTCTATTGCTCGATTGTAGGTCAATATCTTTTTGTTCAAATGAATTAGCTTGAAATTCAATACGGATCTTAATACTTCCGGATATCTTATTTCTATGAGAGTTGTAAATGCGTTCTTGATATTTATAAAAAATATAGGCGTCTTTTAGCATTCTTCTAATTATTAAATCGATGATCGATCTACTTGTCCTAAATTTGTTTTGATAATGTCTTTTTATTTATAATTTAATAAAATATTCTACTATAACTACAATATCTCTAGTATCTTTCTTAAAAATTGGATTTATTATATATACGTTATATCTATTCGGTAGCTGTGTTTTCCTAGCTCGTTCTCTTTTTAATTAATTCATATGTAATATGTTAACATTCTAGTGTTTTATCTGGTTTTAGTTCTCTTGTTATTTTGTTAGTGTCTTCGCTATTCAATTATTTACGTTTTGTTGTTTTCTATTCACGTCGGGTTATAGGGAAAATAGTTTTTTCTATTGTTTTTTTTTATTTCATTAACTTTCTACAGCGGAGCTTATAGTAGAAAGATAATGAAATTATCATCCTGTCTGTCTGTCTGTGTGTCTGGAGACACTATACCTTCCGTTCTATTCAACAGATTCACTTCAAACTTGGCATACACACATCTTATGTCAGTACCTTTCATGGCAAATCGGTTAACGGCAACCGGAAGTGACCGTTACGATTTCGCACCGCTGTAGAAAGTTTCCTTTACGGTATTACACCATTCTTGTTTTATTTAAAATTTTACGTTCACATCTTAAACTAGCTTAAGCTATTAACTGTTGCTACCAGATTACGTAACGTTTTTCATTTTTGTTCAATTATTGCTAAATTATTCCTTGTATGAAGTTTTTTACTGTTAAAATTTCCCACGAATAATTAAATATCGTAGTTTAGGAGGCTTTTAATTTCTCTTAATTCTTTAATCTATTTTTTATTCTTCTGTAGAAGTGCAGGTACTAATGATTGATATATTGATGGTTTTTAACTAATTATTAGCAAATATATCCTGTCGTTTACTGGCCTAAAACGTGGATTTCCTTTATAGTTTTACAATGCAACTTTTGCCTCATACCTACCCAATTTCTTGTAGTTTTATTACTTCTACTTTATATTCTATCAAATATAATGTTGCATCTGCAGTAATATTTGTACGTTCTATGTCGTAGTTGTTTTGCCATCGTCCTGTTATTATTATTTATCGCTGTTTTTTGATTTTTCGTTTTATTGAAATTTATAAATGTTTCCATTTAGATGCTTTATTCTTAGTTATTTCATCTCCCACACTTTTGAGCTTGGTTTGTTGATTTTATTTTTCCCATTTCCTCTTTTTCATCTGTTTTTAGATCTTTGGAGTATAATCTCCATTTATTAGTATGTTATACAGGTATATCCTATCCTTAGCCAATTTCATATGTTCTAACATTGTTTTTTTATCTAAGCTAGTTATTCCTTTTAATTCATAAGCGTTTTACGCATTGCAATATTTGTACTAATATTTGAAAATGATATGAGAATCGCTTTTGCCTCTATTAGCTAGAACAATTGTGTTCTTACTATAGCTTATAGCTCACATGCATCCCTAAGTTTCATATTTAATTGTTGAAAAACTTTAATGACCTCCACATTGTCAAACTATGTATATTTCTTGTTTTCTGTTTGTTTATAGATGTTCTTCCTGATAACTTCCATTGCTAACTTCTGTATTCTCATGATTGTTTTTTAATTGCATTTCTTACTAGTGCACTCTATCTTTTTTATTTCGCCTCCTCACTTCTTGTTTCTGCTCAACAATTTTTAGTTAGTTTACACATTTTTCGTGTTCTCTCAAATATCTAAATGTTCACTCTCTTAAATTTTTTTAGTGCATCTTCATGCATTTCTATCATTTTTTTCTTATTTTACCCTTCAATTTTTTAAATATGATTTTTAATTTTCATAAGTTTTAGTCGGCGTTATAAATACTTGAATTGTTTTTCTTTTGCAATTGCATCTTTGTTGTTTTTACTTAGAATAATTTAGATTTTAGAATAAAGAGAGTCATAGAAACTCTATATTAACTTTAAATCTTATTCCCCCCAACACAAAAAAGACATCGGATATTTTCTGTTTTCTTTTGATTGCTATGCCTTTTCATTTCTGGTTTTTAAAATTGTTGTAGCAAGACATACCAACAGTAGAAAAGGTATCTCAATTTTAGATTGTTACAAAATGCTATTGCATTATATGTAAAATCATAAAAATTGCTTTCATGCGGGCATTTCCCTCTTTAGCATTAAATCAATATCTAAGTTATAAGAAGCACAAAATACGTTGTAATTATATCAAACATAAATATTCGCATACGTGACGTCACGATAACAGAATGATAAAGCAACCGACTTCTAAGAGGTTTTCCGGGCGGTTATTCACATAATGAATGCATTGCCGCAAGTTTCGCCCGCTCGTGAGTCATTGGAGTATTAATAATAAAAAATATATAAAACTCCCGCCGACAATATTAAAAGTGTAGGAGGCAGAAAATGGCTCAAGGCAAAATATCGACTCGCTCGCCATTGCGGCGGATTTGCATTTAAAATGACGCATGCCGAATCTCGGGGAGCGGGCGGTGGGCCGAGAAACTGCCGGGTACACGTGTTCGCAATCTGAGATAAGGGGGGTCGGGCGCGATTTATGGGGCGCGCAAAAGCCTTTATCAGGCGCCCGAGTGTTGGGAATAATTCGGAAGAAAAACCGCGCAGAGATAGCGCCGCAACAACTTTATAATCTGCTCCATCTTGACGCCCTGACAGCCCATTTGGGGACGCGGCGCAAGAGCTCGGGACGGCGCCGGAAGGCCGGACATGGCCAATCCCAGCTCCGGCAAATTAATGGCAAATTAACGACCCGCTGCGCAAGGAAGGGTTGTCACACGGGGTTAGGGGCAATACGCAGCCAGATCCTTTACTACCTGAAAAAGGTGCTTTGTATTAACATTCACCTTCTGGCTACCACTTCAGCTTGATGTATTCTCGTATGCATGTCAATCTATTAGTTTGAATAATATTTGTATGTATTAACGTATCAGTACCAATCAATACAAGGTTTTATTTTCAAAACCACATAAACATCATATGCACTCTATAGAGTTTTCTTAACTTCAAATAAGGGAAGTATATTATTTTTAGATAGAATTGTGTAAGTCGGCGATTCTTAATTTGAGGATAATTACGTTAAATTTAAGGGAGGATTTTATTATAATACATTATTGAAGCCAGCTATGTTAGAGTAACACACAAAACTATTGTGTCTTTTTACATCCTCTGTCCATCATTCTATGTATCTGATCCGGCAAATGGACATTTTTTTGCTTCGTTTTTATAAAAATGAAATGAAAAGATGAGGCTTCATTCTGGGGTCAAGTTGCTCTACTTGATTGTTAGTTTCTAACCGCGGCCCTCTTAAGGAATCCTTGAGGGGCTGTAAGAAGGGTGGCCTACTATCACTTAATGTATTTACTTTAATTTAGCTCGAGTTACAGTAGCGGTATGGGGTGCGCGTTGAACACACTCCAAATTGAAACATCGTATCTTTCGGAGATTTTTGTAATTTTAACTTCCATCAAAATAACATGGTACTATTAAGCAATGATGCATTTCATTCGATTAAGGTTTTGTAATCGGTACCAACAACAGTTTCAGTAGGTCAATTTCTTTTTTTTTCGTTTGGCCTTGGAAGTGTAATAATAATACAAAAATATGTCTCCCTCTTTGTAACGAGCGAGGACCTTTTGAGAGATCATAAATGGTGTATCTTTTAATGAGCATTAAGAAAAGGGAGGACTCATATTGCGGACACATTTTTAATTACTAACTGAGCACTAACGTGACTACTACCTATTTCGGAAGTTCAAGTAGAATTCGTCTCGTTGTTGCTGATGAAAATGCGAGATATGTCCTTTACCTTTTTGATTTTGTTCGTTTCATAACTAGCATAAGAACATTTAGCTTTTCAGTACTTAGCTTCTCGCTAACGTGTCTCCGCCGACAAGTGAACATACTTTGGATAAAAGATTGTTTTCTACTTTATTCCTCGTTAAAATTCCTATTATAACTACGAGATTATGTAAAAGGGCAATTACTTATGTTAAACTAGTCCACATATATGCTAACAATTTCTATCCAATTGCACCGCTCTAGTTTTGCCATATCGACATTGGCAAAATAAATTCACGTTTGCCTCTGGCAGTAGTAATTCAAAACTGCAATTGCTCGCTCTTCCTTTTATCGTATGCACGTCCCACCTCTTCTAGTGTTTCGTTATTCAACTAACGTTAATAATTTTCTCCTGCTATGCGTATCTTAAGATACATCCTAATATTTTTCTTCTCTACCTTATTTAGTACGAGTAGTTTATTCTGTGATGAGTTCTCTAAATGGATCACGCAAGTTTAACAGAAGCTTAAATGTCCACGCTTGGTTCAAACGTTTTAGCGAAGGAAAATAAACGACTGAACTTGAGTCACGTTCATGTCAGCCGTTCTCGAGCAGAATTCTAGACAATATCGAGTGAGTGCGACAAATTAAGTGCAAAAGAATTTAGCACTAGCAAGGACATATAGTTAGACAATGATTATATGTTACTCAACGTGTAAGATTAAATTCGAAAATAAATAAAGAAAATACAAAAAATTGATTAAAAAAGAAAAAACTATATAATACTATTTTAGTAGCTACCAAAACGTGAGGCAATGAAAAGGGAAATGAAATGGGGAGGCATGTTTTGCCGACTTTTATTAAAAAGCATTTGAGCAACTACATTTTTTATCTATCTGTAATCTATCAGAGTGCACTGAAGCGACAAGTTCTGATACAAATTGGGAGCAGTGCGCAAAAAATATGTTTACTGGTCCAAACGCTTTAACGGCGGAAAGAAAACGAGGATCAGCCAAGCCGAATCTTAAACATAATCGAGCAAATATGACAAATGTTGACGAGATTGGTGGCATTTGACATTAGCAAGATCACGATATGTATCGTCCATCGTCCACGAAGTTCTGGATAGGTGGAAGATCTGTTCCCGGTTTGTGTGGCATAAGCTGAATGACCAACAGAAAGCATAAGATGGAAATCTCTAAAGATTTCATTACAATATATGACCAGGACCTATCCTTTCTCTCCTAATCTAGCGCCTGAGAAGTTGTATCTTCTGTTTTATTTGTTTTCTAATAACATTCACAGAAATTTTTAGACAGATGATGTATATTATCGATATTTAATTGAAAAAATCGCACAACATTATCTATAACTATAAAGTACTAAGAAATACTGTGGTAGAGCATTGATTATAACGGTTTTATATGTACTTCAGAAAAAAATGAATACATAAATATACTTTTTAAACTTTAAAGTTTGCATTATTTGGAATTGAACTCTAAAATTACCTCGTTTTCTTAATTGTTCAAAGACATACTAAAGAATTTTGAACCTTCATACCTGTACAACCTTAAAACTTTTTGTTTCGTTCTGCTGTTGTGATCATGTTTATCTTTGGTACTGAGGTTCTTCTGGTCTTATATCATATGTTTTATTCGCCATTCTCTTACCATCTCAATGATCTCTCTTAGAACGCCACCTTTATGATTAATTATACTGTTTTATCTTATATAAGATTGCTGACTTTTCACTTCTTTTAATTAATTTTAAAACCGTATTCCATCATATTAAAGAAATGTGTGTCGATCAACTCTCCATATAACATATACGTATATGTATTATCACTATATTAAATTAGGTACACGCATTTAAAATTCATGTAATCAACTTGCACATCGCTTCATAGGAGTAGAACATTTTCTTGTACCAAATTGCAGTAGAATTACCCTTTTTTAAACTATGATCCATATAGCCATCAACATTCAACGAAATTCAAAATGCAGTTTTGAATAGTTTTGTTTTTCGATTGCAGATTATAGTTTCCCATTTTTTCAACAAATGCTTGTGTGCGAAGAAATTCACCTATGAACAAGAACGGTGTAATACCGTAAAGGAAACTTTCTACAGCGGAGCGATGAAATTAGGATAAAAACTTTTAAAAGGAATTAAGATGTTGATTAATGTCTCTATAATGATCAGCGTCAAAAATGCTGTCGAATGATATGCTGCATGACATATGTGAGTATAATGAATTTTCGAAATCGTATCAGTCACTTCCGGTTACCGTTAACCGATTTGGCTGAAAATCATCCCATGAAAGGTACTGGCCTAAGATGTGTGCCAAGTTTGAAGTGATTCCGTTGGATAGAACAGAAGTTATAGGCACACAGAAAAAAAAATTAACTGATGTAACACTAACTTCAACGTAGTTAAGTTGTGATAATAATATTCTGTAGAAGAGATTTTCTCAACCATGTTTATTTTCATATAATAGGATGCAAATGGCGAAGTGGTTCTATATATTTTAATACTTAAATCTTCAAGTAATAATGTCAAAAATATCTCCCAAAGTACTGTTACTTGTCATATTACTAGGATAAAAGAAAACGGTAGTTTTGTAATAATCTTTGTGATTTTCTACTTTGAGAACCTTTTAGGACTTTATGCTAAAAGAAAGTCCTAAAAACGTGTGAAAACGGTGTGTTTTTTAACTTTGTGTGGACGAATATTAAGCTCTGAAGCTATCCCTCGGCGCTATTTGCAGAAATGAAAAGAAAAAACTTGCCTTGACATTACGGATACTTTACTTTTATTTGGAACGATTCTCAAAATAAAGATTTACAGAATCTCTAAATTTCTGTCTCAATAGCAGGGTAAGACGGAGATTTTAGTCTGAATAACGAGCACCATTTATTCATTTGTGTCGCTTTTTATTTTCCAAAAAAGCAAACGCATTTTAAATTTCTTCAGAGAGCTGCACAACGATAGCACTTTGCAAGAAAAGTTGAACGACTGATTTGTTTTTATGATGCAAATTATGTGATCATTTTGAAAAATACCCAGTATATAAATACCCAAATAAGCATTAATCTTATGTGGCACTGAAATGTAAGTTTTATCGCCCGTTAAAAGCTTATTATTCACAAACCTACAACGAATAATCAATTGGTGCAAAAATATGGGTTATTCACAAGTCTACGACAAATAATCAATTGGTAAAAAAAATATGAGTTCCCTTGTTCAGTTTAACATATGTCAGTCAAAGTTGCTAATGTGAGAAGTGTGGTGAGAGGCTTTCAAGCTTCTAGCATTAAACTTTTTTGTAGAACACGACTTTGCTCCGGCGTAGCAAACGAATAACTCTCTCTCACCACATCAGAAACTAGTGATAACCGCATTCCACAGAAGTTATTTCCAATGCAGTAGAATAAGTTGAACCGGCTAACTACACTAAGAGTTAAAAAAAGTCTGTTTACCACCATCATCATCTTCCTCTTAATCAAGTCAAGAAAATAATGCAAGCTTTATTCGTGCATCTCCTACAAAGGCAAAAGACAAACATTACTTTACTACTTCAAAAATGGCAATATAAAGGGGTACATAAAATCATCCAAAAAATTCCCATTTATATTTAGTAAATATTTTTCTTGAATATCGGCATTTAAGATGTATTTCTGTCTTCACTTCACCATTGTCCGATATGAGGAACGAGCCATAATCGAAAAAAATAACCAAACATCAGTTAAATGGTCTTGTTATTTATCAAAGTAACAGATGTTTTTATAAATACTTATCCATTTTCTTATAATAAATTAGTTTTTTCTTTATTTTTTGACATTCGCATTTTTTATAATTTTTAGAACAAAAAATACCAAAACGTCTTTACACTAATCTTTTAGTTACACGAAACAAGTGAGCAGTTAATTTTATGTTCTTACAGTTTCTTTAATTTGTTTTTACTCCTTTGGCATTGGCCATGATGTACCTTAGCGACTGTTTATAGAACTTATTTCTCTCAGTTTTTTTCTATATCTTGTGATTAAAACCTTAGCTTTATGTATCATCTGATCGCCTAACTGATTTTAATTTGTTTAGTAACTTTATCATTTTTATCTATCGTTTCTTAATTGTTTTTTTACTTAATAAGGTACTTAGTCAAATAAAAAAATAACATAGATCTAAAAATTTATTTAACTCTATATTAGCCACTTGTTATTTCAACAGATCATCATCAGCCAATCATGAGCACTGATACTCATATGTCTATGACATTTTGAGTGTATTAGGTGAGTTATATTTTATCAATTAGTATCAAACATCATTTACGATACATAAATTCCGAGATCCAAAAACACATATTTGCATATTACTTATATTGAGAATTAGAAAATATACACTCACTGATATCAAGTAGTCAAATTATTTGCTCAGATGCATCGCTTTCTTCATTATTAATTATGTCATCTACATTTTTTTTTAGTTAACTCTCTTTATAATTGCTAAAAGGAATGCCTGTTAGTCAACCTCGAATTAAATGAAAGGGAAAAGAGGGATAGAGTAAAAGAACGTGATTTTTGGGAGAGTAAAGCATTTGCTTAGTTAGAAACTAGTATTATTTAAAGCAATTGCAAGTTATGCATCATTTTATTATTGCAATATAATTGTGGAAGTGTAAACTTTGAAATAATATCAAAAGAAGAGCTAAATCCCATTGCTTGTGGTGCTGAAGTACTATTATAATTAGGCTTTTCTAGCCTTTCTAGTAGTAAATATTTGATAATGTTATAGAAATCAACTTGTCTAAATAATTATCATGAAGATTTCCAATTACAAATAGCTTTTCTAAATTTACATTTTTCATCAACAAATTTGCATTCATTGAAAATCTCACATCACATGTCTTTTAAATCTTTCAGATCAAAATTAAGCGTTTATTGTTGCTTTTTAACTATCATTTGTAATTCTTGCAAAATTATATTTTTGCACTTGATTGCTATCACTATTTCAAACTCTATATTATAGAATATTTTGGACGATGGCATAAACGTAGCTGTTTTAATAACAGCTTCCATAGCGTGAATGCAACAAAGATTGAACAGGTGATAAATATATTGGCGGAAACGTTTTTTCAAAATAATAATTTAAGTACCTTTGTAAGGCTCCTTGATATTTGCCCCGTTATCATAGCTCTGATCACGGAAATTGACGATTGAGATATTGTCTTCTTCGATAACTTAGGCTTCTACACAACATATATGAAGAAATAAAACATTAAATACATCGGAATCCACTATCCATTTTTCCTCTCCCTTTCGACAGACCTAGCTATGTGCGTGTGGAAGGTCTCCTGACAATGTTGCCACCATCAAACGAGAACATCACCCTCAAATTATAGAAGATTGTTAGATATAAATCAACAACTGGTCGGATGGAAAGAATATATATCAGAGTTATTTGATGACAACAGACCAAATTACGAATAAATAAAAGATACTTCAGGATCTATAATTACCAACGAAGAATTATGTGAGCAATAAAAATCGCAAAGAACGGGAAAGCAACCGCATTAGTTCGAGTGAGCACAGAAATACTCAAACTTCTAAAAGAAAACGGAATCAAGGCTCTAACGAAACTCTATAACACGACATATGAGAACGGAGAAATAAGATGGACTGGCTAAAATTAACTTTCCTAATGATACTCAAGAACAGAAGAACAACGAAATTCCACAAACACAAGATAATTAGCCTGATAAGCAATGTTTTCAAAATGTTCCTACGTTAAAATATATAAAAAATTAGAAGACGGAATTGGGATAACTCAGTTCGGCTTCCGAAGCTGCCTTGGAACAAGCGTCCAAATGTTGATTCAAAGAAATTACGATATTAACCAAAATATATTTACTACGTGCGCGATAGACTTCGAAAAATTGTTCGAAAATGTTATACATGATAAAATGATCAAGTTTCTAAAAATATCGGGCATAGATGGTAAAGACGTTAGAATCATTTATACTGGCACCAAACAGCAGCAATAAGAATAAAACATCAACTGTTAGACGAAATTAACATCAAAAAATGAGTCCGGCACAGCTGTATACTGTCTCCATTGATCTTCAACCTGTATTCAGAGGCGACATTTACCGAGACTCTTGCTGATGTTAATGAGGGAATTAATATTAACGGTTTAACAATTAATAACTTTAGGTACGCGGACGACACGCTAATAATAACCAACAGCAGTGAGAGTTTGCAAAATCTAATGAATCAATTAACAGATAAGTGAGAATAATTCGGCTTGAAACTAAACATCAAGAAGATTAAATATATGATCATTAGTAAAGAGGGAGACGTAGAAGACGGTAAAAAAAGCAAGGACAGCATTCATTAAAATGAGAAAGATCTTATGTACTCGTGATCTAAGAATTGATCTAAGAATGATGATGGTGATTCCCTATTCCGTTCTATGGTGTTGAAGTATGGACACAAACAAAAGGCACACTTAAACGACTACAATCCTTCGAAATGGGGGTGTACAGAAGGTTATTAAAGATAAGTTAAATAAACAGAATAAGAAAAAACGAGGTATTCATGGGAATGAATAAAGAATTGGAAATAGTTAAAATTATAAAAAAGCAAAAGCTGCAGTACTTCGGTCACATAATGAGACACACCGAAAAATATGAAAGTCTCCATTTAATCACACAAGAAAAAAATAGTCGTTAAATGTAGCCCAGGTAGAAGAAGGACTTCCTGGTTGAAGAACTTACGAGATTGGTATGGGATACATCCCATTTAATTGTTCCGAGCAACAGTCAATACAGCCACCACAGTAAACATGATAGCTAACATGAAAGCCAACGACCGTTGACGGCTAAGGCAGCGCAAGAAGAATCGATGCAATCTTAACTCCTATTTAATATGAATAAGGTAAATTCGCTATTTAAATAGCAGCCCTAATTAATCACGCCAATGGTGGTATTACCCTACGAGCAGGTAATTTTTTTACAATCTACAATCGTATATAAAAATCTTCTCTCCACCTTTCTTCAGTTGATCACTATGCGTGCTTCATATACGATGTGTATTGCGACTATTGCAAAATGTTTTATTAAAAGAAAATTAAGAATGCCCGAGTTCCTTTGTAATTTTGCAAGTTTTTTGACGAGTCCTTGAATCAACAGTATTGTAAGGAGATATTGGTAATATTTTAGAGAGAAACGACAGGAAATACGGCTCATAAAATGCAAAGAGCAACTTCATTCTTATTAATATATGAAAAGGCAACTTCGCTGCAATTTCAGTGAGCCAGCGCAGCAAATGTCATCACCCGTGCAATATTCATTTTTATATCCCCATACAACAGTATAACTCCAAACTACGGGCGGCGCTTTTTAAATGCAATAACCGTAGCATCTGGCGCGAAAAAGAGAACCGCGAGTAGGTATTCCATTATGACATGTTTTCGTGCACCCTGCAGCGCGTTGCGAGCCGCGAAGCGCCCTCCCCGGTGCATCGAATTATTCGTGAGGCGCGCCCGCGGCGCTTTCCTAAGATTCCTGAAGTAACTGAATTTGCAGACAAAAAAGGACTATTGCTGGCGGCAGACAACGGCGGTGTGAACGCCAGCGCGCTCCGTGCACATAGCGTTTTCCCAGGGGCGCCGCAAGCAGGATGAGGTGAGATTGCGCTGGTTGGTTTCGATTAAGGCGCTGCAAACGGGATCGCCGGAAGATCCTCGGGGGCTCGCTGAAGAAGTCGCGGCTGAATATTTCATGGCGCGGGGAGGCGCAAAACATGATTGCGTCCTTTAGCGGCTCCTCATTGAATGGAATTAAAGATAGCCGGGGAGATTAAAAAGCTGCGGCGTACGTGCGAGGCGTTCTTTGGACGGAAAGACGTAGCCGCGCAGAGACAAATAGCGCAAGAAGTTTAATCCGATTCAGGTTGGTTTAATTTCCTGTTGTGTCAACCATAATAACTATATTTGCTATTATTGTAGTGTATAAGATACAAATATTGAAGCACCATAATTCCGAACAACATTCACAATATCGCTATAAAGGCTATTTATAACCAAACCACGAAGAAAATGCCCAGATAAAGAAAAAAAAGAAAAATTCAAAGTATTAAAAAAACAACAAAATTAATGAGAATTAATGTTAAGGTAGAAGTTTTATTAATTCAAGAAGGTTAAACAAAACCAAATCTTACTATAATAATTAGGAAAAATTATTTAATTCTATTTAGGATGGCAATAAACCATTTTTTACTGCACTCAGAAAAATTGCAATTTCATCCAGCCATTTACAATCGCTTCTCTTAAATGTACTGATGTGTTGACGTACCCATTTTCTTCGATTAAAATGTTTTTTTAAATTTTATTAGTAATCTGAGCATATCTATATACATATGGTATCTTGAGATCCTCATGCAGGATCCGATTCGATACGAAGTACGGAACATTTTACTATGATACTTTATAGAATGTCAACATTGGAGGAACTAGAGCACCCCCAGAGTTCAATCTCATATGTCCAGATGGGTCTGATTTTCTAGCGAAAGATGAGATTTTCTTCCTATAAGCCAATATAATTTTTTGACTTTCATATCCATTTTTTTCATATCCACGTAGGTCTGTTGTTCATGTGCATGTATCTTGTATTCTTCGATTGTGGTATTTAAATACTATTTATCAATATTCATGGACAGTGTTGCCTTCGGAAGATATACGTCGCTTGAGTAAATTCCATCTAGTTGATTATTGAATCTATATGGTTTTGTACATAGTGACTATCGATTTGCGGGTTCTCGTGACAAGAGAGGACGGCATTATCATCCGCAAAAGTTCCTGTCATGCAAATTTGCGGTTTGTACTAAATACAACAGAGGCGCAAGAACTCTGCCGTGTGGAACACCAGAATTTAATTTTCGGCTTTTATACATATAAAAAATCCTATTGCGTACCATCTGCCCCGCCCATCTGCCTGTCCGCCGCTTTTTTCAACTTCGTGTATTTCCGCGTGTCCCCGAAAATGCTCGAAGGATCACCGTGCTGGGCGATAACCGCATCGCATAGGCTGGCTGACGGGATACGCGGCGTAAAAACTAACGCTTTGTAATAATATGAGTTTAACTTTGTAAATATTATGGCAACGTTTGGCGATATACTATTTCAACATTTATTGCTGTCGTCAGCAACTAAATTTAAAATGATGTGCATGCTGTCAAGCTAACTTTTAAGACGTCAAAATGATGTTTGCTTTTGGGTTGGATAATCTGTCAAAACAAATTAGACTGTGTTGCAAATTTGTGAAAAATTTATATGTATACAAGCCCGGAGTACCTGTAAAAATTCGCTGCTCTCTCAGACTAAAGTGTAACTGACCTGGTTTGTGAAGTTAAGCTCATTCACCCATGCGCATTACTAACAATTATCATTAGCTGGCAAAGTTACATCGTAGCCTAAAACTTAAGAAGTCAAATCAAATACTTCTTTTAATGTTTCTGAAAACTGGAAATATTAAATAATAACAATCACATAGAAAACTCCGTTAGAAACAAATAGAAAAATTATATTTTATTTGCTTCGATTCGCTATCTGTGAACCAGATTTTGTAATTGGTGCTTAGCTTTATTACAATAATGAAGCCGTTCATGTTTCACGTTTCTATGCGGGGTCATTCAGCACAACATAAAATGATTCAAATGATCCACCACAGCCCTGATGAATTGCCTTCCTCCAACTTTTGATATTTGAATGAGAAAAAATGTTAGACTGTTCATGAGATTCAAGAAAATACAGTATTTCAAAAAAATTGCAGTGTTCTGAACATTGAAAGAAACGTCGAGGAAAGTGCGTGAAATCCCAAAGCGCCTGCTTTGCAGGAAACTAAGACGTTATTACCCTGGGTACCTTGAATCTTCAACAAATGGTTGAAAATTTTTTGGGCAAACCTTGCATATATAAGTAACGAACCAAAAAAATATTTTATCTCGATGAATTCGTCCAACGTCAGCTTTGACACATTTACTCACTAAAGTGTTGGAAGTTTGTGTTTGTACAGTTAGTATCTAAACATATGGTAAAGTCATTATGGTGTCGTATATTGAGTAGCAACACATTAATATCATTCAAGTGAGCGTGCAATTGGTAATTTAGAGCAATAAATTGAAATAAATGATATATTCACAGACAAATCAAAGATTCGCCATCAACACAGTGACACTAACGGTAAGTAGCAGTGTGCATAAAGAACGAAGAATGTCAATTCGTCACTGGTCACAGCAATTAAATATTTTTGTGAGGGCATGGCCCGAGAATTAATAGGTTGAGGGGGCATATGTCCGCTCTCAGTGCTCAGTCGACTTCCGCGTAGCAATATGGCAAGCACTGCGCTTTAGACAATCACATTATTGCCCTTTGTTTGAAATGAACACAGTCACTCAATTACTTTTTTTAGTGACTGAAGGGTCCACCCGCCGGGCTTCCGAGTCGCAAGAATAAATCCACGTCCTTCCGCACTGGAGCCACCTGCCTCAAGGCTGCTGCTACCTCGGCGCTTAGAATCTACATTTACAAGCGCATAAAATTCAATTGACTCAAGAATTAACAAACGTCGTACATTTATGAACTAGGTTTTAGAATACACAGCAATTGATGCTAATTTTTGCAAAAAAACTCATATCGAGTGATAAAGCTCATTTTTCTTTGAAAGACTTTGTGAATCATCAAAATTGTCCTATCTGGGGTAGTGAAATTCCAATTGCTATTCATAAAAAACCAATACATTTACGAAAATACACTATTTGGTGTGCATTAGGAACTGGAGAAATTATTGGGCGTACTTTTGTGTGAGGTAGTTGGGAACGCTTTTACTGTCAATGGTGTACGCTATCGGAAGGTATTAAATAATTTCTTTTCAATAACATTAACTATTTGAAGTTGAGGACATGTGGTTTGACATGTTGAAATGCTCGCTTTATTCCAAATCAAATTTCCTGGTTGGATTACTCGCAAGAAGGGTGACATCTATTAGACTTTTCCTCTGGGGCTATTTGAAGGTATTCTAAGGTTCAAAGAGAACATCAGACGTGTAATTGCTGAGATAGAATCATATTTATAGAAAAGCATGGAAGCATAGAAGAATGGTCGCATGTCAATGGAGTTGTAAAGAGCATTTAACCAATATCATATTTCATATGTAACTGCTACTTTACACTGGATTGTTCAAATATTTTGTGTTTTATTCAGTAAAGACATCCTAAAGTTTAATTTGGATTACCTTTTATAAAAATTAAAAAGCTTTCTGCCGACCAAATGTGACCATTTTCACATTTCATTATGTTTTTTTATGAGATAAAAACATAGAGCTAACTACAAAGATGCTACAATATAATAAAGCGGTTGTTGACCTGCAGCAATCACAATTATTTGAAAAACACCTATACAGTTTAAGTATACTCAAAGAAAAACTACTGTATAGGGTATGTAGTAAAGAAAAGTACCGTCAGTTTGTGGGAGATTAAATTCCAAAGAATGCTTAAAATGAGAAGATTGTGTGCATAATAAACTTAACTGGCTATGGTACCAGAGTTCATTAAACCAGACCTATAAACCTTTCAGAAAAAAATGAAAACAAAAACTGCAATGTAATTACATTGTAGATTCAATGGTTCAAGTTGTAAAATGGTAGTACAAACATAAATACAGGATTGTCGAGGTAAATCTGTAATTTCTTTTGGTTGTAATGCAGGGAAGCTAGAATGTCGTCTTAGCTAACAGACATTATTGAGTAGGAGGAGACAACTGACAGCAAGCAATCTGGGGCGGAGTATGACTGACATGGCAAAAAAATGGGTGTGGTGAGGTCGACGGTCAGTTCAAGAGTATACCAGGATTTGCATTATAAGTCTTTCTTCCGGAAGAACCGCTCATTGTTGACTGCGAAAAACAAGACGAACAGAACAACCCAAGCACGACAGCGCTGGCTTCCTTTTCAGACTGAAAAATCTTCATCCATAGCAGGAAGATAAATCGCCAAAATGATCATTGGATCTGCCATACAAATGCTTCATGCAAATTTCCAGCCTCTGTAATGGCGCTAGGGCTTGTGGGCAGCAAAGGAGATGTCATGACACGCCACTTCTTTAAAGAAGGCTTAAAGGTGACCCCCGACAGCTATATCAACCTGCTGGATAAAAGAAGTGGTCGCTGATTGGGAGTACGCATTCCTGCAAGACTCCGCTCCGGCTGCAACAATTTGTATTATCACTGCTCGAGAAGGTCGTGGCCGTTGACGGGGGCTACATTGATTCTCTATACTATTTACTTTAATTATGCCAAGCTTCATGTAAATAAATTTAATGTTTCTTGTATTTTAATGTTATTTTCATTGTTTATTAATTTTTAGGATTTACGTCGACGATCCTGTACAATGATAATTCGCTGTACAAATTGAATTTAGAGGAACTATTAAATACTTGACAAATAATTCAGGTCGTTCATTACCACAAAAGTTATTTATTATAATTAATTTAAACTTATACTAAATACAATGTAGTATCTGCATTATAGAATTTGAGGCTCCCCATACACACCACACTGTACCTCACGTAACTGTAATGTTGGCTGACGAGCGATTCGCATGTTTGGGGCACACCCCCATTCACAGGTCTAAGTGCTCTCTGATTCGCATTAATTATTTGGCATTAAACCCATACAATTTCCGCGGAGTTATTCCGACAGCCGAAACCCTAATCATCGATCTAATCTGCGGCGGCCGAAGCAGGCGGCGGGAATTAAAAATGCATTATCGAAGGCAAATTGCTCCCTTAAAGGCAGATCGATGGCACGGAACGCACGGCCGCGATGCGACCCGATGAATTGCGGGGGCGCAGCGTATCGTAAAATGATAACGGCTCCGGGGCGACTAGTTAAACGAATCGTGTGACGGGAATCAAAGCACGTCCTCTGCCTGCGCATGATAAGACTATTAGCTCTTCGCGTATTTATAGCAGCAAACTTGAATGAGCTCTCCACACTTGCCCGGGTTGTTCGTGAAAATGCCCGGCAGCCCTGAGCAAGCGCCGCTCTCGAGCAATACGTGGATGTTCATGTTCGCTATGGGTGCGACGCAGGCTAAATATTTGCTTTAGATACTGGCGAATAGCAGATTTGAATTCGGGAACATCTCGATCGGCAAACATGCCGGTTCACACCGAATACGATTCCAAAATGTATTTCGGTCTGTAGATCTACCTATCTACCTCAGAGCGGGCTGCTGATTTGCTGGTGCTACAGAAAACAGAACTAAGGATATTTATTCGTCCAAAGAGGTGATAAGTTCGAATACCATCTGTTATCAAAATAGGTACTGTTTTGCTTTAAACTCGACATTTTCCTTAAGCTAATAGGTTTAAGAGTTCTCAAGTAATTTTCAGTTAATTCGTACTTCACCTAACATTTACTTCATATATTGTCTTAAAGAGTAATTAACACTAAAGCCTTACAAAACGCTCTTAAAAATATTTACTTCATAAAGTTTCTTGTACTAAGACATTATGAAATCTATTTTTGGCTCTTAAAAATATCTTTGTAGCCTTCTACAATGTTAACAAAATAAAAAAATATTAATATCACCAAAAGTACGAGTCAGAGTTTTATAAAAGACTCGTAAGTAACTTTTGGGAAGCTCTCTCTTACTTTAAAATCAACATAGGATTTCGAAACGTTTTCAGATAAGTTTTGTATTCAATAGCCATTATTGAGATTAGAAAACACCAAAGATCGAAAACTACAGTTTTGCGTCCAAATATCTGTATTTTACATAATAAAATACTTAGAATTATAGAAGAAATATTAGGTACCTATTGACATGTATGGAGTGGGAGCCTAAACGAGAACAAACAAAAAGAGTAGTATCTGTGTTAATTAGAAGGAAATTCGAATAATATAACGAAAGAATAATCAGACTAGATATTAAAATATAAAACAACTAGAGATGAAAAGATGCCTTTTTTGGCAGACAATCAGACATAGTAGATAGTATACCAACCCACAAAGATCTCATTATCATGGAACACTTCAATAACAGTGTCGGAAAAAAAGAAGAAGACATAGTAGGAACATCAAAAACGACAATAGATGACTTCTGTAAAGAAAATTAATATACATAACAAACACATTTTTTCTGACATGAAAACATTTATAAATATACATGGATAAACCATAAAAAGCCTAAAATCAATAATCCGTCTCTAACGTGAAAATGTGCGGAAACACCCAAGTAAAAAAAGTTGGAATATATCAACAAGCGAAATATGTTAGCAAACATCATGTGGTAATAAGTCATCTCATATACCATATAGACATACATATATTATAACAAACTAGACACGAACAACGAAAGAACACAGTAAGAAACGTACGAATACTTAAAAGCTACATTTTTGAAGCAGCGACAGAGGCAGTAGGAACTGAAGAAAGGAGAAAAAGACATCTTTAACAATTTTCTGATGATATGAAGGAGTTAACCAATGAGACGAAAAATTCATATGAGATGGCCGTCCACCTGAACACTCCAATCAAAAGAAAAAATTCGTTCAAAAGAAGCAAAACAAAGTAAAAAGTGAGACGAATGAATACTATATAGACAATACACTAGCAACGTTGAATAAAATAGAATAATGAGAAATAGCAAGGACACAGATTATTACAAGAAAATGCAAAATAATATCTAAAAGATGAAGAAATCTGGAACACGCTTGAAGAACCTGAAATTATTGAACGTGAAGTTTATGAAGCACTTAAAATGAAGGAATAAGGAATAAACTCAGCGAGGAACGAAGTGGGTTTAGAAAAAAGCCAGTTTGGACAATACATACACAATAAGACAAGTTATCGAAAAGAGTAAAGAAAAACAGAAAGATACATATTTAGGGTTCATAGAGCCGAAGAAAGCAAAGTATACTGAGAAATGGACAAACATAATAAAAAGGTTATACACAAATAACAAAGTTAGAATAAAAATAGGGAATAGAGTTACCAAAGAAATACTAACAACAAAATTTTTAAAACAGGGATGTGGGCTATCATATCTCCTTTTTAATGTAAACATAGAACAAGCTTTGGAAATATGACACAACAAGTGTTCAGGAACGGGCATACATTTCTAGTTATTGATATCTCTCTTGTCTTCTTAAGAGCCTTCCTGACAGAGTTAGTATATACTCCTTAGGGAATAACGAATAGATTCAACAAGAGAAAAACTATTAAAGTAACACAAAGTTTAACTTTCTAAGTTAAACAAAAGTAAAAATTCACCCAACATACTACAACTAGATATTTTAAGATGTTTTAGATTGAAGGTGACTGGCAAAAATTGTAAAAAAAACATTTAAAAAAATTTAATTTTATCACATACAACGCACGTAACCAGTTCACATACGTGGACATAGTTAACAGTCTCAACCTAAAGATGGCCCAACTCACCAAAGCCATAGTGGTACGTGCTTTTAAAGAATCCTGTAAAAATTGCAGTGCTTTTGTAAAAATCGAAAAAATCGAATACCGTGCTCATTTACCACCGTAAAAAGATGGACAGCTGAATTTAAACGTGGTCGTACCAGTTTGGCTGAAGATGAGAGTACGAGACGACCAACAACTGCGTCCTCTACCGATAATATTGAAAAAGTTCACCAAATGGTAATGAACGACTGTCAAATCAAGGTTAGAGAGATAGCAGAGGCATGATAAAGCTGTTCGCACTTTGAACCAAAAATTCATTCGAATAAATATTTACAAGGCCCTGTTTAAGCGGTTTCAGTAAAACGAATCGGACTTTTTGCATCGATTTATCACTGTTGATAAAACTTGGGTCCATCGTTACGTTCCTAAGACGAAGGAACAGTCGAAACAGTAGACTGCTAAGGGCGAACCTGCTCCAAAAAAGGCTAAGACAGTTTCATCGAGCGGGAAGGTGATGACGACTGTTTTTGGGGATAGTCTATTAATCGACTACTTAGAAAAAGAAAGAACAATAACGGGGTCGTACTACGCATCGTTATTGGACTAGTTGAAGGCACCCATTTGGAACGAAATAAAGTGCTCTTCCATCAAGGCAACACTTCCGCGGTCGCCATGGCCAGAATTCACAAACTGCTGATTGACCACCCAGCATATTCAACAGCTCTCAACCCCAGCGACTATTTCCTAAGCTCAAACTTTTGATTCGAAAGACAGAGATTTTCATCAACGAGGACGTCCTCGGAACTGTAGACGCCTATTTTGCAGAGTAAGACGACAACTACTATTTAGACGGGTTAAAGAAGTTGGAGCATCGCTGGAAAAAGTGTATCCAATTAAAAAGAAAAATTAGATTTGACAAAAAAAATACTTGTATCTTTGTTAGGCTCAAAACTTTTCAGACTGCCCACGTATTAAGAAGTTTAAGTTTCGAAAATCTACAAAAAAAAGTAAATTAAAAATAAAAATATGTCTAAAATGTTAACTCTAGACACAAACCACCGCAAAATGTTAAGTGCTATCATCAAAGAAAATAATATACAATAGATTTCAATTAATGAAGCCATGAAACACTTTGAATGTGATTTATCAGCCTCAACCACCTGAAGTCGCTCGCATAATGTTTCAAACAATGGACAGACACCCATTATTCTCCGGCATTCGTGGTGGCAATACCCCTAACAAAATAATCCAGGGTAATGCCGCTAATCAAATAATATTTTAATGGCGCCTACGGCACAATTAAATTCCGAGGCAAATTAGTTGCGCCAAACAACCTGCAGTTCGTTAACACAGCAGCGCACACGACAGCGGCGGCTCCTGCATCGCCACCTCCCCATTATGCTTTATTGGCTTCGCCGTGTCGCAGGACTGCCCAAAAATTAATTGCGGCTTTCATCGCGCCTTCGTTTGTTTTAATTAGCGAAGTACTCGCCCAAAATGCGTCGGATAATGAATATTAATTCGTGGTAGTGCGGCTTGTCTGCAAGGTGGCGCGATTGCGATCAGCTTGGTGGGAGAGTTCGCAGGCAGAAGCTGTAGCTTGATCACTTTGTCTTGTAAAGGTCTAAATTAACGCTAACAGGCTTTGTTTAAAGAAGTAACACACATGTAGAAAATACAGTCTGCAATTTTCATTTATATAGAATATATAACGGTCCTTCGAGCCGGATCTAACAATAGCTCATCAAATATTAATTTACAACTTAAAGCAAATATCGTACAAAATTAATTCAAAAAAGTTTCTTTTCAATTTAATGATGCTAATGTTATTTTTAGTGCCCTTTTTAGTATTTAATTTTCAAATAAGAGAGGTTCATAAATAAGTATATAAAAATAAATTTAAGTTCTAAAAAATCGTGTCCATGTTAAACGCTCTTCGCATACTTCACTCATGGTAATAACAACGGCCGTTAGAATTTATGTACAGAGGAAGCCAAACTAATAAACTAACGTGCTCAATTTTCACAAACAGAACCGTAACTCACGTTAAATAGCCCCGGCCATCTTCGATATGGGGCTGCTCAAGTCGTTAGGTGAATAAAAACGCACATAAAAGGCGATATGTCACCGCTATGGGCAAAAACCAGATGCAAGCCGTACGCAACTACCGTAATAGCTTTACGATTGGAACGGCGATGAGGCGCTTTTTGCAAGCTGCAGGCCGGCAGGGTAATTCTGTCATCCGAATGCCGGCAAATTAAACGAAATTAGGCCACCATTGCCGCACAGGTGGGGGCTCTAAAAATAGACGTCTAAAACGTGTATATGAATAAGTAAATAGACGTAAACGGAGCGTTACAGAATCAATTCTGCCCACAGTGAACAAAAAATTAAATTACATATTTCAATAACTTCTCAAGGTCCTAAAGACTTGAACAATTACCTCGAATTTTCTATTATTTGATCTGATGAACGATTAGATGCATTTTTAAGTTGGTTTGCCGATGACAAAAGAACGTTATTTAACTTGCAGTACATATTTCCACAATAAAAAGTTAATAAAAACAGTAGTTTTTCTCCATTTCTACAATATAAATATGTAACTTAAATATTTATTTATTTTATGTGAGACGCCCTTTACAAGGGGTGTTCAAGTTCTAAGGTCTCCAATTTTTTACCTCGGTAGTGAGAGTAAGTAGAAAGATGCGGCTAATTTTAAAAGACGCGGAAATATTTCTAAATTTGTAATAAAGATGGCAGCATCATATAATGTACACAGGTCGAATTACCGCCATTGCATTGAGTATTGTTTTGTATACTTAAAATGGCGACGTTTAGTGTTCAAGAACAACGTGTAATCATCCGTTTTCTCCTGTTGCATGGTGAAATTCATCGCCAATTGAGTAAGATATGCGGTGAAGGCATTATGGATGTTAAAAGTGTGCGTTCATGCGTGCGAAAGTTTAAAGAAGATCGAGAGTTTGGTGACAATGAACCGAAGCAGTCTCGGCCACGAACTATTCGAACCGAAACCATGATTGCGCGAGTGGAGCAAGTCGTTATGTAAGACCGTCAATTAGGCGTGTGTGATATCGCCTCTAAACTTGGTATTTCCGTAGGATCTGTAAAGTCCATTTTGTATATGACCTGAAAATGCGGAAAGTTTCCTCAAGATGGATCCTACAAATACTGACCAACGAACGCAAAGCTGCACGGGGGCAATGTCTTAGGATATGCTGATACGTAATGCCGCTATGAATGTTGTTTTCTTTTTCTCAGTTGTGACAATGGATACGATTTTTTAATTCTGAAACGATATGCCAGTCAGGGCAATAGAAGCACATCAATTCACCACCACCGAATAAGTTTCGGGTTACGGCCTCTGCTGAGAAAGTTATGGTGGCCATGTTTTAGGATATCGAGGGCAAAATCCTCACGCTTGTGTTCTAAAGGGTACTACAGTGACAGATAAATCATACGAGCAGGTTTTGAAGACAAAGTTACTTCCAACATTGTATGAAAAACGATTAGAGGAGGCCGCACGCGCGCCTTTTTATCAGGACAACGCCCCTGCTCAGCGGGAAATCCTAACTCAGCAGTTTCTTCGTGAAAACCACTTTGAGATGGTGTCTCAAGCTCCCTACTTACTTGACTTCTCTCCTAGCGATTTCTGGCTTTTTCCGACCATGAAGCCGCTGTTGCATCAACGATTTTCTAGTGGACGAAACACATCCCTAAAGAAGTTTCTCAGCAGCCATGGAGTCATGGCGATGACGTTGTGAAATACGTGTACGTCTAGACAGAGATTACGTTGAGAAGTAACAGAAGTTTTACCTTTCTCGGGCAGTACTTTTTCAGGAAAAAAATTTGGAGACCTTACAACTTGAATGTATATAATATTGTATTTTGTATCATTTCGACAAATATTACAAATATATTCATTCAAGGTATTAGATGAAGTACAGTCTAAGACTTAAATACAACTCTAAATATAGGGCAATCCAAATTGATCTTTAGTTGGTATCTAAATACATTGGAAAGTCCACTAAATTTTAAAAATTAAAACTTTTACAAAAAAAAATCATATTGAGTGATGCAGGCTTTACAAACCGTCAATATTATCGCACATGGAGGAGTAAATCCATGTGCTATTCACAAAAAAATCAATGCATACATAAAAATCCACTATTTGTTGTGCTTTGTAAGTTAGAGGAATCATCGGCCCGTACTTTTTTGAGGGCGAAGTTGCTGTCAATGATGCATGCTATCGGGAAATGCTGTTTTTTAGTGAAATCAGCGATGTGTACTTGAATGTGGTTTCAACAGATGAAGGGCGTGAAAGATTCGCCTTACTTCAAACCAAGTTTTCTGGTCGTGTCACCTCTCAGAGGGGTGACATCGCTTGGGCACCGCGGTCTTGCGATCTAATCCCACTAGTTTTTTCTTCTGGAGCTGTTTGAACGAAAGGGTGTATATCAACAAACCTGCTACGATTTTTAAGTTAAAAGAGAACATCAGACGTGTAATTGCGTTTGTGAGAAAACATGGAATAGACGCATCACATTTCATACGTAACTGTGCTTTACACTGATAGCAATGAAATTCGGATTGTTCCAATATTTTGCGTTTTATTAAGAAAAAACATTCTGAAATCCAGTTTGGAACACCCTATATAATTAGCAATATCTAATCTTATATAACGAATTTTAATAGTACATATAAACTAATTTGTTTCTCCTCTGTAAACAATCTGCATTTATTTTAATATTACTAGAAGGATAATTTAAATTTTAGTCTTTTTGCAATTCCGGTTGAGTTAAAAGTTTCATTTGTTGTTCGGTTATTACCGGCTGCAGTTTTAAACATCTTGACAGCAAAGAAAAGCCCAATTAGTTTAGTTGAATATATATTTTCCATTAATGTTGCAAGCAATAGAGATGAATGTCTGTGTAAAATGCTGGGAGTCAAAAGAACATATGAAAGTTTGAATAAATATGCTGAATGATTAATAACAGGCAAGTAAAGAGTCTTTGGAAAGTGAGGATAATGAGAATAGAAAAGGCTAGCCTTAACAAACGTCGAATCAAATAACGGAGCTACCATAAAAGAAATAGAAAGTAGAAATGCCCTAAAAATAGGAACTGACACAATTTGAACAAAAGTAGAAAAGCAAAATGAGAACAGATATCTTCAATGAAAATAGTTGGGTTATATAAGGTCCAATAATCTGAAACAAACAAAACTGTCACATTATTTCTATTTAGATATCAGAAATTATCGTAATACCAGGAACTTTTAAATAGCAGGCGAAGTTATTTAAAATCAAATATTAATAATATCCATTCGGGATACATGATTACAGGGCAACAAACTTGATAGAAATTATTAGAAAATATAATAACTACACTACAATTCAAAAAATGTTAATATTAGCGTCTTTTAAAAAATTCAGAAAACGCGTGTTTGCACATATTGGTTGTTGTTACATAAAATATTTAAGAATTTATAGCAAGACCAATATAAAATCAACAGTGATGCATAAATTTGGTTTATTAATAAAGTAACTATTAGTGATTTGTTTATAGGAGGGTAAATTAATTACAAACTGGTATTTATTATAAGTGCCGTTATGTAAATGAAGAGGGGCGCGGTTTCCAAGCGTTGTAGGTAGGGGATTCCTCCGTAGAATTCTTAGTATCACAATATCAGAACAAGAATTACGGTGTTGTGCAACGAATTATTATCAAGTTTTTTATGACAGAGAAGACTAATGTATCCGTGATACAGACAATTTTTGAGAGGACGAAAAGCAGTTAAAAATGAAGACCATCGACGCCGTTCGAGGGCTTCTTCTTCTAGAAGAATACTGCCCGTTCACGGTTATTAAAAATTGCTTTTGACGTCAAATTAAGTGACGGTAGTGTTCTGATTCCACCTGATCTCATACAGCTGCCCGAACTTGATGAAAAATTGGATATTTTTTTCTGAGTTAGACTGGAACACCTTCTGTACAATGCATATTTATCACCCTGCAATTATTTTTTTTATGAACCGCTAGAAAATCACTTGGCCAACAAAGATTTGATGTTGATGTTACTGGTGAAGCGTTCATGCACGGTTCACTTTACGATAGCGAGATATTAAAAATACTTATACGTTGGGAAAATGCGTTCACAAGCACCTTAATAAATCATAGTTCGGTATAAAATAAAGTAAATGAGGCATACTTAAAAGTGATAGTCATCTACTAGCCCATAGTACACAGAAAAGTACCGATGCTAGTGCCTAGGCGGCGAGTGTAATGCTTTGGAGTGGCTTTAGCATTAATATAAAACTGATAGATAACAGAAAGATACACAGAGTGGGTGGAAAAATCCCACTTATTTAAAAATTTCAAGAGCCCGCATAATAGCAATCATGTTTGGCACTTCAAAAGTAACATACAGCAACAGACACGTCATTGGACCATTTTATAGATATACGAACATGTGATTTCTTTAATACAATTTATCAACAAAGACGTTTAGTTTTAGCAAAATGGTGTTCCCTCGCGCTATAGATTTGCAATTCACAATTATTTAAAATAGAACAATGGTCACGTATTGTTGTAAAGTTTAAAAAATTATTAATAACATCGAACTAATAGTTAAAAGTTATGGTCATAAAATCATTATTAATGTAACTTTACGGCGTTAATGTCTTCTTCTTCTTCCTTCTTTCAAGTAGGCTATTTAGCCTGTTTCCAACCGATACTATGAGCCATGTCGGACCGGACAGATGGCTAGCCTCACCCGTTAATTTAGAAGGAGAGAATGTACTTCACGACCGCCAAAAGTTTGCATGACATCAATGTGTACTACGAAATAAAAACTAAATATTTTTCTCCACATACATTCTCTGATCTAGAAATAACAAGACGCTTCTATTTTAACGAAATTAGTGACACTATCTATTGGTGGAAGATTAATTTACGAAGCGTCTACTTTCCTTAATACTCTGCAAAAATGTCATGATATTTCGTTTACTAAAAGCCGAAATACAACGTATACAGTAGTTTATATACATCGGTCAAAAAATGAAAAAAGAATGAAGAATTAACATTAAATTTTGTTTACGGAAACGCCTAAACACTTAAAATCGCTTACGGATATAATTTTTTATCACAAATACGAGATTCTGAGTGTCATCGACGATTTAGAGAAGCCAGAAAGGATGTGGATGATGATAAACGTTCAGACTGATCAATTCAAACGAAGACCGAAGAAAATGTCAAGAAGCTCCCCAATTTCGCAATAATTTCGAAAAATCAACACCGAAATTCATAAAAACAGAACTTGGAATATCCAAAACAATAATTCACGGCATTATAACCGAAACATTTGGTTTGCGAAAGCTAAATTTAAAATTTGTTCTACATCAATTGACAGATGACCAAAACAAAAAATGTACTGAACTAGCAGAAAAAGACATCGAAGAGACGAAAACTTAAAAACGCTTGTAAAAAGCTACATATGATATCAATATGCAAAATAATAATAAAAAAAAAACTAACAAAATTTTTTTACGAAAACGAAATCATGGGAATTCCAGCCAGAGAAGTTAATTAAAGCTTCTTGTTCGCAATTACACAGTTGAGCAAAACATCAGTATTTCTTGTAATATCACTGTCCTGTTTTATATGAAAGCCTCCAGCTCGCATAATTGGCCCTATCATAGCAGCCGCATATTCCCAAGACGTCCATGCAAAACACATCGCCGAACTACCCTTATCACGTAGCCGCAGTGTATTCATTGGATATAAATTATTCTCAAAGGTTAGTTGACCCAAGGGCCCGGGTTGACCAGCACAGCCGGGCTGAGTTCCCGCATTAAAGGGGGGTATTCACGGGAGAGAAGTCCACGCGCGAAATTCGACATAATGCCCTTTGTGGACGGCCTGCCTCTGATTCTACATGTGTTTCGATTGTAAACGGCGAGTAGAATTACTCTATCGAGCGAAGTAAGGCGAAGGAACACAACAGAGGATGCTTCGCCTTTTTCACCCTGAGGGAATTATTTCAGCGATCTGTATGTTTACGTCATCTAGGTATATCTCTGACATCTTTACTAATTTAAAATTTAGTCATAAGATTGGACAATTTTTGTTTTACTAACGTTTTCTTTTTAAATCATTCAATCAATCTTTAGTCGAAAGGGTTATGGTCGTCCTTCATCACATTAGAACTAAGATTTAGGCCTTCTGAGACTTCTTGTAGCTGCTCCCTAGAGAGACTTAGTTATGAAGAAGTGATTCCTATGACACAAATTTCCAGACCGGATCACTTCGCAATTTGTAAGATATGGATATTTTGTTAGAGTTCCATTGCGATTGCTTCTACTAATGAAGCTGATCTTTTGATGGGAACCAATCTTTTCTTACGGTGGACTTTTTAATATCAATGAACCATTGCACATTTTATGCTTCTGCAATATTTTGTACAAATCTTCATGACTTATAAACTAATTGTAGTAATTGTTAGAATTCATCAGTTTCTTTAAAACAGAAAAATGATTGATCTTGACTTCTAGATAGAAAACAGCGCTATGGTATATAACAAAACTAGATGAAATTGGTTTTTCATCTTAATATTTCTTTAATTGCTTCTAATTCTCATCAAAGTTATCAGTTTGGGCAGTGCAATTTTTTAAATACAACGTAACGTTAAAACCTTTATGGAAAAATTAATTACTATAGCAATACATCGATTTTTACAATATTATGCAGTTGCGCGACAATGAAATGAATCGGTAGACAATGCTGACAAAGTGTCATGTAAAACGTTTTTCTGTGAAATTGTTTTTAGATTTTTAAATTTATTTGTGGAACAAAACAAAAATAGGCAAATTGCATTATTAAGAAAGAAATACAAAAGACAAAGATGTGTACTTGGAAACTGGCGAGAATATAAAGAAAAACTTACACTTGCAAAGTGCTTCAACATTTCATCAATTTTATAGAAAATTTTAATAGTTCATACGACTACTAGGTATTGAGCCAAGATGTGTGACTACTAAATTTGCAGATCTCATTAATCATACCAAGGACGTATGTTGTGATAGAAAAAGCGGTGTGACGTGATGAGAGAGCAAAAGATTCTTCCTTTAAAAACTAATAAATATGTCAACAAAGAGTTTGTCATCAACTCTTTTTATATTTCAGTATTTGACTTTAGATTTGTGCACTTTTTTTAATTGACCTATTTAGAAGCGACATTTCTGGCTCACAATATGAAGAAGACTAACAGAAACCTTCAAAAGAAGATAAATTTTAGCGTTAACTATATATGAATGGCTTCTTGCGTTACGTATATCTCACTAGAGAGTCTCAGTGACATTGAACGTTTGGATAATGTGTAAGGTAAGTTTTCGCCTTCATATTCCACTGTAAGAAATTAGTTTGAGCTGAGAAAGCATCGAAGACAATCTTGCACTATATTCCCTTAGAAAAAAGGAAGTTAGCTGAATGGTGTGAACCAGACGAAAACGACCATGGAAGGTGTTTTAAGGTAATTTTAAGAAAAAGAACACAGTGAGAGATCAGAGAGCATTATGCTTGCCTACTGCATAAATTTTACGGCATTATGAAGGAAAGAGGAGTGTCATGCTATATTTAACTTGTGCTCTTTCTGTATGATAATAAGACTGCAATCGCGTAGATTACTGCAAAGGATTGTGGCTTTGCGAAGCTTTCCACACATCTTACAGCTTAGATGTAATCCCCAATAACTACTGTCTATTTTCAAAGCTGAAGAGATGATGAAGAATTGCAGAAGTCTGTGTTGCCGATAAAACTTCAGAGTATTTTTCCAAAGGTACTGAGATGCTAATTTCGAAATGTAATAAATGTGATCAAATACATATTGAAAAATAACCCCTGGAATATTGCTCTGTTGAAAAAAAACAACAAAAATTATTAAAAAGTTGAAAGTGTTTTATTAGAAATTGTTATCGCCTTTAGAAAAAATTGCGACAGTCTGTGGGAAGTGAATAAGAAAAATTATATAAAAACTCCCTGCTAAGTCAGTTAAACTGTTAATTTGGGAATTTAATTTGCAAAAGTTAGATTCTAGAAAAAGAAATAATTAGAACGAAATTTATGGTAGAGTTGTGTATACAGAAGAATATCGATGACATATAATAATATTAGCAAGTTATGGTCATTATTTGAATGTTGTTCTTTATCTGGACTCAGATAAAATAGATTTTAGCAGTTTGATGTAACGTAATATTATTTGAAGCTACACCAGCATCCAAATTTTCTGTATTGCAGAAGAAATAAATTCCTTAGCGACTACCTCTGTACTCTGTACTGCGTATTTTTAATTATCGCTAACGCCGTTTTTTTTTTAATTGGGCCTTACGCGGAGATGACCAGAGATTATTGCCGGATCGGAAGAAACGGTTATTGCCACGTTAAAGAGGGGATTTTTTCATGTATATCTCTCAAAGCCGAGCTCCGAACCCCTCGGGGCTACGGTAGCTTAAAATAAGTGTAGGGAATGTACAGGAAAGTCGACCCGTATTCAATTCTTGATTTCTCCTCATGCCAAATGTTCTATGCATGCTCCACTGACGTTTGCACAAGTCAGCGAATGGCTCAGCCGGTTAGGCGTCGTGCTTGTAATCCGGTGGTCGAGGGTTCGATTCCCATCTAGTGCAATTTTATTTTGCTTTTTTTTCTTGCTTGGTCAAGTGTTGTACCTTCCTCCTGTGCATTCCTTACACTTATTTTAAGCTACCGTAGCTCCGAGGGGTGACACTATGAAACCACCTCCACATTTTTGGTTCTTGGTTCTACTTATATTTAGATGGAAATGGTAATTTAATCAATTAATTTTTATAACAGTGAATTCCTGCATCCCATCAATTAAAATGTACTGCAATCGAAAGCTAACAACTAATTAAATTAACAAACAAAGAAAGTTTAGGCTATTTATAGTTATTAACTGCAATGCTCCTTATTTTATATTAAAATGGCAATATTAAAAATAATGAAGTTTAAAAGTGAAAGTTCGGTATTGAAAGAATCCACAGACTGTGTTATGATATAAAAAAAACCTTTTTTAACCATGCAGATTACGCAGCGTAATAGCCGATGAATCACGATCGAAATTATCTAACTTTACACCACCAAGCGGAAGTCATTCTGGAGGAAGTTTTGAGTGATTAATTCTATCTAGCAGTTTTTCAAATATCAAGTAAATTTAAACTGTAAATTTACGTTCAAACATGAGCTAAATGTGAACCTTCCCCGAAGCTAGCGCCTTCCTGTCTATTAATATTGTTATTGGCGATAAAAAGCATGAACAAAATGGGACGTGAGCGCCTAGGTGTAAGAACTAGCCTAAATTTACCGCAGCAACAGAAACTGTATTAACCAGAACTGATTGGCTGGGTTGCCTCCGCAGCAGCCGGGCCTGGAAGGAGCTGGGGGTGTCGATGGTGTGCTGCCGGGTGAGGGTCGGGTGCGTTTGAGCTACCGAGCCCTGCCGGAACCATGGCAGGGAAATCTTGCGCTTCGACTTCTGGCTCTTGGGGATGACCCCAGTCGCGCTGCCGCCGGAGTTCGACATTTGGTCAACCGCCTTAGAGGCCTGACGAGATCGCCGACGGCTAAGAGCCCTTAGAAGGTTACTTCTGTTGCGATTTCAGCCACGACACAGTGCGATGTCGAAATCAGCAGGCCCGGACATCACATTCGTCCCATAGCGCGCAACGTGGGCCTTTTTTGCTGGAAGTGGTCGGTAATCTCTGCGGTTTTGTTCGGAACGGACACGGCTCGCATCTCTGACATAAGGTGGACAGGCTGCGATAAGATCAACCAAGGCGGCTCTAAGCGACTTAAATCTACACACAGCTTCTGGAAGTAGCACCCAATCGAGGAAGCGGCAGTTCCTTTTTTTGAACCGGCAACTTTATGTTTGTCAACGTCAGTTTCGGTGTCTCCTGAAAACTTCACCACTTTCCCACCTGCTCATCACACGATCCGAAAGAACACTCGCTAAACTCCCCCAGGGGGCGCGGACCGCGTGTCCTCGCGATCTCGGCAGTGGGCACAGCCGCGCTTTCCTGCAGTTTTCCAGCCCGGACTCGGAGGCGAACGACTGCGCTCGGGTCGATCCCGGCTGCGAACTGAAAGCCGCTGAAGCACCGGACGGCCCGGGAGAGGAAAGCGCCGGTCCGGAGTACCCCGGATCACACTAACGCACGAGCGGAGACAGATAAGTGCTATCAATTTAACGAAGGCAAATTGGGCCCCACTCGCACTGTGTCGGTGATGCAATAGGCGGATGGCTTCAGTCGGCGGCCGCCTCTTAACGGGGGATCTCCAGGAAACGCGGAAGCGCGGCCGCGACACGACTGTGCGGTGCAGGCAAAATGCACGCTGGGTGCTCGAATTTCCTCGTTACGGTCTGTATGCAATGCCGCCAGAAGCGTAAAAATAACAAGCCTTGTTTGTGCATTGCATTCCAAGAGCAATAAACGCGCGCAAAGTTACACAGCGCGCTACACAAGTTGATTTACGCCATAAACTCGCTGCAAAGTCAAATAAACTACGAAACATCTAAATATTACAAAGGCTAAATGAAAGAATCTTTTCGTTTTTCGAAGAAGATAGACCACGTACGTTTTATAACATAACAAAACAATAAATTGTCAAATTAAAAAAAGATTCAATGAAATATAGCAAATAAGCTGGGTCGGGCTTATACACTCGACACATAGGATCTTCAACAAAGTTTTTTTTGGGTGGGTAGTAATTGGGGTAGTAGTGAGGCCAATGAAACCAAAAATATAGGATCCAACGGAGGAAGATAACTGAGTTTTAGTGGATACTGAAAGCCCTTAGTGACAGACATGGTGAATACCTTTCCATCACCGTCCAAGGATCGTTTACAGGTCGCGTATAGCTTGAACGATAGCACATCACTTTCAGGAACACTGACCTTAATGTCTCGTAGTGTTCTCCAGGTCAGATTGGAACCACAAATAATAACATACATTGCATTTATATCCAAACTCGTTCGAAACATATCTTATTGAAATATATATCAGACACTTTCTACTAGGACGACATAGTAGTCTACGTTTGCTGAACTTCGTCTGCCCCTGATACGTTCATGATAACTTCTAGGCTAACCATTTATGGAAATATGGGATCCTTCAGAATAGTCTTCGACCATTGGAGGCTGTTCTATGGCTTACTACACCACTTGATCCCTCCGAAGTCAATGCGCCGAAATTTTGGTGCCGCTCATTGATTAATCTGCGCTTGTGAAGTCCGTGATGACCTCCAGGTTCTTATGAATAGTCTTCGTCTGTTGGAGCCTGTTCCATCGCTGTCAATCCACCTCCACACCATTGGACCCTGCCAAAGTCCACGCGCGGAAATTTTGATGCCGTTCATCGACGATTATGTCATCTTCATTCCCCCCACATGGCCTTTTCTCGTTCGGCTTTCTTCCTCAATCGATAGCACCGTATTTTCGATAGGGTTCGCTTTAATTCGACCTGCCTTATGTTGATTCTGCTTCTGGTTTCTTTTCATGTACTGAGACATTTTTAACTTTAAAGCGTCTGCTTTTCCAAATTTGATGCTACTTAGCTCTAAATAGGCTGAAATTGTCCGCAGTACTTGATTTACACAAAACAATCATTTATTTTGCTGCAATAAAACTACAAACAATGACACGCACTCTCCAAGACCACTTAGAGTACACTGACTCGTCGTTTCGTTATTCGACTAGGTCCCCTTTCCCTTGTGTCGTAGGGGAAGGGGGGGGGGGTCAAATTTCGGCTGATTTGTTTTCAACCTTCCACTGTCGAACTTAGAGTATTAGTAGTTTCAAACTTGAACGTTTTGGTGTCGTTTATAATTTTGAAACATTATACAGTGGGTGGTCGGTTAACGAACATAATCCGTTCGAAGACGATGTTTTACTACTCAAATCGTTCATTAACCGATTATTGATTTACTGTAGTAATAGTATTTGGATTTCATTGAGTCGTTCTGAAGAAAAAAATAATTAAAAAAATTATAGTTTCTCACCAGATTTATTTATATATAATAGCAATATTACACACATATGTAGTATTGCTTTTTCATTAGCCTTTTTTTCGTTTGTGAGACGTTCAAAGAATCTACCCAATATCAAATGCTTTTCTTTTTTCTTTTGAGTCTTTCGGGGGTGACTAATAGCATAGTTATTATAGGGTTCCCCAAAGAGTATTGACCTTAACCTGGTTCGGGTGTCAGTCTAAGATCGTTGTTTTGACGTTCGCCAACTTCAAAAAACTTTAATAGTTGGTGTTGGCATTGATCTTTTTTCGTCTTATTCTTTTTCAAAAAACACATCTCGGTAAATTTCTTGGTGTTCTTCATTCAAGAATTCTTGGATCTCTTCTGTTGTCAGATTATTTCTAGTGGTCTTCAATACCATTTTCATTCAACTCCAATTCCAGATCTCTAGCAGTTGTCATAATTTCAACCATAACTTCAGGGATATCACCTCCGCCTCCCTGAATGCAAGATGAACGCAGTTTTTGCCAAGCAGAATTAAAGTGCCGTTGAATAGCTCCTGACTACGCCTTTTGAATGAGCCGGACAGCTACAGAATATCAATTTTTCTTTCCAAAACATTTTTAAAGTCATCGTTGAGAAGAACTAGCATGTTTCAAAACACCGACAAAATAGGGAGCGAGTATACAATTTGTCAAAACCTGCAATAATCTCTTAATCCATTGGGTTGATCAATAAGTGATTTTTGGAGGCAGAAACTGAACTGGGATCAAATGATCACAAGATTTTTTAAGTGTCCTGATGTATTGTACAATAGTAACAGTGCTTTCAGTGACAGTCTCTCTTTAATTGTGAAATTTTTTTGATGCTCTAGGGTTCTTAGAACGGTAGAAAAGAAGCGACTTAAGTCTCACATCACCATTAACTTTAGCTCGTCAAAGTAATGTCAATTGATCTTTCGTGAGTTTATGTCCAGGAATATTTTTCTCATCTTTCGTGATGTAGGTGCGGTTTAGCACACGCTTCCAATATAAAGCAGTTTCATCACAATTGAAAATTTGTTGTAAGGAATGTCCTTTTTTAAATAAATTCTTGAAGATTATGACAGAAACAAACTCTCCATGCACTAGCGCACGTTTAATGCTTCTTCTTTTAAATTTGCACACTATCCAGTAGTAACCTGGAATTCTACTTCCTCATATAAAAAATGTGAAAATTCAGTTCTTCAAAAATTTCTCTGGTTTTCCCTTGAATGATAGTTATACTAATGCCAGTTTTTCATTTTCGTTTCTTTTATCCAAACTGAAAACATTCCCTTTCTTCATAAATGACATAATTGTTTCTCAAATGTAAATTTCGTTACTCCTCTAGCTGCTCGAGTCTTCTTGATTATATCTTTCTTAGCTAAGATTGTACCTACTGCTTAGCAAGATCAGACCATCTATCCACTATCTAACTTGACCATTCTCTCTTGCTTGGTTTCTATGTTGAGCACAGTTTTGACTATTTTCCACTATTTAAAGCCCCTTAATATTATCGTTCTTTTTATATACAAAGTTCAGAATAGCACTACAAAAATTCAGAGAATAAAAATCAACTACCACACAAAATGTATGAAACTACCAAAGTTCATTCCAGCAATCGCTCATAGATGGAATACAATTCTCCAAATGTAACTAAGTCTTCGTTATCTGAACATGTGTTTATTGTTCGATTGGTTTGCAGTCCGAACTGTTCGTTAACCGATACCCTACTGTATATATACTTGGCGCAGTTTGAATGTAAACAATTTAAGAAAAGATCAGCTCAAATAAAAAATCAACAAATAGAAATGCACGACAAAAGACATTTGTAATTGTTTAAAAATATATTATTTCATTTTTGGTTGCAGTTCTGTGGTGTTACCAAATCACTAAACAGACAAATAATATTAACACAATTTAAAATAATCGATTTTGCAAATTTAACCAAAGCAATTTTAAATTCAAATTTCTGTACAAAGCAATGCAATAATCCAATAAATTATGCAATAAAAGCTTTATGTTTATTGTTAACACATTTACAGAACTAAAAGCTTAACTATGTAGATGTTATTAACATTTCATTATAAACCCCAATTAACACAGTCAAACGCATTAACAAAGCTATTGAGTATGTAAACAAGCAAATAAGCGGCCAAAATGTGATTATTGTCGTTTGTTGTTTATAACACTGCGTTGTTTACTTAAAAATAAAATATTTTACTCTAGTAGCAATCATTTTAAAGGGGTTACATTCTATGTTAAAGGAACAAAATAAATGAACATCTTTCCTTCATATACGAGAAACATCCGAATAAAATTATTGATGGCTAAATAGGCACAGCTCCTCCTGGGGGCTTAAATGTCGAATTCTAAAATCCCCAACTGCTGATTGAATTACAGAAGTCCTAATTGATCCATTTCATAAACGCCCTCCCGGCTGCGAAGCAAACAATAGGCAAAGAATTCCTTTGAACAATTAAACCAAGCCGAAACCCCGTAAACCACCTCGCAATCCTCCGCATTCCTGCCGAGTGACTTTTCATTTCCGAGCCGGCGGAAGGCGCGCCGCGGCGCTCACAACCACAATTGGAGTCGCGCTCAAAATCCGCTTATCCCATTATATCGCTCGGAATAGAGCACTGAATCCGAATTCCAGCAGGAAATAAGAAATTCCTAGTCTGGCCAACTTTAAATCCAGTTAGGGCGAGCGCGCGTCCTTCCGCGGGAACTATCACTGCGGGGGCCTCGAGCAAGAGCCTGGCCCCGCGCTGGATGGAACAATTGTCGGGCATTTTTGCATTTGAATTTTAATTGCTTCCAAAACGAATTCTGTTGGAAGCAGCGGTTTTGCTCAATTTTGCTTTGAATGGGTTCTGGCGAGAAAACAGCCAGCCGAAGGAGTTAAACAAGAAGTTAGATTTGAACAACAATAACGATGTATAAATGTATAGAGGCCCAGTTATTTCATCGAACATAAACAGAGACAAAGAAAACTGAAGAGATACATAAAAATACATGGTTCATAGACTGATAAATCAGTGGAAATATTGAATAAAAAATGTTGAGGGGTGATTAAACAGACATGGAGACAGATCCGCTCTTCTCCTTCACTTATCAATCTTCTTAGTTGGTTTGACTCCATATTATCTGCTCCAATTTTTTTAATTAAGTGCCAAAATAAGTTTTGCGAATGAGTCAAAAATCAACTAGTTTATTGACCAGGAGTAATTATAATCATTCAACAACATTATTGGAAGTATGGGTTCCCAGCCTAGATCGTTCAACTTGTCCTTGGTCAAACGTGCAGTGTGGGGCTTGGCATTGCGCCGACGTCGACTCGATTGCAGAGGTCAAGCGTTCACAGTAAATTAAAATGAATTTTAGTTTGTTTAAAATTTGTTATATGTTTATTTTTTCTTAATTTACAATTAAAATTACGAAAACCTGTCTAGGAAATGCACTGCTACTGGTTTGAAATTACGATCGCTCACATTAATGTCGCTGTAATTCCATTATGATTCGCACTGATTGCCTTAACGGAGAATTTTTCCTTTAATAAATAAGTAAGCTGCATTAAGGTTTATTGCAAAGTGCATTCTCTACGTCCTGGAAAACCGCTGACGCTATTTCGACCTTTACGAATATGGCACGTACAACAAATAGCGTCTATAAAAGCTTTTGGTCTAAGTAAGCGCTTTGTCTCAGCTACAAGCTTTTGCCAGAGCAAATAGTTATAGAAGGGCAGCGAAAACAGCTTTTACCACTTAGTTTTCCAAACATTCGCGGCCCTTCTGGAAAAATGAAATAAATACTCTGCTTATGATCGAATTACGCTTCCACAAAACACTATAAGTAATACATTAGAATTCTATAACAAACTATTTACAAAGTTAAAAAACAAATTATATCATTCAATTTTTAACTAACAAAATAAGGAAGCAGCAAAATTTTCTTCCAATTTTGTAGAAATAAGATCAAGAAGCATATTCTACTATTGATAAACTGATCGCAATATATCCATAACCGATAATAAAGTCAAAGAGATAATAATGAAGAAGCTGTTGGAGAATTTCCTTTAAAGTTAAGAAACAAAAATTAAATATCACGGCCAATTGTGGATCTGAAGGTCAATGTCGTTTAGTGCACATATATATTTTTATTAAAAACTCCATTAGTCAAATTTTCGGACAAATTTCCAGACTCGACATGTGGTTTGATGTTAAGAATTGGTTTGTTACGAGTTTTTACTACAAAATTCACTAAGTTCAAACAATTCAGAAGCTGAAAGAAAATGAATATTAACTGGGCAAAACAATACAATGCAAATCCGTTAATATTATTGGTAAGCATGAGAAAGGCCTATTTTAATCACCTTATAGTCTATTAATCACTAGTGCACTAATTTAGCCAACTACAAACTAACATATTAAACCGAGTGGTTAAAAGCAATGCTTTTCACACGTGGTTTGTTCCAAAAATGTGAAGTTGATGTTAATATAATAAAAGCAATTTGCGCCGATGATAATGGACCGTAATGTGCATGCGTAAATAAGAACGACTTCACTGGTGAAGTGAGTTGAGAGTTACAAGCCGATGAGTGAGGATGTAAAGTGTATGATCTTCGCATTTTCAGTGACTGAGCAAGTAGAGCTGAAACTGTTTGGATGATTCAAAAGGCAAAATTAGGCGATGTGTGAAGTCTAAATACAGAGACGGTTCAAACGATTCAAATAGGGAATCGGCTGAAGTGATCCACATGCTGGAAGTCCAGCAACGAGCAGAGAATTGAAACATAAACCGGGAATTTTTTTTTTGTAATATGTGGCTTGATATTTTCGGAACAAACCACGTGTTCCTCTAGTTAATTTTGATCTAAAGTAAACAAATTAGTTCTAATAAAACTTCATTTCTAAGTTAAAACTTGACATGTTGACAATACTTTAATACGATGCAATATGAAAAAGTTCATCAATATATCCTATGATAAGTTATTGGTTGAATTGTGTTGTCTTATTTTGACTTTTAATGACAAAATTAATAAGTGTTCCAAAAAACATTTGAACAACACCATACAGTAGGTCTAAACGGTCTAGTTTTGCTATTACATACATTAAACTTAAGTATTTTCGAAGTATTTTAACAGCAAAAATTAGTTATGTAAGTTTCTTATATATTATCAATAGTCTTAGTTTTTGAAGTCACCGTAGGGTCAAAACAAGAAACATCAAAAAACATAGAATAAAACGTAAAACAAAAATAGTTGTTGAAACTTTATATGTGCAATGCTTACTTTCGTTTCTGTATATCGTAGATATTCTAAGCCCGCAATGAATATAATCTTACTGAAAACATGTCGCTGTTGTGACATTCCAATAATAATATGATATAACAATAAGATGAAATACACGATTGCATTTATCTAAAAAGTAAAATGATTTGAGAATATAATTATAAAGATAACAACAAAATGCAAATACTTCAAGGTATTTCCTCGACTAAATATATCAAGTTTCAATCGTTAGTTTTAGTTGTTTACGCTCCTTGTACGCGCTTTAATGATCAAATATAACCAAAGAAGAATCAAGAAACAATATTTAAAAACTAAAAAAAGCAGTATAATTAATGGGGTATATCTTAAAAAGAGGGGAAACATTGAACACTATTATAGAACGTGCAGTCGATGAACTAGGTGCTCGAGAAAACTAAAGTTACGATATACATCTCAGAACATAGAAGGCAGGCAGTGCAGCAGTTACTGAAAAGGTTGACTCAAAATGGAAAATATGGGAGCACGCAATGTGCGATCAAATCAACCAAGAAAATTGATAAGTGAAAAAGGTGAGGATCTGACTCAAGATCTTTTTCATTGTGCTGCCACTGTTGTTTCAACCTCACCACATGGCGTTTTACTCATCATTTTCGTTTCAATATTTCCACTGTTTTATCAATCTCTGAACTATAGATCTTCATGTATCTCTTAATTTTTCTTAATGTTTGCCATGAGCTAGCACAAAAAGTTGTTAAACACCGTACGGCTTTGTTTCGATATAGAGGTCAAGCCTTGACTGCGAACACTCATACCTATATCCGAAATATATTTTATTTTTTATTCTGTTGAAATGAATTTAAAAAATTTTACTTTTTATTCATGCTCTGGGAAATAGTTGTGTGAGGAGTCGTATACGTATGTAGCACCGTCTTAATTATTTAAGAATCGTTATTCAGAAAATGCTTCGTCCTTACACCTGTTCCGGGACAAGTCAAAATAAAAATTTGCATATGCTTCACTACATTTTTCTGGGGGTAAAATTAATCATCTGAATCTTCTCAATTGATTACGTTTCTTCTTCCAGTAAAGAGTTCTGCTTAGTTCCTTAACAACCAAATACACTGGCAGGTTAAAAAACATTATTTTATCATTATATAACGGTGTTATAGCGTCTTTTGACGTTGCTTGTACTCCAGACCCTTTTTTCACTTTATTCTGTCTTACCACCCATAATCTTTCAGATTTCTTTCATTCATATATTTTCATCCAAACTTCATTTCAATTCTGGGTTTCTTTATTTTAATAGCACTTAACATATCGCTGTTTTGAGTAAGTCGTCTTCTCTCATTCTTTAAGCATGCCCGTACCAAATTAGCTGACATCATTCTACCGCATCCCTCATAGGTTTTATTAGGTCTACTATGGTTTAATAATTTCATTGGATCTTTTTCCAGTCGTGATATGTAGCATGATCTTCGTAGTGCATCCACTTCCGCAAATTCGAATCTTCTCTTACTTGCTACACTTTTCTTGACGCTTTGGCTTCATTCAGTCTTCCAATTTTCACTACTATATTATATGCATTCATATTTTCATAACTCTCTCTTTACTCCATCGTAAATCATTCAATCTATTTAATGCTCTTGTTACCTGACATTCTTTACTGATTTTTTCATATCAACCACTATTTTCCATAATAATCTAACTATAACAGAACTATCGCATACGTTAATCTTTTCCTTTTTCGTATTGTGTGTCTTTTTTAGGCATACACGTTTTGTTTTCTGTTTAGGTTCCTGGTCGTCTTCCATGTTTTGTATGTTGCAGGGCATATATTGTGTTATTCCAACAACAATCCTTAGCCTGCTAGATATTCCTTTACAACTGTATTTCCTTCTTTGATTTTAAATTAGGTTTTGTTCCCCTATCCTCATATTCTTCTTCTATTTTCGAAGAATTAGAACAGTGATCGTTATTACATTTACCCATATCATCCTTTCTATTAATTTAGAAGGGAACATTCAAAACGACACAAATAGAAATATTACAAAATCCATGAAAAGGTTGGATCGTTCAAAAACTAGAGAATTAATTAGATGCTATAACAATACGCCGGAAATTTTAAGAAGTTAGATTACATTAGATTAGAATGGTAACAAATTTAATATAATAATAACCATGTTAACAAATTTCTCACTTAGTAAAGAAAATAACTCTTAACAAATTATTTCAGACATAATTAGAAAAACTAGCGAGAAGATAATCATATAAAATTCTAGATTAATGTTTTTATGGGATTGTAATGCAAGGTCAAACGGAAGACCGGGATATAAAGTATGAGAAAACGTATATCTGAAAACCTGACAAAGAAAATGTCTTATTTGTTCCTAATGACTAAGGAACAATTATTATATTCTATTAACACAATTAGTGCATATAATGCCAATAGACGCTGTTGCATTTCTCAGCCAAATGAAGGTGTGTACGGAACTGAAAATGAAATTGTGCCGCACCAAGAATAACCTATACTACAAAGACGCAGCAAATGTGTTAAACGAGTTACATTTAATAAGTCCTTTTTAATATTAATATTGTTAGCGCTGGATAATTGTTCACTTAGCGCTTTTCTGATTAACACATTGACTGTCACGGCAGTCATCCGTGATCACCGTGACCTTATAGAGTAGTCTTACTAAACTGGTTTTCGAAAACTGCCGCATAAACATAAGAAATTGCTATAAACAAACTATTACTAACGATGCGATATCATTTATTATTATGGATGTAGAATAGTAAAAATTCTATTGTGATTCACAAAGTAAAACATAAAAAATTGCGTAGCAATAAGTAATATTCTTATGTTCAATCATGCACAAATGCATGTAAAATCCAATAATGACTCAATTGTCTAAAAGAAAAATTGTGATTTTTGAAATAAGAGTGATATTAAGTGTTGCTAAGACTGTGACGTTTTAATTGTTTCTTCTAAAACAGTGAAAAATGAAACTAAGTGCTGATAATGTATAGTATAATGCTACGAGTATGCCGTGCTATGTTAGACGTTTTTTATTTTTGTCACATGCTGTACATAATAATTTGAAAGTTAAGAGTAAAATATCGTGCTAGTATATACAGGGCACAACCAGCATGGTCCCGTGGTTGAAAAGCAGGTTACGATGCTGACGGAGCAGGGTTTGTTCCCCGGTGCTCTTTGATGCCTGGCGGGTGGTCTACTCAGTCACTAAAAATAATTGAGTACTTGCGTTCACTCGAACAAGGGTAATAAAGGCGGCAGTTTAAGGGTCGGTGCTTACCACATCGTCCCGCATCAGAGATAGTGCGCGACGACTGGGCAGAGAAAACGTAATTTTCGTAGGCCGTGTTCCCAAGCAGGGAATTAGAGCCGTACCATTATTATTATATAAAAAGTGGGACAAAATTCAACAGAGAATTGTAACCCGGAAGTCATAAAAGATTGAGGATAGCAAACGGATGAGAAGTTTCCCGTACACGTCGTTGAAGCCTACATCCGCCTATAGCAGCCATTCAAGACGCGTTTCGTACTCGGTACCAAATTCTTCGTTGATAAGCAGTTTCTAACTGAAAATCTCTTACGTTGTGGATAAAAAAAAAACGCTGGGAAAACAGGATATGTCGTTAAGAAGGAAGGTAGAAGAACCTCGAACTGCTCAGATGCCCGAAAACATCGACGCAGTTAGGCCCTCAATTTTTCAGTCACCTGAACTCTCCAACAAACATGGGACCATACTTCAGCTCCCTAATCACACTGTGAGACGAATTCTTCATCAAGACCTTCGTCTTCATCCGTACAAGATCTTCGTTCATGAATAATCAAAACGTGATTGGTGTAGTCGTATTGGGGTATATAAAGAAATGATCGAAATTTTAGCGCACGGCGCGGTTGTTTTCTTTTTTTCATTTTTCTGGTTGTTGAAAAAAATAGTTTGGAGAACATCTGACTTCAATAGGACAGAGCTACGGCTTACACAGTGCGAACATCGATGCAAGTTTTGAGGGAAATGTTACCAGGGCGCTTAATTTTCCCAAAAGACGATATTCCGTAAAACGCGCATTTATCAGATTTGACCACATGGGACTTTTTGTGAGGTTATCTCAAAGCCGAGGTTTATAAATAGAAACCTATAAATCCCAAAGCAGGCAATTCGTATATAAGTTGGTTGTATACCCTAAGACATGCCCGAAACAGTTGTGCGGAACTTCATAAATTGTTTGCAGCATGGTTTGGATAATGGGAGACAACACTTGGTCAATATCACATGGGATAAAACTTTCCAAGATTCAGATGTAAACATTTTTTGTATCTCGATTCTTAATTCACCCTCACAACTGGGAAGGAGTTTCGCCACACAATTTTGTAATTTTTATATTAGACGTGAACAAGCCTTTTTTTAAACTTAACCTTGCTCAATAATAAAACTGGCTCCTATAAATTATTTTCACGTAATATATCAATTTTCTAACTTTAACCGTTTTTGAATTATTTAAATATTTTGATTATTGTCGCAGAAACATGTGGAATCTTCTACACGACTGCCTGGCGCCTAGATCAGGCTTCGTTGACGAAGCCTGTGGGGTTCTCTTCTGGTGTTTATATATAGTTAATATTCTTAACCATCAATACAGCGTTGTCAACGGTTCTGCTGTGTGCATCTCGCCTGGAAGTCTTACACTGGAATCTCTTTCAGAGCATTCTCCATTTGAGTTGGGAAAATAAGATAAAGCCGGGTGGGGCCAAGTCCGGGTTATAAAGAGATGAGGGCTGTGTCGCTTTAGACTTTTAGCTCTGTGTTTTCATCTCCGATCGTACTAAAAAATCCACGTTTAATCAACGTTTATCACTTTCCCCAAAAATTGAGAATTACTTTTCACACGGTCCAAAAGCTCACAATAAATCGACATACGATTTTCTCTTGTCCGTCGATCAAAACCTTGGGAACCAAATTCATTGAAACGATTGAACCTGCTTTCTCCTTAGGTACAGTGTCCGAAGTGAGACTTTGATGGATGCCCTGTGCGTTGCTCATCCTAGACGTCTTCTTCTATGTATCTGAAAGCTTCTGCTTCAGATATACCATACTTTTAGTAAACTTTCTGCATTTTAACAAGCATCTCGGTTGTGAATTTTTTAAGTTCAACCCAAAATTTTATCGCTGATCGACACTGCGTTAGATTTTGTCCTGTGACGTGACGCTCAAACAACTGATCACTTCGCAAGCGATCCGCACTCTGTAAAGGTTCAAAGGCAAATGCACAGATCACATATACCTAGATATACCACTTAAATGAAATGAATACTAATAAGTCTTTGGTGAGAAACTTAACTAAAGCTTTTTTCCGCAGCCCTTTAAGACGCTGTGCCTGGAAAATTGATAATATTCAATGTTGACTTTACCAACTATACTAACGCATAATTATACCTTTAATCGTTTGCCAGTTTGGTTATAATTTAATTTCATGTCGGAAAGTTTTGTGCGTGAATGTCTAAATGTGTTTTTCTATCATATAGGTTGAGTAGAATAATATATAGAAGTTATTTATTAAGTTCTATTACAGTAACGCAGTTTGCAGTTTTTTATTTGTGTTGGCTGTTCCTATGTTTGATCGCGTGTGTTTGCTATTTGTGTGTTTTTGTTTGTCTGTTTGTTTATTTGTTAAATCGGTGAACACGGAAGTGAAACATAAAAATAAATGTTGGACTAAAAGTATTAACATATTCATTTAGAAAATCTAACATTCACTTAGATTTATAGGATAAATTATGGTTGAAGTATTTATTTTGATCGCAAATAGCTATATTGAGGCAGACACCTTGAGAGAACTTCGAAGGACCACTGTTTCGATTGTATATTTGGGGTGTAAGTTATAAACGGATTGAATTATATAATCATAAGTAAAAAGAATAAGCTTGTGTTTTTGCGCAAATAAGTGCTATGATTTTTGCTAAATATTATAGAACTTTACAGTTTTTTCCAAGTATCTTATACGTACCAAAATCTTATTGTTAGATTTACATGACTATAATTTTTAATTTTCAAATATTTGCTATTCAAGAGTTACTAATTATTTTTTATCTGTTAATAGCAAATTATCGTATCTTTTATGTGTTATGTGTTAATTTATCAACAGTGATTTACTGTAAATAACATGTCTGTCTAATCATTGTAATAACATATTTATTTTTGTACATATTGATTGTTATTGTAATCATCAGTATGATAATCGTTGCTTTAAGAGTAGCAATTATTAATACTTTGTTTTAAAGTAACAAATGTTTAAAAATTTTGCAAATAATAGTAAGGCCACCGGGAGAGCTGTCACCTATATATGTTAGTATGGCAGTTTTCTATTTAAAACGACAACTAAGTTGTTATGCAATAACTTTTCCCTGCGACCGTTTGGAGCGTTGGCGTTTTTACAGAAATACTAACATGGAAGTTGCTTATTTGTGTACACGTGATCTGTGAGCCAATGAGTGGGGTCGAACCAATTATTTCACATCCCCCACTAGTTGTCAGGACCAAAGACTCTTGTACTGTCACCGTAGTTACGAGCTTTATTAAATAGCATGCATTCGTTCTATTTGAAAATTCCCATTTCCGTGCCTGTTGGTGTTGATTTCTTTGTGTAAAATCTTTTAATCGCACGATGAGGTGTTTATAGAGTTTATTTAACGTGTCATAATGTCTTCAGATCTTGTTGTTGTGTAGAGAATTATAGTGTTGTTACAAGATGGTCGAGGACAAGGTGAAACTGCAAGAATTGTTGGTAAGAGCCTCTGTTCTGTGCAAACGGTGCACAGACGCTTTGGGGAGATTGGTCTGATAACCAGAAGACTAGGATCCAGTCGAAAAAGAGTCACCGTCCAAAGAGATGACCGATTTTTGGTGTCTGCAAGTTTGCAGAGTAGAGCAGCTTCTGCGGTTTGGCTGCGAAATCCACTACAAGAAGTTAGAAATGTAAATGTTAGTGAATGAACCGTTAGAAGAAGACTTCATGCTGCGGAATTGTCTTGTGAAAGAATGGCTATGGGTCCACCATTGCAACGCCGGCTTCGAATTACAAGATTGGGTTTTTCCCGAACATGGAACAATGAAGACTGGAGCAGGGCACTGTTTTCAGATGATCGCGTTTTTGCCTCACTGGATCAGATAGACGTCGGCAAGTATGGAAAGACCTGGAGAAAAATACGCTATAGTTTGTATTGACGAGCGACTTCCATTTGGCACTGGGTCGGTTATGGTTTGAGCGGGAATCTCTTCATAAGCACGCACAGAGTTGGTTTTCATACAAAAACATGTATAGAATGAGTTGAGATGACCAGCTCCAAAAACTGCCCAGAAGCTGAAAGAGTTGCTATTGCAGAAGTGGAATAACATCAAAAAAATGATTTTCCACGTGTTTTTAAGCCGGGTGAAGATTCCTTTATGTAAATTTTGATGGCGAGCACTGGAAAGGCCTTTATCGAAAGAAAAGCCATTAAAAACACGAAAATTAGTTGGATAACTAGAATATGATTTGTAGACGAATTAGGAAAAATCTAATTTCTGTATATGGGTCGCACCTAATAGAACAATACGCAATGACTAGTGATATGATTTACAACCTTTCAATTCTCTTTGGGATGAATGAGCAGACGAAGTTTCAACTATGCACGTTAGTCTAATATGTGGCTTTAATATTGTTTTCTAATTTTCAGATCTAAGAGGTGACAAAATCGTCATGTAAGTTGATAAAAATAATCTTTCTGTCAATTATTATTTTTCATTTCAAAAGCTCCTCTAAAATTTCTTCATTTAGTGCATTATTAGCCATTACATTTAGATTAGCACATAAAATATATATGTTTTAGTTGCGCGTTCAAACAGCTGATATATCGTGTAGATAAGTTCTCAAACCTTTAATGGCTTCCACTGTTTATTGTCCCTTTCAGATGTCCCCTGCAACAAAGCGCACATTCATCGAAGCAATTTGTCACCGGAGTTTCCACAAACGGGCTTTCAGCGCCCCGCCGACGCGGAAGCTCGCACCGTTCCGGCCATTATCTCAGCCCCGCAGGAAATTATGCAGGCCCAACCTGCACGCGGCGGTGCTCCGCGACAACGCGAGCACCTTCGATGCATATCTGCAGCGCCGGCGGCGCCCGGATTCCACGGCAGCGCCGTGGATCCTGATAAATGAGCAGTTGAGTGATGAATGGCCTCTGCGGGGGCTTAGCGGAAATTAATCACGCACGGACCAGGTCCTCATGCCGCGTAATCCTCGCTGCATGCCGGATCTGCGAAATGCAAATTCCGGGCAGATGGGCCGCGGCCGCTCCGGGCCGGGCGGGCCAAAATGGATTAGGAATTTTGGGAATTCGGGCGGCCAAATAGCCCGGCGGTTCCGGCCCGAGCCCGGGTCGCTCTCTCAATTTCAGAGAATCGCAAACGTGTTCACAGCAAATCAGCGAATAAAAAGATTAACGCACCCTTTCGGGACCATTCAGATATAAACCTTCTTGGAATGTTAATATTATCAAACTCATATCAAAAATTTTAGTGAAAAATTGCTACTTAGAAGTTTAACGATAATTCCACAGCCTTGCATTCCTTGAAATAAAATTTAAAAATTTTAGAAATCATCGTGAAACGACTTGCCGATCCAATCAAAGGTACGGGGCGTAATATTACGCTTGACAACTGGTACACAAGTATTCCTCTAGCTGAACACTTATTGAACAAAAAGCTTACTTCGGTACTCTGCAAAAAAAAAACAAAAAGGAAATTCCTATTCAGTTTTTACCTCAAAAGACAGCTGAAGCAGATTCACCAAAGTTTTGTTTTTGTAAAGAACCAACTCTTGTTTCATATGTGCCAAAAAAATCCAAGGCTGTTATTTTACTGTCTACAATGCACCATAATGATGCTACATTTAAAGATAATGAAAAAAGCTAAAAATAATAGTTTTATAATAAGACCAAGGGCGGGGTTGACACCAACGACAAACTGTGTGAAACTTATAACGTTGCTTGTCGTACAAAGAGATGGCCTTTGGTAATTTTTTTTCATCTTTTCAATGCGGCGACAATAAACGCTTACGTTATTTATAACATGAATAACAGTACAAAAATCACTCGAGCAGAATTCCTGAAAAAACTGTCAACGTAACTCATAGAAAGTTATAAATCTAAGAGAGCTGAATTTCTCACGCTGCCACGTTTTCTGAAACGACGACTAATAGATGACCCCGAGCCTTCGACTTCTAAAACTGAAGCAAGTGCTTCCAAAGGCCGTTGTCACCTATGTCCAAAATCTAAGGACAGGAAAACCAAAAGCAAGTGCGGTAAATGCAACAAATTTATGTGCAATGAGCACCACACCAAAGTCTGCAATTTATGTGCCTGTTAATTATAAGTATTTTTGAGAGACTGATTTCGAAGTTTGTGTTCAGTTATTTTCTAGAAGTTTTATGTTTTTGTTAAGTTGAGATGCTGTACTTTAAGTTCCTAATAAATGTAAACATTTGTCTTTATTATATCTGTTTCATTTTTGCCATTCAAATGTAGGGTCTCTGTGGACCCCATGCGACTAATAGTATAATTATGTCGACGCGACTAGCTAAAAGAATCCTTCTCATTAATTTATGCTAATTATTTTCGAGGACTGAACATCTGCTTAAATTATATTTTCATAGAACTACAAGGTGAGTGAAAGTGACTAGTCATTAAAAAGTGGTCATAAAGTCCATATACAAATTGATTAAAACAATTTCAAAATAGGCATCGGTAACCTCAATCACTTGATGGAACGCACAGTTTTCTGAAAGAAGTCGTTCAGGATAGTCCTGAAAACTTTCGTGTCTCCAAGTCTCACAAGTAAAAATGACATGGAAGTCTGGACTTCTTAAAAATCATTCATGAGTTCGCGCCATTTCAGCCAACATCCTGAAACATTCTGCTCTAACTACGCCTGCACAGTAAAAACAAAATGTAGCGATGCATCACCCTACAGAAAAATAAAGTCGCCAATGTTATGCTAGCCAGATATCGTAAGCCGCGCAACATCTGAATACAGCAGTCTGGATTCATAATGTCACACTCAATATATGAATTTATGAGTATTCTTGCCGTCATTTCGTATTATACGATCACACCCAGTAATGACAGTTATGATAATTGACAAAACCGCTAACGTGAAATATGACCCTATCTCTCCAGGTCAATCTTAACGCCAATCTATCATTAACTCTTTATGCTTCATTTTGAGGTTACAGTTTTCAGGCATTAAGTCCTGCACTGTCGCCATGTTTTCAGCAGGTCGGAATGTCTTCTTTTTGCATCCTTCATCGAGCCTGTAGTCATCAGCTTTACATGTCTCTCGATATTCTCTTGAATTCCCCTCTTTTACTTTACGTCGCCATTTCTGCACAAGAACAATGAAATTCCACACTTCACAGCGTACTGCTTAGCTCGCTTCTCGACCATCAAACGGTTGGCTATCTTTGTTTTGCATGTACTGCCCATCGCATCGAATCCTGTACCATTGACTCGGGAGATACAAAACCCTATTTACTAACTTACATTTAGATACCATTTTTATCGACTCCAGTGATATTACCATTTTTATTGCCCAATTACTTTCACCCACCCTATACTTAACAAAGTGGTAATCATTAATCTCTCACTTGTGTCTTCAGCGTGGATGATTGTTTTCTCCAGAAAAAATAGTGTCTAGGTGCCTCAAGTAAAAACTATTTTGAATCCATCCATCTCCATTGTACTGACTGGATTATAAAGCAACATTTTGGCAGAACATTTAATCTCTACACATAAAAACGCAACTAAGTGTTCGATTTTTATTACATTCACTTTCCATTCTCGTATTTTCCTTCATTTTGTCTATAATTTATAGTTTGCCCACCTCTAAGTTTTTTTGGAAACGTTAAGCTGTGGTATAAATTAGGTTTCATTTTGTAGTAAAGTAATATGCATTAAATCTAACGCTTTCTTTATAACACTTTTTTGTTACGTTTTGTTGCCAGTTAGAAAATGTATTTCAATTAAAATACATTCTTCTTAAAATAATAGCTTTTTTATGGTAAAAATCGCCGCCTGTAATAATTTATGGTAGTTTAATGTTTTATTCTTTTGATAAAATCATCTTTCAATTAAACATCGATGTAAAACGTAACTGACAACACTTTTTGGTAAATAGTGTCGTAAGAGCTTGTCTGAAAGTGATTTACTATATAGTCTTAAGACTAGTAACGGTCGAAGAGCAATTCAAATACAAATCATTTATAATCAAAGAAGTCGGGAAGTTTTTATAATTAATATAACATACAGTTTGTGATGCTTCAATAAGAGCAAAAATAAAACTAACTAACCATTCAGAGGATTTTGCAGTGAGCAAGGAAACACAACTAATGTCAAAGTAACAATGAACATAAACAAAGAAATCGCCCTTAAAGGTAGTTCGCTTTTCATAAAAGCGATTGGATTACTTCTTAATCTGCAAATATGGTTTCGCCCCAATAAGCAAAGACAATGATACAATGAACGATTAGTTCGTTTGACAGTGGTATAAGAAACGGCAAAGAATGGATGCAAGACAATATAGGCAGTGGGCTTTAACGTGATGTACCTGCTACGGTGGCAGAAACGGACTCTATGTAACATGCGATTTATGGTATAAGACGAATGCGGAGCACTCATTCTCGGATATAAAAAAAAAAAATTAAAATCACATACAAGCGGCCCTATCAGTTTGTTTGGAAGTATTTCGAAAACTTGTTAATAGCTGTAAACGTCTAAAATGACATAGAACTAACTACACGAAAAAAGAACTTGCAAATGTAAGTTTGAAAACGATAAAAATACATCATATATGCGTATTAAAAATATGCCCAAATAACATACCACACCAGAGTGGTGGGTTGCACTGTTGATAATTTCGGCAGTAGTGATAAACCGAAGTGCTGGGTTGCCGCCACTAGAGCTTAAGCAATGAGGCGGTTGCCTCAGGACGCAATGCTTTGGGATAGCATCCGCTTCAATTTACAATTGGTACAAGATAGTAAATCGATGTTATCGGAGCAGTAATTGATGATTTCCAGATATTTCGTTTCCATCATCCATATCAACGGCCATTAAACCTGATCTACTTCTGCTTCTTCCTTGAAAAAATATGAGACAAAGCTTGCTATTCTAAGAGTACTGGTCTTGAATACACGAAAGAATACAGCCTCCCTCAACAGTTTTTTGGTGAAGCCCTCAATAATGGTATACTTGGTCGAAACCGCTTATTTAAATATTATATTTCATGATAGTCTTCTCGATACTCTTTCGCTTTCCAGCGTACTAATCTGATCTCGTTCAATTAGAAGATCTTTGCTGCCGTTAAAGAACAAAAATGAAAGCTCTACCAATCCACAATATTCTTCTGCACAAATACTATCTCGATATCCAAACGCAAAGACCAAATTAACATCCAGCCAGAAACAACTTTACGAGAGTTACAGCTATCATCTTACCAAGTACGTACTTCCAGAGCACACTACTAGCCAGTTTACAGTGAAGTTTAAGAAAAGATATATCTACTGTATAAGAGTAAAACATCTCGTACACTTCAATTGGCAAAGGCTTCTTTTTTTATAAGTAAAAAATGCTGAAATTCATAGGGCGTCAGGCTATTCAAAAATTCAGTTTGGTACTCGTTAATAGCGACATCTTCGCTGGTAATGTGGTTATTACTTTTGTATATATGTATACTCTTGGTTTGTTACGTCAGAAGAAAACTTTGATTCCATGGAATTATTGTTCTTTGAAGTCAAAATTGACCTTGAAGCTAGCAATACTATGTTTCTGCTTTCAATGAATTAAATTATCTGAAAAAAAATTTCGGTGAATATTAATAAAGTCCAGCTGTAGACTTGAATGTGATATGTTTCCGTCTTCCATTCGAAGGAGCTATTCAGTAAAATTTTGATCATTTTTTGCTTTCATATTAACTTCCAATCTTAAAATTTTGAAGTGTTTCTACAAACGACTTCTTTTTATAGAAAAAATTTAACTGCAGATAGACACTCTCTAAAGTCTCCACCAAGAAGAATTTTTTTTATCAAAGTACTGAGTGTTATTCATTACTTTTTGAAGTTGTTGATAGCATCCAAGGAATAGAGTATGCTATTGTTGCTTCATCCCAAATTATACGTTTAGCTTCTTTAATTTCTTGGTAATCGGGATACTTTGAAGTCAACCTACATGTAGAAGTATTCAACAAAGAAACTGGTAGTACATCAAAATGTAAATGGTAAGTTCTGCAACTATACCTGTTGATACCACATTTATAGTCGATTCACCTTGTCCGCGAAGTAAAGAAATGATTGTAAATATAGGTTTTTCCGCAACCTTCTAGATTGTCTAAAAATAACTAGTTCTGTGATGTTTTTTTCTTTATTGATTTCATTATATTATACAGAAAGGCATCTTTCCGATCTGAATTTATATTTTGAAAAAACTCCTGAGCGCTATCTGAATCCTGTACTTTGGATACTGGAATATTGGTCAGTTCAGATATCAAAGCAAAAATTGGTCCTGGAAGACCAAAATCTTTATGACTACACATTTCTGTAAAGTTGTATTAATGACGATCAAACGAGCAACTGCTAATTCAATATTATGATTGTGCTGATAAATAACATCTTCGATAATCGAATGTTTTAGCTCCCTGTAAAGAACATGTGGGTTCAATGAATAACAGAACAAACAAATTGACAAGTTTTGCCCTCTCAAGTGTCCATTGAAAGTCAACAAAACCAATTCGATTAACCAAAATTATTTAATAAAGATCTGAAATGAAATTCAATATAAATAAGAAGAACGAAAGATCAGTAAAACCTTTGTGTTTCAAACTACGACAACGCTGTACACACCGAACACCTATGGGTCGCGAAAGACCTGCAGTCAACACAAGATTTAATTACGCGATAAGGAACAAAACAAACTGGAGTGTGGAAATGACTCTATCTAGATTGCTGCTGGCTCTGGATAACAACCGATTGCGGATACGTGAGGCTGATACGAGCGCGCGAGGCTCGGTATATCATGATAATTACATCCTGCATGTAGCAGCTATGAGGGTGTTTCGAAGAAAAATAATTGGGCCCCCTTATTTTATGCGGATTAAAATATTAACTTTTACAATAAAAGAGGGTAAAAATAAATTAATTAAACTGTAACTATTGATGTGCTGAGAGTTAATAAAGACAAGTCAATCGGTGTTGGCGTTGACGTAACTAAAAACCAGAAATTAAAGGGCAAAACCCGAAGGACAACAACAGTGACAATGTCTTAAAACTTAAGTACGTATGTCATTGATATAGATTTATTAAAAAATAATGAACTATTAAAATTCATGTTGTAAAACTAAGTATTGCTATATCACTTCCAACAAAAACACACATAGATAACCTTCTAAAACGTGAGGTAATAAATATATGCTATACTTTACAAGTTACTTCATCTGCTCTATTTTTATCCAAGGTGCGTACCATTTCAGACGAAAGTTTAGGGTAATTGTCTGTGCTAAAAGGAAGCAACGATCCACCAGTGAAAATGATTACTCATAGTGGATAATGCAGCTTCAACAAAGTTCAAGTTTTACGTCTTCAGATCGACGTCAAAAGTAGCTAAAACCTCCCAACTTTTTTGTTTTTCACATCTCTGAACAACCTTCCCAGTATCAAGTCATAATTTATTGTCTCCGCTTAAAAGCGCATCCGCTGGAAGGTGCAAAAACCTTGGCACCGGCAGCACACCTACCGGCAAAACCCGGCGCTCATGCCCAGTCACACTCCCGCCATAAATCACGCAAATCGAGCCTCCTGAGACAAATTTTTAGGGGAAAGGCAACCGAGTCTCTGGGAAAACTCGCTAATGAGCAGAGGCGAACGGAAGAATGCTTTGTAAACACGGAAAGGTCGAGCACTTACTCGATTAACGCTGCCATCGAGCGCGGCTCGAGTTCTCCGAATGTCCGGAGTTATCTCAGTCAAGGCGGCGACCCTCATCAGCCTCACCTGCCCGCCCTGCCGGATCCCGCTGAGATCAATAAATTATTGGACGCGAAATCGGGCTGCGTGCCGCCAGCCGCACGCTTCCCAGCTAACGGGAAACGTCCTGTTAACTTTTTGTTCTAAACGCGGGTGACGTCTCACCTACGAAATAATTTCTAATGATTATGTACCCAAATGAAACAGAAATTGCCTATTTTTTCTAGAAACACAGCTACAAGAAACTTATTAATGCCAATAAATAAACATCAAACATCACCATTAATATAAACAGGGGGATCTTTTGTTGCTCTTTATTTTTAACATCATTCTCGATAACAGTGCCGGGTCTTGGCTTCCTTGGAGGAGGAACTTTTAATCGAATAGGGCTTTCTGAACCTTCTACGGAAAATAGACTCGGATGAGAGTGTTCTCATCCTCGACACGGTGTGTCCCAATGGCTGATATGGAACGTCCTGCAGATATACAGGACAGGTGTGAATAAGGCTAACTAAATAAGCACCCGCACATGGTGCAGCAGCTACGTCATTACTGAATCCAGGCTGACGAAGAATAACTTCCCAATAGGCTTGATATCAGACACTCACAGGCAACAATTACGATGGTTTAACCAACTGTGACTGCGCGAGGAAGGCAACGAAAAACCACCTAGTATTTTCCCAGGAAAGTCTGTAACATGATTGAGAACAATGAAGATGTGGCACCTAGTCTCCGACAGCCCTCAGATGGGCAGGGGGTGCTAATAATCTCTGGATCAACCATGAAAAAAGTAGTAACCTGAAATACATGTGGTCTTTTTGAAAGTGGTAAAACTCATAATACAATAAGGGAGATGAAAAGATTAAAGGTCGATCTCTTCGGAATCAGTGAGATGAGATGGCCCAATTTGGCAGTGTGTCTAGTCGAAGAATATGCAATATAATGTTTAGGTAATGATAAATCCGATCATTTTAACGGTGTTGGTTTCATAATTAGCAAGAATTTACATAAAGCAGTCAATAGTTTCGTTCGGATTGAGTATGTCTGCTCCAGATCAACACAACACTTATTATATGTAATTTTATTCAGGTATATGTCCCTGCCTCTGACGATTTTGTAGAACAATTTTATAATGACATCAAAAAGGCACTGGAAATAACAAAGTCATCAAACATAAACATTGTTATGGGTGACTTCAACGCCAAAGTGGGAAAAGATCGTCGAGAAGATGCGGTGGGCGAATACGGTCTAAATGACAGAGGTCACCGATTAGTACAGTTTTGCCAAGAAGAAGATATGATACTGACTAATACCCATTTTAAACAACATCCCAGATGTCTCTATACTTGGATATCCAAGTATAGGGGTATCCAATGCAGACAGAAACGTGAAAACCAAATCGATTATATAGGCATCAATAAGAAATTCAGAAAAATCATAAAGAACGTAAAGACTTACCCTGCTGCTGACGTCTTCTCTAATCACATACGTTTATCAGCAAAAATAAAGATTAAGCCTAAAGAAATTAGTAACAGTAAAAAGTAAACTTGAAGCAAAGCGTGACTCTTTTAACATGTACAAGAAAGTTATAACGTGCAGCAAGTATATGCCCAAATAAAAACAGTCAAACTATTATGAATGAAAGTAAGCAACTATTAACATATATTCAAGAAAAACTAGTTAAATGGACAAATTATATAAAAAACCTTTTCATTGACACAAGAAACTTAACTCATGGTGTAGATTCAGACGATGCCCTTGCTGATGACGAAGCAGAAATTGAACGTGCTCTAACTGGAGCAAAAAGTGGAAAGGTACGGGGGCCAGATAATATACGTCTTGACGTCCTGAAAGTATTGAAGGAGGACAGTGCTATTGCCCTGTTTCTGAGTCTCTTTAACTGTATATATAAGACTGGTATAGTTTTGCAAGACTGGCTTAAATCTATCTTTATAACATTGCCTAAAAAACCCAGTGCAAAATACTGTAAAGACTATAGAACTATCAGTTTGATGAGTCATGTTCTAAAAGTATGTCTCAAAATTGTACATGCCAGAATATATCAGAAAAGTAAGCAAAATATTAGTGACTTTAAATTTGGTTTTAGAAATGGGTTTGGAACACGAGAGACCTTATTTAATATACAGATACTTACTCAACGCTGTCGAGATGTCAATTTGATCAATAGTTGAAAACTAACGGGCAGACAGACGACATTACTCTCTACATAAGGCTCCACATTTTAATGTATAGAAGCCTAAAACCATGTTACTGATCGCAACTGTTCTCGGAGAGCAAGGCACTTAAAGAAGAAGATTCTCCATAAACTGTTTTACTAACTGTATCTCCCGTGGGTGGGTCCGCTTTCAGGGAGCAGTCATATATCCTCATTGAGGTATGTAGATTATTTGATTCTACTGAGCAGAGACATAAAAGATGGGACTAAAGTCATGAGAGGTTGTGTCTTTTTTTTCAATAAAAAAAGCCTACACCTCATGTCTCAAAATGTGCTGCTATTTTTTGGGTGGTTCCTGCCAAGAAAAAACTGGACTTCGTGACTAAGCCACTTTTCTTTGTGGAAGGAATTCCTATTCTACAAAAGGGTACGGAGTACCTTTCCTATCGCGCCATACCTCTTAAACGCCAACAAAAATCAACAATCCTATTCCAATATTTTATTCACGTCATACCGTCGCCTTCCAGAAACTCAAAATCACAAACGGGTTCTGGAAGGCACTGGCCACCTCTGTAGAAGTACCCTGTAATACAAACATAATAAAGATACCACATAAAACTGAAATGGATTATCAATTATTCAAAAATTAGTAAATTGAAACAAAATTAAGTTTTAAGAAGTAAAAAACTTGGTTACCAGTAGTGCAACACTAGTTAGACGGTGGAACAGGTAGTGTCACAATATTTCATGAGTTATTCTGTTCGCGTTCGAGGCAGAAACTTTCACGTGCCCCTGATTAATACTAAACGAGCATAAATAATAGACATGATCAATACTCACTGAGATACAGCACACTAACTACAAAAAAACCTTTTCAGGGCCAAGTGACTGGAAAGATTGGACCATTTATCCGAATTTGTCAACTATTTAAATATTACGTTAGTAGTGTGCATAAACCGCCCAACTCTATCGGCCTACCAATGTACTCAATGAATTCCCTCACCCTCCAATATATGTCGAGAATTGTAATAGTCAACATATTGAGTACAATACATCTGACAATAACGATATAACATTAATAGACTAGGCAAAGCTACATGAACTATAGTTAATATTTTATGCAAAGTATAAAGACATATACAAGATGGCAAATAGATAATCCAGACTTATGTTTTGTTACCTTAAATGATAACCATAGACTAATACCAATAACAAAAGAGTACTATTAGATTTTCTATATAGTCAGTAGTACAAGAAGCTGGAACCCAAACTTCACTAATAACATCTTTACTTAAGGTTCGATGGAACTTTACCACAGCTAACTGAGCAGAATGTGCACGTTCGCAAACAGGATGAAGAAAATAAACACGTATCACTCACTTATAAAAATTATGAAAGCTTAATAAACTTAGCACTGAAGACTACTAAAAAACATAACCAACAGGAGTTTCCGAAAATAATATATTCACCCTTTACAAGAAGTATCAGGTAGGCAAGAACCTCAAATAAAGAACGATTTCTTGAAAAGCCTAGATGTGATGCATGTATATACGGAGACTTCAAACATTCCAGCAGAAAGGCACAGGAACTCCTACATAAATGAAATTCCTGCGATAAATTCTAATAAAATAGCTAGTGGAATAGTCTCTCTTTTGAAAGTTCCACTTAATAAAGAACATACTAAAACAGCTATATACAGCTTAACACAAGTGAAGGATGCCATTTCTAAAGAAAACATTCAAAATATTTCTTCATAACCTAAATTCAACAAGCAATCGCCAAATTGAAAATGAGAAAAACTGCAAAATACAATCTCTTCTGAATATCTCAAAAAACTCAAAAACTGCCACCCGTCTCAAAAGAGCCAAAATCATAGCTATACCATAACCTGGAAAACCTATCAGACACCGCTAGTTATAGATTAATGTCACTCCTTAGTATTGCATACAAACTTCCCTCAGAAACAAGCAGGCTTTCGACCAAACTAAAGCTGTGCTGATCAAGTAACGGCCCCAACAACACGTAGCAAGGTTTCCGCAGACAACTTAAAACTTCGGTTATCTTTCTGGATCTCACGGCAGCCTACGACACAGTATGGAGAAAAAAAATATCTACAAACTTATCAACGTAGAATCTTGTATAAAAATATATTCAAATATATAATATGCTGCAGAGTAGGTAATTTAGAGCTTATCTATAGTCGTTTCAGTAATGGTTTGCCGCAGGGCTTGGTTCATGGGCCTCTCTTTTTTAATCCACATACTCATTATTTACCAAAGGTCCATTCTAAAAAATTTATCTATGCCAATGACATTGTACTGATCACATAAGGTCGTATCTTGGAAGTCGCCGAACAGGAATTATCTGAAGACCTTCCCACTCTACATTTGTATTTCAAATAATGGAGATTATGTCCAAACCCATCCAAAACAACAGAGCACAAAAGACTGAACTTTCTATTAGATTTAATCGAACAAAATATTGAACATTTGGAAGAAATTGCTGTCAATATTAGAACACGGAATAACATTATACAGAAACTCGTTAGCACCACATGGGGTACTTCTGCTGATTCACTGCAAACAGTCGGGCTTGCTATGGCATCTTCAATGGCGAAGTATTGCTGTCCAGTCTGCACGATTTAAAACAACTTATTCATATAATGCGAATAATGATAGGGGCTGATCTACTTCTCGAAAATGGTTACTGATATTAAGTAATATAACCTACTACAACTACTGTGTGCTCAGACTTTATAGGAACTACAGAAGAAGTTGTAAGCTTCAAAATCAATGAAGGTTTAAGATACCTCCGTAGCAACATTCAGATCAAGAAGATCACTTTATCTTCTTCTTCTAAACAACCTGAATATTCAAAAAGCATGAAGAAAACAATGTTTCGTCTAGAAATACATGTAACACAAATCACACTCTCGAAAATTCCTTTTTCTTTCACTTATCCTGACATTTATGAATTTCCCGAGAGAGGCGTATTGAGAGATTCCTCGAGAATGCCGCTTGCAAATAGTGCGCCCTGTTCATGTGCTCGTGTGTTTAGCCCAACATACGTGAATTTTGCACCGATGCGGACTTTTTGAGTTTTCTTTTCGAATTTAGTCAAGTGCTGATTGGACTAGTTTGGGGAACGCCTTTGGAATTTTCAGGCGCCGTATCAGAGGGCCCGGGCCGTCCACGAAAGCACTGATAACAGGCGAACTGGGAGGCTGACTGACATCATGGAGATATGGACAAGACAAGACATCAAGGAGTTGTAGAATTCCGACTTGAGCCCGAAGATGCAGAAAGTGTTGAGTGTTAACGGTAGAATAGGCTCCACTCTACCATCAGGTCTTCGGAAGTGTTCACCCCACAGTCCTTGGGTTCGCCTTCTCCACAGCCTGCCTTTATTTATCACATTAATACATTTGTGAACACAGACGTGCAAAGTTGTTAAAGTATACTGAGGTAAGTAAACGTTGTGTTGAGAGCGCCAAAAATTGCACATATCCAAGCTAGACACAAAGCTCATACATGAACTTTCCTTTAGCCCACCGTCAACTCCTCCCTCCAGCTACATTCTTGCAGAGTGAATAGTATGCTCTGCATGAATATCCTAACGAAAACGATTGGCTGGAAATAATTCAAATATTCGAATATAAAATGATTAAAAATTCCATGACATGTAATTATGTAATTAGGATAATTTAAATATTCCAACAGTTAAAATGTTGGAATGGTTAGAATAATTCGATTATTGGAATAGAATGGAAATAGTGAAAATGTACATAGTGCTTTTAAAACAACTTTCCAATCTTTCGGACCATATGCTCATTATATGTCATGAATCGAATATTCAAATACTACTTTTGAAAATTAAAATACCTATTTCAAATATTTGAATACCAACTCCAATTATTCAAATTGCAAACCTCAAAAAATCCTAAGCCTAGTATCCATCTGTAGGAGAAACAGTAAACCACAAGAACATTACCTTTCAAAATCTTGACTCGCACGCACAAATTGACATACAACTGTTTCATCTTTTAGAAATAGTACGTGCCAAAGATTTTCGAGCAAGAAAAGACATCATTCAGCAGCGACTAAAATCTTGATGAACGATGCCTAGAGTGCATTTTAAGTGATAGGATAGACACGTATTAGTGCCATTAAATAGTTAGAGTTAGTAGAATGTCAGAATTGGCAAAGTGATATTGCAATTTATTTTCTTCCAAATGTTAGATACATCCCAAATAAATTGGAATCATAACACCCAACGAAAAGATTCTCATAAATTACTTTCATTAACAATATGATAAAGAAGCGAAATTTACACTTCGCTTATTACTTGCGCAAAGAAACCTAGCCGCGGGCGACTTCTAAACGAAGCCGACCTTTGCTTTCAAAGTACAAATGCGGGCGGCATGTGCAGGAATTCAGCAAAAATGCTCGCGAAAAGCGGCGCGAGCTGTATCCGGCGAAAGGTAATTACATTGCGTTTCATATTAATTAAATCCTGCAAAATAAATAGAGCAATCATCTTCGCTTGAGCTTTACTTTAATTAACTTTCTGACAAGGCAAGACCCACGTAATGCATTTATCCGCGTTTTATTCTCTCGTTTGGAGCAATTCGTGAAGTTCCGCTTGGTGCAGGGTGCTGCTGCACCAGGACAACTAAATTAAAAAGCAGACAGAAACATGCAACTAGAGCTTCCGAAGATTCATCACAACGCTAGAAACATGAAGATATATGTAGCGATGTTGATGTTAATGGAGTATATTTCATAAATCTTTAAAGTCTGACTTAAATATATAGCATTAGAACTATTATTTCCATATATTTTCTAAACACCTTGCAAGTAAATAGAACTGCCAGGTCCGTTTAAGAGACATGTTAACAGTTCGATTTTTACAAGAAATTTGGCACGAAATATAATGATCATAGTATAGGGTATCACATCAAATAGGAGAGTTCTTCTAAATAGGCAAAGTTGTATGTATTATTGGTAAAGCCTCTATTTATCATACGATGAAAATATTCAACTTCTTAACAACCTAAGTATCGTAAAGTCTAAAAACAGCTTAAGTACTCTCTTTTCTGGTTCTTCGAGTGTAAAAAGAATAAATTCATTAACATCATTTTGATATCTACTTCTGGGAAAATAGAATTTCGCCATTCTTAATCTAAACTTCTGAAGATGATACTAAAATACTTTGGAAGTGTTTTGAGAATTTTTATCTATGCTAAATTTTTCAAAGAAATGTTTAAATACCTCCCCCAAATTCTCAAATTCCGCACCAACTTGGAAGACTATGAAAAATCACAAGCCAAACAGCAGTATTACTTTTCTAAAATAAAAAGAATTCGTAAGCTTTGCGCAAAAAGTATTCTAGACTTAAAAAGTGTGACATTAATTTCACTCCCTCCCAAAAACTCTCTAATAAAGTATAACGTCATCAATATGGTACGGGAGTTTTTAAGATGGTCATTACAGTTGTAGGTGTTAGTATTTACCTCATTTATTTATCTAGATTGTTTGATCTCTTCATTGTTGTCTAAATAATCTTGTATTGTGCAAGAGCATCTATTAAGTTACAAGTAATCATCGGTGCATTGGTACTCTCAAAATATTAAGATTTTATTCAAAACTTATCAAATCTAGAGAGCAATAAAGCCTCAAATATTCAACTGAAAATAAATTACTCGGTGCTTTTGCAGAATTAAAAACTACAAACGTAGTATTAATTGAAATACTACTGCAGCAGATGACTAAAAACGGCACCCTAAACATTCTTCTCGCAAACAAAGCAACGCCACCTTCATTTAATGTTTATGGCGCTGAAAAGGTCGCGCCGAAGGGTTTCAGAGACAAAAGGAAGCCTGCGTCTTTGTATTTTGCTCGGCACGAAGAACAAACCTAGACGACTTATCGAAAAAGTTTCCCAATGCCGCTCGCGCGCCGGATCCGGCGAACTTCCCAGCGTCGACTTTGGACGCCAACTTTACACGTGATTGATTAAATTACCGCGAGCGCCCGCGCTGGAGGTGACTGAGAGCCTGTCAGAATAGAAAGTGAAGACTTGGGGATGCCGCGGAAGCAGAGGGCGAGAAGGCCCAAGTATCACCTCCATACCGTTCTCTTTATTGTAGCTCATCCCATAAGCGATCCAGCGGCTTTATGGACGTCACCTATCACTTTTCAAATGAAAGCGATCAAAGAATACAGTACAAGGTGCGTTCAAGTTCTAAGGTTTCCAATTTTTTTCTCACTAGTGAGAGTAAGTAAAAAGAAGCGGTTAATTTTAAAAGACGCGGAAAATATTCTGAATTTGTAATACAGACGGCAGCATCATACAATGCATACAGCCATCGCAGTGAGTGTTGTTTTGTGTACTTCAAATAGCGACTTTTGGTGTTCAAGAACAACGTGTAGTCATCAGTTTTCTCCTCTTGCATGGCAAAACGTCCATCGAAATTCATCGCCAATAGTGAGATATGCGGTGAAGGCGTTATGGATGTTAAAGATGTGCGTGCGTGGGTGAAAGTTTAACGAAGGTCGAGAGTTGTGTGAGAATGAACCGAAGCAGCCCCGGCCATGAACCAGCCGGATCGAAACCATGATTGCGCGAATGGAGTAAGTTGTTATGGAAGACCGTCGATTAGATGTGGGTGATATCGCCTCCAAACTTGAAATTTCCGTAAAATCTGTGGAGTCCATTTTGCACAATGGCCTTAAATACGGAAAGCTTTCTTCAAGGTGGGCCCACAAATGCTGATAGACGAAGACAAGGCTGTGCGTGTGGAAATGTCCCAGGACACTTGACACGTGATGCCGCTATGAATTTTCAACCATAAAGGACACTCCGTGGCCGCTCATTTTCCATAAAAACGCTGTTGCATCAGCGATTTTTCAGTGGTAAAATGCACCCCTAAGGAAGTGTTCTCAGCAGCCATGAAATCATGGTGACGAAGTTGTGAAAAATGTGTACGTCTAGACTGAGATTACGTCGAGAAGTTGCAGAATTTTCAACTTTCTTGGGCAAGTACTTTTTCAAAAAAAAAAAGTTTTTTTGGGTCAATGATTACGTCTTATTGTAATAGCAGTTAGTCAAATGCAAACACAGGTAAAATCCAATAGGAATGTCTGGTAAAAATTTCTTGTTTACAAAAGTGAATAAAGAAATATCTAAAAAGCATCAAGGCAATACCCAACAAGATAGTTTCAAGCAAGAAAACTCTTATCAAAAGTTTTTTTAGGATAAAAGATAAAATGGTATTTACCAACAATGTTCAAGAAAAGGTAGCTATAAATATTCATTCTTTAATAAGCTTTAGTGATGTAAATGGTAAGGTCTTCGTAGCAAAGTATCTCAAATCAGCATTACTGCACTGCTTAATAGAATACCGTTGTGTTCTATTTTGCTCATGCCAAACTATCTCAGAAACGTCTATAAAAGAGAAAAACGAAAAATGAAAATTTTGTAACAAACTGATGAAAGTCAATAACAGATACATTAAAACATATCTTCTTACAAAGGCTAAGAGATTGATTAAGAACTTAGAAGATGGGAACACAGACAGTTCATTTAATAAAAAATAACCCGACATATACTTTTGGGGAGGGTGTGGGGTGAAGGATCAATTTATAATGCACCATGTGATCTCCAAATGGCACTCTGATTGGGAATGCATCATCCATACTATTATTAATGTTTCAACTTAACGTTAAGATTTAAAAACTTAAAATGGAGTTTTGAATTGGAAAAATGATACATTAATTCAAAATAAAAATTAAAATATGCATGCCAATTAAAAATTAATTTAGATGAGTCCTTTTTGACACCTAACTTCAAACAAAAAACTAATAGTTAAGTTTCAATTTTAAATGAAAAGGTAACAAAAAAATCACTACATATACATCAAACAGATCTTATATGTTTAGCTAAATGAGGATGATTGACTAATTGCTAAGGAAGAAATTTATTAACTTATACTATAGAAACTTGTCATCGCGGATGATGATCATCCAAAATGAGATATCTTTTTAGAGAATTCCTATCATACCACAAAAAGGAGGATTTTTATCAAGTAATGTCTTGTAGTTCTCATGCAATTGAATAAAATCCTCTAATGGTAGTTCTTCTATGAAAACCTTTTATGTATCCTATCTCTTTTTACATTCTCCTTTGTTTTTCTATTTACCCTTATGCCATTGGTTTAAGTCTTTTCTCTAATTTTCTGTTGTTTTCACTCTTCTTTTCTATTGTCTCCATATTTTTTTTCTAAACTCTTTGATTGTTTAGAATTATTTCTCCTTTAATTTTTTATTTTCTCCAATTTGCAATTGCATGGTTTCCATTACTTCATATCAGGAATTACTCTCTAGTTAGTATAATACGTTATAATTACATGTAGATTTCTTTTCCATGTTGAAGACATTACGTTAGTTAACTCGCATAGAAATTATTTTACAGACGTTTTGATAAGAATGTATATAAATTAGAAAGCAACATCAGCATTTCAAGATAACTTTTTAAATGGAATAGAAAGTAACAATGTAACAAGTTCAGGATGGAAAATAAACATCTTTGTGAAGTCTAAATAAACTAAATAAGCATGCAAACCCCAATAAAAAAGCATTTTGAGCAACACGATTTAGTTAATGATCTGCTTAATACTCCAAAATTCCATAATACCTGAAGACAAGTGCCAGTTGCCCTTGATCCCCTAAGACCGGGCTTAGGGGAGCAAATTTCGGCGCGCTGCATGCCCACGGCGCTGGGTCACGACCTGGTGACATTAAGACTCGGAGGCCAGCCGCCCTCGTCCGTCACCAGCAAACGCGCCCTGCATCGCCATCACGCCCCACATCCGAGGGCTAATTTCCCCATTCGCTGCTAACTCAGTTGCCCGCGCCGCGCGGCTCATCAGCTCAGTGGCAGTTGGTGCTCGTTGGCGCTTAATGGCTCTGCAATCATCGACAGGCCTGACGCAGCTTCTTAATCCCGTACTACAACAGGTTGCCTTCTTACAGCGCGTGACGTCACGGGCTTGGTGCTGAAGCGGAGTTGTCTTGGGGGAAGGCGGAGGCGTAGGGAGGATGACGTCAGCGCGGCGGACGGTAAGATATGCAGGGAGGCCCGCGCGGCCCCCGTTTTAAATTTTGCAGAGCTTTAAGCGCCCTCGAATATTAAATGCCTTCGAATTTTCGACGGATCAAGTTTGAACAACTCCCCTGAATTATTCTGCCTGCACTCTAAGCGGAATTTGATTTCCGAAACATTTTAAGGGGTAGAGTGAAAAGTTTGCGTGCTTTCGCGTGAACTGATGGGAACATTATTGAACATCGGCAAAAATGACATAACAAGTTAGTTAGGGCATTTGCACCATAATTGAACGAATCTAAACCTTATCTTTAACCATATCCTACGTAAGCCATGCTCAAGCGGAATTAAAATCAGTATACAATTTTATTTATTAAATCAAAGAAGAAGTATTGTTAATTGGCAAATATTATTAAACCATGAGATCAAAAACAATGTTTATAAATAACTAAATACTAAATTTTTCTAAAGTCGTCTTACTTGTATTATTATTGCAGAATTACCATACCAGTTGAACAACTCCCATAAAAATTAGATTGTATTCGCAATTTAAACAAGATCAGGGGGCGAAACCGTAATATATACAAATGTTGAAACTCATAAACACCTTGGAAACTCAAACTTAGACCAACCAATCAACTATGAAGGTCTCAGCACTCTATATATTATCGTTCATGAGATGTCACTTTAAAATAAAGAAAGCGGGAAAACCCCCCTTAGGGGTGTTTCAATGGGTCGGGTTTATGAGACATTCCTATTCTACTTTTTAATGAGGAGTTCAAAAAAGGTGGTCAGAAGTTTCGACCTAATTGTACAATACACTACCTATACCTATACTCAATTGTATATATTACCTCTAAATATTACCTCTAATTAGGTTTATTAGTTATTAATACTTGTAGACTCACGTATCAAGATATTAACATAATATATTGACACTGCAATCAATGTGTAATTATCTCCATAATTTATTATTTAAAAACACTTAATAATGTGCTCGAATTCCAAAAAAATTCGCCTTTTAAGCTTTCAAAACTATACGTCGCTAGAATGTGTGCATTTAACATTCCGACAGAGCAAATAAATCACAAAACCTGTTCAGAATACTCGAGCAAGTGATTCAACATATGTCACTTTATAGTGGCACATATGTTAAACGAGAAAACTTTTATTACCAACTTTCTGTCCCTCTGCACCCGCGTAAAAAATTCGCACTATGGCAGTTGAAAGAGAATTTAAAAAGTTAATCTGTCAAACGGTGCGATCGTGGGAAGCATTCGAACCAAACATCATGTATTTTTATTTAAGAATCGAAATTAAGATTAAAAGTACTGTAAATTTGAGGCTGAATTCGTTTGTATTAGTAAACATAGAGATAAAACACTAATTCAGCCCATCCAAAACATCAAACATCACACAACTTTCCTTATCCTATTATTATATATTATACCGAGTCCATCGTCTCGGCCCTGCGCTGCTCTCGTCTTGTTATTTTAAAAAAGGACGAGGCGCGAGTCCAACACTCGAAAGCTGATTAAAATAAACAGTACAAGACAATAATTGACTCGTACTTAAAATTTTACTACGTCACTGAAAGTAACTGTGCGAGCTCGGCCGCACAGCCTTCCCCATTATCGCCTGCGTGCTCCCTCCTAACGGCCAAGCGCTCCCCCCTGTCCTCCCGCAGTCGGCCAGGAAGCTCACCGAGCGCGCTGTGATTGGTCCGTTTAATTAATTTCTTTTTTAATCGGCTATAACTTATTTATTTGACCTCGGATCAAAAAATTTCATTGTAATTTTATATTCGTCTCGATCTGATCTATCCGGTAATATAAATTTCCCAAAACATTTTATGAACACCCGATATATTGAAAATCCTGAGCAAACGATTCGGCCGATTTTTACCAAAAGCTTCGCACTGCGCCCCCTACCTACAAGTAACTTGCATACCAAATTTCAAGTCTCTAGTTCTTACGAGATATCCTGTTTACTGACAGACCGAAAAACAGACAGACAGACACACACACACGAACCAATGGCTCAAACCAACTTTTTTGGTGTCCTGAGGCTATATTCCGTCCAGAAATGTGAAAAACTGGGTAGGTCAAATTTCCGCCGATTACATTACTTTCCTTATTATAGGATAAGGAAAGTAAAAAGGATAATTCACAAGGAATTACTGATAAAATCTACGATATGATTTGAATGAAGACGACCTTACTGGTTAGGTCAGTTAGGAGCTAGATGCCAGTTGCAATTTGCAATGACCAAGAGAAAACGATGCAATGATTGCAATATAAATAAAGGCATAGCATAAACTATTTGGAGATCTGCTAAAAATATTCTACGTTTTAACAAACCAACAATGAGCAGAACAACGAAAATGTTGAACATATCTGGACTAAAATCGACAACGATTGGCAATCGGTATTTCGAAAACTCAAAAATCAGTTGGGGGTTCCAAATGTATAAAATTTTGATAAAACGTTTTAGCATCAAATATGTTACGACAAAATTTATTCTGCGGCTACTGTTACTGGTCTAGAAGAGACATTCTACGTAGATCTACAGCTATGACCCGAAAGCAAAAGGTTAATCAAATTCGAAGGCTTTCACTGCCAGTGTTTTGGTAGACCGTGTTGTTAGTTATTAGGTGTTTACGTCAGCAGCTAGCCCGGTTACGTCAGCAACTAACCCGGTGACGTCAATAATGGACTACGATCTAATAACCCGAAAATCGACAATACGATGCACCAAAAGTCCAATTGTCCCAATAAAAGTCCCTTGATTGACTACATCCGAAGAAGTGTGTTAAATTTCAAGCAGCTTGCTTTAAAAGGGGCCGAAACTACGTACATTTTTCTTGTATCTTCTGTCATTTTTACAAATTATCTAATTTTTCTATTACTATAATCATAACTTCTAACAGACTTTTGGGGCGTTAAAGAAATTTGGCTAATTGATTCTCGCAATTGGAAGAACTATTTTTAGTTGATACTACGAAATACTTTTGGACATGTCAAATATAAGAAAACGGCAAAGAAAAACACGTTGTTCCTCAAGAACAATATCATGGAATTACACAAATTGACCAAATTGAAGATGACAATCCCTCCATCCTAACAATACATATTTTCGAAATTTAAAAGGTTTTCGCCTAAATATATTCAAGGCTACAATTAGCTACTTTCAAGATAGGTTAACACTTTTCAATTTTTTCAAACCCTGGAATTTCGCGGAATCTTTTCACAAATTCTGTATATCAAAGAATTTTCGAAAAAAATCAGAAAACTTCAAAATTCGTAATGATGAATCTATGCGTAATTATAGAAAATATTATAATTTGTGTGCTTACTTTCTAACTACCAAATCAAATGTTCGGCGACCTTAAAAATTTCCATAACTAAAATTCTTACAAAACATGAAATTTTGCACTCACAATATCTTATGTTAAGATTTTCATTTCATTTACATTTTCACATTGTCATCAAAAACTTCTAGAGCCAATTTGAAAGTATACGATTTAAAATTTGGTTTGTTCTAAACTTTCTTGCCAAAACTGCAAGTATCATTTTAGAAAAAATTGTTACATTTGTATTGCAGTAACAATAGAACTCAGTCACTAGTTTAAAAAAACCTAAACATCTAATATAAAAATTTGCGTTTTGGAAAAATCTACAAATATACCAAAGATATCAAAACAGAGTGAGATTAGCGATTTCTATCTGTTGGGCCAATATGCTGTTTGCCTATGCGGTACTTTTTGCTTTAGTGAATATGGAAGCAGCATGGGGATCGTACAAATTACATAGACAAAAGGTCAATTATCAAAACACGAAACTTTTCCCAGTATACCTAAAATCGTAGTTGTATCAGGAAATCGCGAATGATTAAAGATTTCTTAAGGGTCGAGTGTTCGCGAAAGACGTTATCCTAGTATATCCAGTTGTGGACTCTTAGAAACCAAGTAAAAAGATAAAATATCAAAGGGAGGGGGTCTAAAACTATACTTGAATTAGGGTAAGAATGCATGAGGCAATTGAAATCAAATCCAATAATTACATAAATACTGATATTTTATACTAATTAAATGCATAAGACTTGATCAAAGAGAATCTTAAGGCATCCTGTGGTCTAAACAGATTCGGAAAATCAAAAACAAAGAGAAGAACAGAAAGAACCATGTGCGAATGGTTCTTAGCCCTTAGCTTCCAACCGACAAGGACTCTTATCAGTGTGAATTATTTAGATTAAATTTCATTTTAAAATGCAAACCATTTTGCGAAATATTTTTTCACTTTGAATTGGAGGACTTCCAATGATCTCTTTACACTTCATTGATGTAATGTAAATGTAAAAATTTGTTCCTCCAAAAAAAGAACACAACCAATTGTGTAAATGCAACCTTGTAGCTAATTTTTTATTGAAACCCCAAGTAATAGCCTCAATGGTTCAGGAAATCTGGAAATTAATTAAAACTATTTGTTTTGAACAATGCTGTTTTCTTCTAATAGCCTTCTGAAACATCTTACTCACATTCGGTGTTTTTTCCAACTATCAAGAGGGTAATAGAACGATAATTCTACGAAAAAGACACCGATTAATCTGATTTAGCTGCACGCGCATTTTCGTCTTATGCTTCATTCTATGGAAAATAAAAATAAGAATATTAATCTAGAATAAGTATTTCTATTATTGAACTTTAACAAACTGTTGCTATTGCATTAATCGGATGACGCATTCAAAAAAATATACATCAAGAACGAGGTTTTACGAATCTTGCTAATTGGAACTACAGTACGTTTGCAATCTGGTAATTCATCTCAGTCACTTCCGAAGTTGATGTAAGTGCGTAAGTGTTAGAATGATTCCCAAGAAAATGGATATTACAGCCGCCGAAGCAGCTCAGGTAGTTGCATTGTTGAGAGAAGGCCTTAGTTAGAGGGTCGGTACCGGGAAACCGTTGGCTACGTCCGTCGGCAAAAGGTCGGTCGTAAGCGTGTGACAACGGAGAGAGTCGATTGGTTTCTCGTCTCAATATCCTTCAGAAATCGAAATATGACTGGCCGCCAGCTCTTGGACAGTAAGAAGAAGACTGAAGGCAGCCAAACTGACCCCAACAAAGGCAGCTCCGGGTCCTAAGCTGACTGCAGTCCAAAAGTAAAGGCGAATGGAATTTGCTAGCAAACATCTCGATTGGGATCTCAGCCATTGGGGTCAGATATTATTCACCGACGAGTCCAGGATGTACCTTGCCATATAGCCATATAGTCGTTGCCACAACAGGATACGTCATGGTCTATAGAAAGCCAGGGGAGCGATTTGCTTATTGATATATTCAAGAAACACGGAAAAACTGGCTTTTGTGTCTGTAGTCGGGTCAAATTAGACGTAAAAAGTAGAAAAGGTCTTAATTTAGGCGAATAGCACTGATTGATTTGCGGTTTTGTGTTCCTGAACGTATTTAGAAAAAACCTGAAATTTGATCAATATGTGCTTTTCCATTTTTCAATTGTTACACCGGAAATTGGCCAATTGCCATGGCCAAAGAATTGGAAAATTTCCAAAATGTTTAAGGCCAATTGGCATGGCCAAAGAATTGGAAAATTTCCAAAATGTTTAAATCTTGCCAAAAATGGCCAGAAACTCCCACTCGGGGGTTTTCGAGGTCGCTGATCACGATTCCGAAGTCAGATTTTCCATTTCTCAATTTGGGGCGCGGAGAGGTTTAACATTGCGGATGTATCATCGGAACATTCTGGAGAATTATGATATTCAGACATGAAAATGAATTTCATTTGAGGACTCTCATGCTATACCGTGATTACAACTCTGTTGATTTAATCTCCATCGCAGGGATCCACGCGTCGAACACGGAAATTCCAGTTCTTGAATCAACTTGAATGGTTGGAGTTGCTAACCAACCGGCCTAAACCGTGGTCCAAAGACATGATCGAGTGGAGTTTGTATGCGGTATGAATTCTCTAATCGTGGACAGCGATATAACAGCTGTTCGATTCATTTAAGGAAGGTAAAATGATGGAACATGATAATAAAAAGATCATTAAGATTAATAAGAGAGATATCATTCTATATTGACACTTTTCGATCTTTCAAGCCGCATCTTAAGACCGTTGAGTTCAGGCCCATAATTTTGAATTTTATCGTTTATTTTTCAAATGTGGTATTAATTGAATAACAGTAATTCAGTTTGCATCAATAAGTTCAAATTTTATTCTATCGCTATAAAATTGTAAGTATTTCAATTTTATTGTTTCGTACTATAGAAACGTAATATTTGGAAAAAATTATTTTTATAAAATATATTTCTACAGGAATTTCATTCCATTTCCATTCTGGTCAGTATTACGTGCAGTAAAACTTTTGCTTTTTAGCCATAATCTATGGCCAATATCTAGCCAACAAATCGAGAAATGGAAAATCTGACTTCGGAATCGTGATCAGCGACCTCGGAAACCCCGTAGTGGGAATTTCTAGTCATTTTTGGCAAGATTTAAACATTTTGGAAATTTTCCAATTCTTTGGCCATGCCAATTGGCCAATTTCCGGTGTAACAATTTAAAAATGGAAAAGCACATATTGATCAAATTTCAGGTTTTTTTCTAAATACGTTCAGGAACGATTTATACAAAACCGCAAATCAATCGGTGCTATTCGCCTAGATTAAGACCTTTTTTGCTAATTTGACCCCACTACTAGTGGAGGACGCGGAGGACGTTTAACAGCGGACTGCTACATCAGGAACATTCTGGAGGAACATGTTGTTCCGTTTGTGAAATTTGTTGGCGAGGACTTCATGCTAATGCGACAATGCGCAATGCCACACCACACGAGTGACCACACCTATAGGGCTGACATTGATATACCGTGTAGTCCAGACTTTAATCCAATTGAGCATGTTTGGGATGTGCTTAAGCGAAGAGACCGGACCAGAAATCTTGCACCAAGGAACGTTGAATGAAGAGTGGGAAGCAATCCCTCAAGACAGCATAGGAAAAGTCATTCGATTCATGTGTTATCGCTTGGAAGGTGCAATTAGGAGTAGAGGTGTGAACACCATGTATTAAAAAAATCATTAAATTAATTTCAATTGAGGATTCTATTTTTTCTTTCATAATCACCTTTTCACTTTCAACTCTTTTGTGTTGACACATATTCTTAGGCCCATAACTTTGTCAGAACAGGTTCGATTCTAATCAAAGTGGTATCAATTGAAACCACAGTTTTTAAGCTTTCAAACAGTACACTGATCTTTACTTGCTATCGTAGTGCATACACATTCTCTCAGAACTCGAGCACGTTGCTGAGTCGATTGTATGGCCTATAATTTACGCTAGTAACATTGCTAATATTCGTCGTGTTCACCTTAAATATTGAGAACCAGGCAGTTGATTATTGTTCCTTCTTATCATTCGTCAATTTTTGTATTCAATATTCGCCGATTTGGTTTCCTGCGACTATTTTCTATGCTCTAAGCTATATTTGGCGATAAAAGATTTTTTTACATTAAATAAATACATTCAAAGGACAAAGGTGAGAAATATTTACACCATTCTATTCAGCGTCCAGAAAAACATGCAAATGATTGTATTTTCCACTAAGAAGGAATATTTTTAATAAATAAAATATTTTTTTGTCAAGATTTCTATCCTATTTTTGTTTTTTTTTTAAAGCCATTCCGATATATAACTATACACAAATGGCAATACTCATAATATTAAACAAAGGACAATTAAGGATAAGAGGAGTTACATTAAAATATAGACTCAAACTATATTATATGTACGAGGGCTATTTTTTCAACCTCCAATAGGGCATTAAATAAAGACAAGTATGAATAACAAAATGGTTTTATTACCAGGAGTCGAATATAATTAATTTTACTTTTTCACATAGTCACCGTGAACATTAAGACATTTGCCATACCGGTGGACGAGATTTCCAATGCCACCAATGTTGAAATAGGTCTCTACGGCGTCTTGAAGCTCTTCGTGGGTGCGTAAATGCTGTCCTCCAGACCTCTCTTCAAGTCTTCACTAGCGACACACTTGCGTCCACCTTCATCATGGACATCAGTTCGGCCGTCTTTAAATTTCCTACACCATTCTCGCACAACTCCGTCACTCATAAAGTGCTATTCTCTTTTGTCCGTAGGAAACAAATGACGCTGCGCAACTCACGTTTGGCGGAAGAATCAATCACGTTGGCCATGTGTACGTTAACAAGAAATGTATGTACTATAAGGCTACATTCTATCGCCGCCGCTCTTTAACATATATAGAGAATGTATAATGAGAAGAGCCACAGAAAGCTTTGAAAGTTTCTCAATCAACGGACAAAAAGCAAACAACTTAAGATACGCCGATGATAGGGCCTCTGCTCGCAAGCAACGAAGAAGAACTACAAAACATCATAGAACGGGTAGAAAGAGAAAGCTCTAAATTAGGACTGGAATTAAACATATCTAAAACAAAGATCTTAATTATAGTCAGACCATATTGTCATATGGCAGCAAATCATGGACTATCAGACAGAAAAAGAGAAAGAAAATTGATGCCGCAGAAATGTTCTGTTGGTGAAGAATGCTGATCATCTCATGGACAGAACATCGAACAAATATATCAATACTCCACGAACTTAACATTAAGAGACGACTGTCGAGTGAAATACAACTCAAGACACTAAGATACTTGAGACATATTATGAGGAAAGAACATGACAATATGGAAAAATTAGTAATATAGAAGAAGGTAGAAGGGAAAATATCCAGAGATCGATTACGTACCAGATGGATAGATCAAATCACAAAGCTAACCGGAAAATCTATGCATACACTTACAATCGAAGCACAAGACCGAGCAAAATGAAGAGAAGCAATTTAAGATGCCACTACATTCCCTACTGGGAATTAAGACTGAGGAGGAGGAGAACTACGAATTGATGACATATGAATCGACGAGTATTCGTCGTATATTTTGATCAAATGCTTTTGTTGTCAATTTTGTTTTTAATACACAGATACAATGCATTAAGGATTACATAGCATAGCTAAATAGTCATAATTTCTGCAGAGGTACTCTTCTACCATCTAAATATATCTTATTAGCCTTTTCATAGCCAAAATGGTGGTACAATTGTTTATGGAGTCAAATTTTGGCGTAATTGGACTACATTATTTTAAGAAAGATCATGCTGCTATAGACGACTTCAATCTTTTCATTGAGATGTTCTTAACACTTATAAATGGAAAGTCTCAATAGATAACCTAAATAATGAATGATTTTGCCTAATTTCCCGATTAAATAATACTGTATCGTAAGCAAAATGTTTTTTTTTTTGGGAGGGGGGGGATTTTCCTATTTAGAGATTATCAGACGTCAAAAACATATTTCAGGAAGAAGTACATCTGATTATAATTAAAATTTAGTCTACGCTTATTGTCGCAATACAAACCCTACCATGTGAAGTTCAAAAAACAAGCCCTATATGTCTTAAGTTAGTTGAAAATAAGAATATTTTAAAATAATTGAACTTTGTTGTTGTATTTTAACACCAACCTACTATTTATTTTTTTTAATGCAATAATTTCGAATCCTCATTGACCAGTTGTCGATACACTCAAGAATGTTTTTTTTGTCTCTGTACATATTTTCCTTTTTGCACACACGCTGACGTATTAGCTATAGATGCTATAAAAATCCTATACAATCTGACCTTTCTAAAAGATTTTCACGTATAGAGCAAATATTTCATAAGTCACGACAGCAAACGCCGTTTTTTGCTGTATAAAAGGCAAAACCGCCCTCTGTTGACAAACAACAAACTACCCAAGGCCGCCGCTCCTCAGACTACCCGAGGAAATTTGATTGGGAATTCCAGCGCGCCGTTTAATGGGAAAACTTTCTAATTCCATTTTTAGGACGCCAACGGGCCGGCGTGGGCTACGAATGGAAATGCAGAAAGGCCGGTGCATAGCTGCGCAACGAGGATTTATCGCGGCGAGAGGCCGCCTCCGAGGGCGTAATCGCGCAACATAGCCGCGGGCCTGCGAAAACAAAGCGAACCGCCGCCGACGCGAAAGGAAATCAGCTTTAAATTGGTTTCCGGCGAGCGGCGCGCGGCCCGGCCGCCTCCAGGTGCAATAACTGGTGTGGTCGCCATCGCAATTATCGTGAGCTAAGTGCAAATTACAGTCCAGCTCGCATTTGCTTTGTGGCGGTTTGGATAATTAATGTCGCATACGCAACTAAATAGCCAGATAATTAGCTATTTCTCGAAATACGGCAGATTGGGGCATCGCTCGTGCGACGCTTTTAGTGGGAACCGCAAACAAGTTGGTAGACTGTAGGGGAGGGAAGGTATTGCAAAATTATGTTAACATATAGCTGGAATCAACATTTAATTTTAGTTTTAACACTAAGCTGGATCGGGGCGTCAAAAATCATTGCCTCCCCAAATATAAATATTTGTTGAGCTGCTACTGCTACTAAAGTATCTTGCTTTCTTAACACTCTATTGTGAAATTAAAGTCGCCCATGGAACTGCATCAGCAAAAAAATCTATTGATTTACATATAATAGATCAAACCTTGCAAGGATAACTAAATCAGCTTTTATAAATAAAACCACCATACATTTTCTCCAAGATCTTACAAATACAATCCAAAGCAAACCAAACAAAGTAAAACCAAAACATGTAGAAGAACAAAATAACAGCATCACTTCTTTGTTTGAACGATTATGCAGAGAGAAATTAATAACAGAAACTTATATGGTAATCCAAACAAACAAAAATATCTTGAGAAAGTTTGAAATACCTATCCAAATTCAAGATCAAATAGTCAAAAATTTCTTTTTGTGTTTAATGAAATGTGAAACGAATTAATTGCTATAAGCTGTCGAAATCTGCCAAAACAAACATAACAAAGCTATATCGGGCTTACGTGATCAAAGAAGTGAGAAGTTGGGGCGTAAAAGACATTTAAAGGCTCGAAACACCATCATGTGATTTTGAGACACGATAATGCTCTCTTACATATGTATAGCACCTTATCGAGATCAACTCGAAAATTCCCCTTTATAAATCTTCAAAGAGCAATTTTGTTACACCTTCTAAAATATTTAAAACAATTTCCTACAATTTTCACATCGATTATAGTGAAGTAAAGTTTACAGTTAGATAATCCCCAAAATATTAGTCAATACAATAAATAGTGATAAATGACAACAATTCAATATCATTTAATGGATTAGAGAATGACCAACAAGGAAAACTGGTTAAACCATATCTTCTAAGTGATAAGATTTATTTTCACGTTTACCAAGGATATTTCAACCCTGCGCTTTGATGTTTCCTCCTAAAATGTTATCATGCAAGGAGCAAGCGTGGTTACATACTTTAAATCCTACCTTATCGGAGTCCGTAGTGTTTCCTGATCCAAAAGAAGTCAAAGAGTTGCGGTCCAGGTTTTCTACACTCTCGTCGAGGGAATTGCATTCTTCCATATCTCTGCAACAGTAGAAATCGTTGTAATAACATCAGGATCACCAATCATCAGAATACTCTGCTCAAAATATTTTTAACAAAAACAGTTTTCACAATTTGCTTAGAAATAAACAGATATGAACTAAACAAACTTTCATTTTGCTAACAATTACTATTAATTAGCTAATTATAAAGTGTTTACCTAACAATAGACTATCTCACAAAAAATAAAGTTTTTGGAAATAAGGATTATTCAAAATACAATTACATAATTGACATAAATTAAATAGAAACGTATTATTTATTTAATTTCAGTTTGCAATTCAAATTTTGCTAGTAGCGTAATAGAATAACAGCGCTTATAATTGGTTGTATCTGTTTCTCTATTGTTTTGTAAATATTGCTTTCTTTTTTCTACTATTTGGCGTATAGCTTTTAATCTTATTACGTCACTTTAGGCGGTTCAATGTTTTATTTATAATTCTTTCGCAAAATTGCAAAAGTATGTATTTCTTATGTTTTAAAAATCTATTGGAACATTCCATTTTAGAATAGTCTATTTCCAAAATTGAAAAGACTCGTTCAAAAAGAACACAATACAGAGTTGTACCAATAAATGTCTTATTATTTATCACCAATGCGTCAGTTTAATGCTTAGCATTGCCCTTAAAAGTCAAATTTGAAAAGTGATAAAGTTATAAGAAATTTAATGGTTTCAAAATGTTCGTTAAGTATTACAAACCCTCCTCTGATATTTTAAAGCAATTTTCAAAAGGAAATTTCGAAAAAATATCCGAAAATGGAGGTCGACTATTTTTTATTTAAAAAAAAATGGGCGGACCTTTACATATTTTTTCTTGTAGAAATTAAAATAGAATGAACTTAACACTGATTATAAGGAAATCTAGAAAAATTACCTAACAATTAAAATTACCTTGTGATTGGTGTATTTTGACTCTCACAATATCATTTTATAAATTACTATAAAGCTTGAAGCAATAAAAGCGCCATTGATGTTGATGAAAATGTGTTTTTTAAATTTTGTTTAATTGTTAAATTGCAATTCTCATCAAAACCAAATGTTTAATTAAAATTATCAATTTCAAGAATTTTGAATAATGCATACGAAGTGATAAGACTACATTGATTAGCTTTATGCATAATAAAAATTATTAGCTATCCAAACCCTACACTTTTATAATAAAAAAATTCTGAAAGACTAGCATATAAAATACAAAAATAAATAAAAGTTGCAGATAAAAAAGATCTAATGTTCTCACAGTTTCTAGGCGACTGTATCAATAAACTCTAATCTCTCTAAAGAGTAAGCCAGAAAAAATGGTATTACTAGAAGAATTTCTTAAAAAACAAGTCGGATTTTCGCCGAGCAACTCGAAGAGAGAAAATATCAATTAAGAAAGTAAAAAAAATTACTGAGCATGTTCCTTCTCTACAGCAGCCGCTGAAACCAAATTTAAAATTCCCTAATTAATTAACGAAAATTGGAAAATTATTCAAGTGGCATTACAAAAGTTTATTTAAAGCACTCCTCTTCTAAACTTTGGTTGTATTGCAGAATAAAATAAGAGTCGAACGAAATATGATTTCAACAGATGCTGAAACACACAAACTCAAAAATAGTGAGTCACTCTTGCAGTGCTGTGAATGTAGCTAAGGGCAAGGTGGAAACTACGTTAAAAGACAACCATGGATTTCTTTAGAGAGTGACTGCTTCGGACAACTATATGATGTTAGTAGCTGTGTGTGAGTACGCAGAATTGTTCACAAGCTGCAAGAACTGTACTTGGTAAAGGCAAACAAGCAAACTCGTGAAACTTTAGATACCTTCATCTACGAGGACTTAAAGATAAGAAAAGTATTTGCATAATGGACTCCCTTACTCCTACTCCATAACAAACTCATAGCACGAGAAGGTATGCCAACAGTTACTGTAGGTGTATAATGTGGATTCGGAGATGTTCTTTGAAAGTCGCGTCACAACCAATGAATTATCGTTTATTGCAAATAAAATTGGTTTTTAGGACTAGGAGGAGATTATGCTAACAGTTTGGCTATCCATTCTTGAAAGCATTACTAATGAGCGCTACTGCGAGTTACTGAAGGAACGTGCTCATGGGAATGGAGACGCGGCCCGTTTCTTTAACATATTAATATGTGATCACATATCAATCATACCGTTGCCACCCTGTAGGCTCCAGACACACCTTGCTGTCTTACGCCCCATATTCGTCGAATCTTGCATCAAGTTCTTTTTTTGGCGTACGTAAAAGGGTGGTAAGTTCTCTTCCAATAATCAACTTTAATCGACTGGTTTTCAGTAGCTTTGCAGGCACTGTCGGAACGATACTCCAGTATATAGGCATTAAAGATGAGAATAATAGTAATAATGGTAAGGCCTAAAAACTGAGAAGTTAAGGCTCTATGTACGCCCGGTCGTCGCACTCCATCTCTTATTATTCCTTGTTCGAAGTAAAAGCAAATACTCAATTATTTTTAGTATTCACTATTTCCTAATAAAGAATTACTGAGGAAAACAATTGTAGTGTCAATCACTTTTGAGTGTTCCAAGTAATTTAGTGTCTAGATACGTATTTATTGTGGCTCTATGCTTAAGCTAAATATTCAATACTGATATTCTATTAAGCTTTTTATAGCAATTGTAAAATCTCTCCACTTTATTTCATAAATTGTTAGTTAAAGCAGGCAAAAATGCGCAGACAAGAGCTGTAAAACTCCCCAACCAATATTATTGCACCAAAATTATTGTATTGTAAGAAAAGGTTCACAATATAAAAGTGTGCAAAGAAATACAACAAAGAGAATTAACACCAGAGGGTCGTAGGGGTGCCATTGCAAGTATCCCAAAATAAACCAAATAAAAAACTAGACTTAATTGTGAGTTTACACACAAATGTGAATTTCCAAAGGATATGAGATGCAAAAAAATTAAGACACTGTGAAGTTACTATACAAATAGATTTCACATTATTGCACAGAAAACAAAATCGTATTTTGCATACTACATCAATCGTCAACCATTGATGAAATTAGATAGATCAACAAGGCAACTCAAACAAGGCCGCCAGATCGTGGTGGAACTTGTGTGCGTAAAAGGGGTTATTGATTATTCGCATGGACATCAACGGCATTGCTTTCTAGAATTTCATGATGAAGAACAAACCGTGATTGCAGTATTTACTCTCTCCAATTGGTTGCAGTCATGCAAATTAATGATGTCATTATTACCCACCAGAACGTCAGGCTACATGTGGCTTATGCCGCAAAAAGGAGCTTAATGCGCATAATACCGAGATATGGATGCAACTTCTATATTCAACCTTCTGCAACCATAGAATTTTTAGCTGTTCAAACTCTCTGAAGTGTCAATTAATAGCAAATGATAAAAACTGGAAGCTGTAATTTAAAGCATTTATAATAAGGATAGCCGATAATGTGATATCAACATGGACGAGGACTGTTTATAAATATACTGAATATTTCAGTTTTGTTATCGATTTATTTCTTTTATATTGAAATAAATGCGTACACGTGTTTACGTAGGACAGCTTATTACTTATAGAATATATTCTAAGAAAACACTTTATAAAAACAGTCAAAATACTCTAAAGTAGTCAATATTACAAAACTGCAAATGAATATAAAAATGAAAACCTAAACTTCAGATTGTGCAATAACTTTTTCGCTGCCTTTACAATCAGTCAACTTGAACATAAAGTTAACTGACAGACACTTTCCGCCCCCTATTATTAATCATCCTGCATTAGCCTGTCTCGGGGATTCTTAAAAAGGGGAATCATTTTTAAAACTTTTGCCTTTTTACTAAATCTAATTTTAAGCAGTTAAGCATAGCACTTATTCAGTGAAGGAAAAAATTCAAAGTTCTTTTGGTAGTTGTAGGATTCTGTATAATGGCTAAATGAATAGGTCTTTTATTGCCGAATAGATTAATGAGTTTAGAACTCTTTTTGAAAAAAAAGAAGAAAGAATAGATTCTATAATATGGCTACAACAATCCAAAATATCACACGTTGTAAGATTGAAATGTCACGTAGGAGTGATTAGTTATTGACCAGAAAAGTTTGTAAACTTTTCTCGAGCGACAACATATGATGAATATGCTTTTAAAACAGTTCTTAGTGTGAAATTTGACAGTGAAAGTAAATTCCTGACGATTTATCATATTAATATTACGATTCACCAAAAATTTAAACAAATAAAAAACAGTTTTAAACAACTTCTCTAAATAAGATGCGAAACTATCCCCGACAGGAGAGTTCGTATTGCGCAAGTTGGTAGTCTAAGCTGTAAAGATCTAATTTTTGGCCAAGAGCTTTCGAAAAAAGCCAAAATATTAATCAAGTGAATTTTAAATATTACGCCAAGACTATGAGCGCACTAACACTAAAATCGATCAAGTTCTGAATTGTACAATTTTTGCTGCTCTTTCAATTGATGTATGTACTGTACAATTCTGGTTCTTTTTGTTTGAACATAAAGCTTTTTTTCGCTATTACTTATACAGACAGAACAATTTATGCTTTAAGGAAAATAATGTTATATTCTCCCCAACATTGCCACTAGATAAGAATGATGCGTTGCTTAGAATCAATAAGGAAAGTGATTATCATTGTGACTATAATTACATTCGTTTATTTCCTACAGAAGTGTTGCGATTTTATTTCTTCAGGTGTTACAAATAAAGATGGGATTCTAAAGAAACGCAGGACGTAACACAAATAAGTCTTTTTCATTTTCGTATTTCAATTAAACAAGTTATCCTAATTGAAGAGGAAACATTCATACCTACAATTTCTTTTCATAAAAACAAACACGAAAGTAACTAGAAATTTAGAAAAAAATACATTGACCATTAAGAAGCAAAAAAATATCAAAGTTTGAAAATCTGTGTCAGCAAAAGCAATAATTGTAAAAAAGATGCGCCACAAGAAATAAAAAATAAACACAAATGCAAATTAAGAGAAGAAAAAATAAAAGAATATAGTTATGCAATGAAGAGAGGCATCTTCCAGCACAGCTGCCATTTGAACACGCAATTGTAGCATAAAACTGCCTCGTATTCCGTTTTCGATCAAAAGCAAGTGATAGCCTGACAACTGTAGTTCCGGTTTCCACCTGCCTCAACACGTCACAGCTTGTCACAACGAGTAACTGTCGCGCAATATCAAAAAACATTCCTACTATCAAATCTATTGTAGTAAACTTCCGAACACCGCTATAGAGACGCTGTTGTTTGCCGACGCACGTGGCTAATATCAGGGTCGCTGTTTTTGTTGCTCTAAAGCAATCGCCGTTGAGCTGAGAACCTAATACCTTGCGTGCAGCCGCGCTGCTTGTGGATGTGTGAGGACTCGAACAATGAGAAAAATTCTAGACGTTTGCCAGGTGGTTCGTGTAGACCCCAGAAGTGGCGTTGGTTGCATAAATACCATGTAGCGAAGCAGCTAGGGGACGTCAAATACCGAAAGCAAAACGAACAGTGCTACTATGACAAAATTGTATTATAAAGAAATAGAGCTATAGAGTATGACTTTATGTTGGGGACGCGGTGGCTCAGATGGTTCAACCAGTTGGCCCTGTCCTCTAGCCGGCGCGCGCGAGTTCGAGTCTCGCTCAACCCATGGATGTGTGTGTTAGTGGGCACAATAAGCCCTTGAGGCCTGTAAGTGCGCCAAAAAAAATGACTATGTTAATAATTCCTTGTGTAGTATACATAAATATTATTAAGTAATTCAATTTAATGTAACTAAAGTAAATAAATATATACATATATATAATCAAAAGCCATTTACCAAATTGGTGTTGGTTTATAAAATAAACTAAAATAAAATAAAATAAATGCATTATTTATTATGATACCTATATACCTACTTTCTTAACATAATTAACTTATTTAGTTATGTACAAATTTATACCATTCTTTTCTGTTATTTGTCATTTCCTTTGCCTCCACCATTGTTTTTCCTTTCCTTGTTAGTATTTTTCCTATGACATTGTCCCATGTTTCTTGTGGCCTTCCCTGTTTCCTTTTGCCTACTTTTCTCGTTTACCATATTTGTTTGACTTGTCTATCTTGATCCATCCGTTGGAAATGACCCCACCACGCTAGCTGTCGTCCTTCGATAAAACTTGTTATTGGGTTGATCTCTAATTCTTCCCTTATCTGCTTGCTTCTTATTCTATTTCTCAGGGTGACACCTTTCACTCTTCTCAGGTATTTCATTTCTGTGGTTTCCAATCTTGATTTCATTTTTTGTGTCAGTACCCACGATTCGCATCCATAGGTCATGATGGGTCTAAAGATTGTTTTGTACACTGTAAGTTTGGTTTTTTGTGACACCTCTCGTTTATTTATAAAGTTTACATTCATTGCATAATATAATTTGTTACATTTCTCTATCCGTTCAGTTATGTCTATTTCTTGTCTTCCACTATCATCGATAGTAACCCCTAGATACTTAAAATGTTTTATCTGTTCTATCTCCTCTCCATTTATCTGTATATTTATCTTCTGGTGATCTTTCCCAATGGTCATTACTTTTGTTTTGCTGATATTCATCTTCATTCCGTTATATGTTAATTCTTCATTCCATATCAGTAGGTTTCGCTGTAGTTCTTCTTCTCTTCCTGCCATTACTATAATATCATCTGCAAATGCACAATCTTGTATGAATGTGGATTGTAATTTTCTGTATCCTACATTTAACCCTTTGGTTCTTTGGTGGCATGTTCGTATTATTTCGTCTAAAGATGTTGAATAGTACCGGGCTCATTACCCCTCCTTGTCTTAAACCTTCATTTGTGTCAAACTCTTCTGATATTCTGTTATTATTTATCACGTAATTCCTTGTCTTTTGGTACAAACTTTTAATTACCCTCGTTACTTTTGGGCTTACTCCTTTATTGCTCAAACTTTTCCACACTCTCTCTCTAGGCGTTCTATCGAAAGCTTTCTCGAGATCAATAAATGCAAAGGCAGCTTTCTCATTGTATTGGATTGTTTTTGTAATTATTTGCTTAACAGTAAATATATGGTCTTGTGCGCTTCTACCCTTACGGAAACCGCTCTGTGCTTCTGATAACGTTGGTTCTATTACAGTTCGGAGTTTACCTTCAAGTATTTGTTCATACGGGTTTAAAGGAATACTGAGCAGCGTTATGCCTCTGTAGTTATTACATATCTTCCTATCTCCTTTCTTAAATATTGGGACAATCTGTCCTACTTCCCAGTCTTTTGGTATCTTCTCCTCTTTCCATATTTTATTAAACATTTTTAGTAGTGTCTTAATTGCTTGTTCTCCCATTTTTTTTAACATTTTGGCTGTGATTCCGTCATGTCCTGGTGACTTTCCATTTTCGATTTTCTTTAATGCTGTTACTAACTCTTCTTCCGTTATACCTTCTTCTTCATTTCCTGTATTGTGGCGTCTATCTTATATCTGTGTACTTTCTTCTTTAATCACGACTTGGGTCTGTAGGAGTTCTTGAAAATATTGCCTCCATCTGTTCATTATTTCTGTTGATTTTATCAATACCTTTCCATTTTTATCTTTTATTACTGTGTTCTCTGTTGTTTTTCCTTTCTTTAGGTTTTTTAAAACTTTATAAAATAGTTTCTGGTTTGCTCTACTGTTCTTTTCTAGTTTTTCGCCAAAGTCTTTCCACGCCTTTCCTTTAGCTTCTCTCACCATGTGTTTTACTATTGTCTGTTGTTCTTTGTACGCATTGTAGGTATCTTCTGATTTTCTTCCTAAGTAGTCTGTCCATCTCTTCTTCTTTAGTTTAACTTGCCCTTTTATTTCTTCTTTCCACCAGGCGGTTCTTTTCATATGTTTGTTTGTCTTAATTACACCGCATGCGTACCTTGCTGCTTTTAATAGAGTGTTCTTTATCTTGTTCCACATCTCTTCTACCTTTAACTGTTCAAACTTCTCTTTATCTACCAGTATGTCTCTGCTTATTATGTTCTCATACTCCCTTGATGTTTCTGTTTCTTGTAGATAAGAGATAAGAGAAACAAATACAACTGAAGTGACCTCTACAACAAAATTTTTGGGTAGGCAACACATTATACACCAAAATAATGTAATTCACAAACATTAGTGTAAATAAAGTTTAAATTTAAACAGTATCGCAACTAGAAGAGGGCTGTTGATAGATAGGTGACAGACCTGCGACGGGCGGACTGGGGTCTGTCACTTTACGGAATCAACAGCAGACTTGAAGATGAATGAGAGGGAGAGAATTGAGAAGATGTTCCAACAAATAGAGGGGAACATGAAACAAATGGACAAGAAATTTGATACGTTTGTAATGGAAATGAAACAAGTGAGGGATGAAAATAAGAAATTAAAAGAGAACATGGTACAACAGGAGGAGAGAATAGCTAACTTAGAAAGAGAGATCAGGAAGAATAATATTATAATAAAAGGAGTAGTAGATGAGGAAAATGAAAGTACAAGTAAGTCAGAGGAAAAAGTAACTAGTATAATACAAAAGATAGGAATTGACATAGACCAAAATGATGATGTAGACCAAACGAGAAGAATCGGAAAATATATGAAAGACAAGAAAAGACCAATTTTGGTTAAGTTAACTAAAGTCAACAAAAAAGTATCAATACTACAAAATGCGAGAAAGCTCAAGGGAACAGACATATCGATTGATGAAGATTACACCAAGGAGGTATTAGAGGAAAGAAAAATGTTAATCCCACTAATGAAAGAAGCGAGGAATAAAGGATATAGAGCACAACTAAAATATAATAAATTGATAATTAACGATGCAATATACAGAGCAAATGATTTGGTAAATAAGGATGAATTGGTAAAGGAAGAGGGGACTGAAAGCAATGCATTAAAAAGGATGGTAACGGAGAGATCGCCAGAAGGAATAATTTTTGAGGAACAAATAAGAAAAGTAACCCGAACCGGACGAAAAAACTATTAGGTATAGATATGCAGGGGGGTAGCGACAACGAAACTGGCAATGAAAAGGTAATGAACTACAGGATTGGAAACTTGAAGTTTGGAATACAAGAAGCCTAACGAGAAAAGAAGAAGAAGTTATATACGAGCTTAACAGAACAGGAATAGATATACTAGTACTAGCAGAGACAAAGAAAAAAGAGAAAGGAGAAAAGATATTAATGGATGGACACAGGTTAATATACACCGGAGTGAAAGGAAATGTAAGAGCGGCAAAAGGCGTAGCATGCATTATAAACAGGAATTTGAGTGATAAGATCATAATCTGGACAGGGTGGTCAGAAAGAATTCTCACGGTAGAACTAGAAATGCAAGGAAAAGAAAGAATATCGATAATTGCAGTCTATGAACCCGATGAAAAGAAGTAAAAGATAAATTCTGGGATGAATTAACAATGATAACAGAAACGAGTAAAGGGAAAATATTCGTAGCAGGTGACTTCAACAGTAGAGTGGGAAGAGAGAAAATGATACAGAAAAGGTGATAGGAAAATTTGGTGAAGATAAAAGGAATAACAACGGAAAGAGATTAATAGAATACTGCTCCCAAAACAACCTGATTATAGCAAACTCATTCTTCCAACATAAAAGATACACACATACACACGAGAGGTTAAAAGTAGAGATGAGAGATTTATATTAGAATACATACTAGTAGAAAAAAACAACAGACATATAGTGAAAGATGAGATATACATCGACCATTACCTATTAGTAGGAAAAATAAGGAGGCCAGAAGACCAGAAGTAAACAGTAAAAGAAGAATACACAGTTCAGAAAGAAACAATAAGAATTTATAAGTAAATAAATAGTTTAAGCGTATTATTTACCACTGTTGAGAGAAAAAAAGTTATAAAATCTTTTATTACGTGCTTCCTAATGGCACCAAGAAGTGGAATTATTAAGCACGCAAACATTTATATTGCTTTATTGAAATTATTCAAAGATCAAGTAAAGTTTTTCAACGTTCTATTTTACAAATTTCAGATTGCGCTCACACATAGACCTCGTACGTAAGTTTATCTTTAGTATAAATTGGTATTTCATTTGTGACTAACATTACCCACTTGGTTAAGTTGGTATTAACCAAATCTGATAAGATGATGTAAACCACTAAGCAAAGATTTATAAAAAAATTATTTAAAATCAAAAGTACTTTGTAGGAACATGAAGGTATGTCAAAAATAACCCATTTTTTTTGCAGCCAATAGATGGCGTCTCTAAAGTCGGCGGAAAGTTTCGTGGTAGTGAAGTTAATTGTTTTCACGATGAGCATTGTAATCAAGTTTCTCAATAACTAAATTCCTGAACCCAGTGAAATTCAGTGCAGACGCAGAAATAGAACGGAAAATTAACATTATTAAAGACGAAAGTGAAATTTTAGCAGGAATTTCACGGAGGACAAGACTGCAAAATGCAAACTGTCGATTTCGTTACGCAAAAAGAGTTCCTTAAAATAACATTGCAACCATTTGTAACTTAATTCAAGCTTAACGTCACGAGAAAGTCAGGAACTTGAGATCAGTTACGGAAGCGCCCAAAAGAGGAGACTGAACGCAACAAAAACAACTTGAATCATTCTTGACTATCTGTGAACAACTTTTCTACGGACGTCCAACCGTGCCATTTTCACGCGTGGGTTACCTAAGCAGAGCACCGTTTCGACAATGCATTTCTGATGGGATGACAAAAAGTGATTAATGATTTCAACAAGATTGAACACTAGGTTTTACCTAGAGTACCTGGATTTACATAAACCAGTAGCGGTGATTAAGAAGAATCACATTTATAATCACAACAAAAGCATTTCTCGGTCGATTACCCGTGCGTCCCAATGTTTAGGGAATGTCTATATAAACATGAAATGAAAGGAAACATGCCTTAAAGAATTTCTACTGAGGCTCTTGCTATGTGCCATCTTATTGAAACTACACATTCCCCGACGATGAAATTTCAGGCACCTAGAATTGTTGGTCGTATTGATATAGCGAAGCGAATGGACAGAATTGATAATCCTAATTTCATTGCAGAAAAATCTATGACGTCAAATTCAATCATAATGCACGAAACTATATAACAAATTTTTGTAGATTGTTTATGCTCCACTATCGACAGTTATGTACATTAAATGCTTGTATTCCTTCAGCAAATTCTAAGGATTGCGCACAATCTTCTTCCACTAACTATAGACAATCGTCAATTTATAAAGATAAAATTGTATATAATATATATGCTCATTTTGGAGCTTATCAATATCTTTTCTCCCACCATCTCAGTATTTTTAATATTCTAGTGGGTGGCGCATAATGGTTTTCGCTTGATGATGTATCACGGAGTCTTGAACGATTCAACCTTCCTTAAAGTCGACAATCGACATTGAATTGACAAAGAAGCTATTGATAATTGAAACGGAATAGCGAAAGCAACTGAATACCGTCTAGTCTATCCACACTCACCCTAATAATTAGTATTGCGTTTCAAAATCGTGAGGTATTATCATTTTAACGTTAATGTTTTGGATTATACGTGAAACTGTTTTTGAAAAACAATTTGCCGGGTGTAGTATTTCTTTGCGCTTGAAGTATTCGTTAATTGCATTTTTTATTTAACAAAAAACACGAGCTCGTTTGCGAACTTGTAAAAACAGCCACCTCAAATTAAACTACCAGGGAACGTTCCCAGCTGTAACATTACGTGTTACATTCTACACGCTGTGTGTACATTAATAATGTTTATCTTTTAAACATATTTATGTTATTTATAAGTCTACAATTACTAATTATATTACGTATGAAAGGAATAAATTGTTTCTATTGTGTGAAAAAATGAAGGTAGTAGATAACGTAATTAGACTACGTAATAGCAATCGATTCTGGAATATCGTCTTCACCATACATCATACAAAATTAGGATGTGGGCAGACAGTGGGCACGCAGTGATGAAGAAAAGTCAGAACTATTTGCAAAACATTTTAGCAAAGTATTCAATTGCATGATAACCAACCTGATCAGGAAACACAACAAGACCACGTCTATGAAAGAAAACATCCAACCGATTCGAATATTCACCCCAAAAGAAGTTCGACAAGAAATCAGCTTCTTAAATGCCAAAAAAGCACCAGATATAGATAAATTAACACCGAAAATGATAAGGGAACTCCCAAGAAAGGGAATTTTACTTTTAACGTACTTGTATAATGCAATTCTAAGACTAAATTACTGGCCGAAACAATTAAAAACAGCTGAGATCGTATTAATACCGAAATCAGGAAAGGATGCAAAAATTGTATCTTCATATCGACCAATAAGCCTTCTGCCTACAATAGCAAAAGTTTTGGAGCGACTATTACTTCGAAGATTAAACCAAGATCTAGCACCAGAAGATTGGAGGCCCCTCCATCAATTTGGATTCAAAAGCGGCCTTTCTACTGTACAACGGACTCACCGGATTACTCACAGCATCAACGAACTTTGAGGATGTGCAAGCAAATTCAATAAAACCTTAATCCAAAGATGCCAAATGAAAATATTACGAATGATCACAAATGCACCTTGGTACGTCACAAATCAAAATGTTAAAGACATTATTAAGGAACAAAGTATTAACCACCATACAAAATTGGAAAGTCATAACAATATACTTCTACATCCATTACTGGAAGAACGCAATGACAGACGCTTAAAACGATATTGGCCAGCTGACCTAAGAAATGGTTGAAGAGGACACCTTAGATGGAAGGGGTCTCATCACGTCACAGCCAGTACTGTATTAGTACTTACGTTATCAAATTAGCTCACAGAATTGTAAGTTTTGATTGCTAATAAATCTGTTAAAAAATCATACATCAGTTCCGTAGTATCAGGGAGTTCCAGAGAGCAAAATTTTCAATCTGGAAGACTCTCTCAGATCAGGACATCTATCATAAAATAAAATATCGCGTATGTCAGGAAGATATTCGAATCTAACAGACATGTGACCTATTACTAGATAAAAATGTGCTTGAACATACTTGTACCAGTATATACCATTCTGCAAGATTGCTTTCAAGTGAGAAAGGTTTGTTCCCTTTAGGAACTTCATGCCTTAACAGACAAGCAAATGATACAAGTTCAAACAAGTTTGAAAATGGAACATTTTGATATGTCAACAGCACCGTAACAAGTGATAAAATCTTACGGGAAGAACAGGCACAAAGGGAGACGGTTTGTCACTAGGACCTTCTAATAACATAGAATGAGTGTGTTTATGTCCTTGAAGAAACTTTGAGTAAATTTAGTATGGTAAAAATTATTTTAAAATGTTCTAAAAATTAAAGTGTATTGCAAAATGTTTCTAGTTTCTTACGTTTCAAAAGTTAATAGGTTGAATGATCTCTTAGGCCATGTAATACAGTAAGACCCCGCTTAACACTGTTTCAGTATTACGCGGTAGTATTGGGATTCCCCGAAATAACATGTGGTATTGGGATTCCTTGAATCGCGCACGATTTTGTTGCTATTAATAAGTGTACAACTTTGCTTCCACCGTTTTCCAATAGATGGCTTTAGGCAGTAAGCGATGGTGAAAATAAACAGATGTAGACGTCATACAGTAAGCTTGGGCATTTGTCAACATTACCCCATCGAAACATTAGTCGATTTGGGTCCGTATCGTAAAGTTATTCACGATTGAAAATATCAGACCGCTATTAGTGAAAGAACGTGTCGTGAGTGGTTCCAACGCTTCAAGAACAATGATTTTAACATCGAAGAGAAAAGGTTTTCAAAGATGTAGAATTGGAGGCAATCTTCCATAAAGACTCGTGTCAAACGCAAGAACAATTGGCAGGAGTGACACAACAAGCCATTTCAAAACGCCTCAAAGCCATGGGAATGATTCAGAAACAAAGAAATTGGGTGCCACCTGAATTGAAGCCGAGAGATGTTGAACAGCGTTTGTTTGCTTGTGAACAGCTGCTTGAAATGAAAAAACGGAAGGGATTTCTGCATCGCATTGTGACTGGAGACGAAAAATGGGTTCATTATGATAACCCCAAGCGCAGAAAATCATAGGCACTTCCCGGACATGTTTCCACGTCGACGGCCAAATCGAATATTCACAGCTTCAAGGTTATGCTCTGTATTTGGTATGACCAGCTTCGCGTAGTGTATGAGTTGCTAAAACCGCCTGAAACAATCTGTATCGAAAGCAATTAATGCGTTTAGGCTGAGCATTGGAAACGTTGAAATAGGAAGCCCTACCCCATCCGCCATATTCTCCAGACATTGCTCCCTCTGACTATTACTTGTTTCGATCAATGGCACACGGGCTGGTTGACCAGCATTTACGTTCTTAAGAAGAAGTAAGAAATTGGATCGATATGTGGATCGCCTCAAAATATGAGCAGTTTTTTTGACGAGGGATTCGTACGCTGCCCGAAAAAAGTAGTAGCCAGCGATGGACAATATTTTGAGTTGTAAATGTATAACAAGTTTTTTACAATAAAGCCTCGAATGTCCGAAAAAACGGCGGATGCACCTATTATTATTGTGTTTATAAAGTTATGAACATAATATTTTATTTTATTGTGATAAATACGGCAATTTTTAGTATTTACAAATAAGTGACTGCAAAAAAAGAAACTAAAGCGACAAGAAAGGATTTCGCTGAAAATTAAAATTCAGGTGCTCAGACGATTAAATACAGGTGAACGGCAATCTGATATCGGCACTGCATTAAATTTGTCAACTTCAACAGTACGGATAACTTTAAAAAATGAAGAAAAAATCGTATCATCAGCAACTACAACCACAACGACTTCTGCAACAAGAATTACCTGTTCCAGAGGCAATGTGTTTGAGAAAATAGGAAAACGACTTTCTAGTTGGACTGACGATGAAGTTGAACACAATATGCCATTAAGTCAAGTAATTGTAATGGAAAAAGAGAACAATTTTTAACCATATTCAGAATGAAAAAGGCGACACGAGTGAAAATTTCATAGCTAGTCGAGGGTTGTTCGATCGATTTAAAAACAAAAACAATTCTCATAACATACAGATTACTGCAGAAGCAGCAATTCGAGATACAAAAGCAGCTGCTGCATTTCCAGCGACATTAAGGTCAATAATTGAATGAAGTAATGATCCTCCTGAATTAGTTTTCAATGTTGATGAAACGCGCCTTTTCTGGAAGAGAATGTCAAAACGTATATTTTTATCCCATGAAGAAAAGCGAGCACCAGTTTTTAAAGCTGGAAAATATCACTTAACACTTCTATTTGGTGATAATGCTAATGAAAACTTTAAATTAAAACCACTGCTTGTTTATCATTCCGAAACCCCAAGAGCAATAAAGGGAATTTCAAAATCATCTTTACCAGAAACAGGCTAATAGCCTATATAAGAGTAGAAGAAGATCTTTACCAGCAATTTGAAAATTCAATAAAAAATCTTGGATCATTATGAAAATTTTCCAAAATTGATTTACCGAACAATTTGCCCATCTGTTAAAAGCTACTGCGAATTTAAAAGACTAGAACCAAAAGCTTTACTTTTGATTGATAACAGTGCAGCCATCGAATGCATTTGCATTCCAGTAGAAGTGGTTTTCCTGACGCTAAATACAACTTTGTTAATCCAACCAATGATCAAGGCGTAATTGCAAATTTTAAAGCTTATTATCTATGGACGAACATTCGGACAACTGACTGATGAAGAAGATAAACAATCCATTAGAGATTTTCGAAAAAACTACAATATCATAGATGCTGGAGACATCGATCTTTCTCAGAATGAGGTGACCAAAAATGTTTGAAAGGAGTATGAAAGAATGTATGGCCGGAGCTAAGCCAGAATGTTGATACAAGAGAATCCGTTGTTGATGCCAACGAAATTGTCAAGCTAGCTAATAAAGCAGGGTTGGATATTGAAAAATTATTATAAGCTACAACGATATCCTATTTTTCTACTTCTTTCGTTGCTTGCCTACATTTTGATTAAAATAATTTACTCGATTTCTGATTAAATCACCTATTGTAATATTAGGTCAAGTAAAGCTTTGAATTTTTTGTCACAAAGTCACCTCACAAAATTACAGTGAATCAGTTAAAATTGTGATATAAATTAGAAATAAGTTAAAATAATGCCAAAAGACAGAATGTTAATTTAGACTTACTTAGAAATAAATTATGCAATTAAACACTGCTCCGTAAAAGAAAGTTGGAACAGATTTTTAAATGAAATCATGCTTTAATTGTTATTAGAAAACAAGTGCAATTTTCATATAAATTACTAATTAATAATGCACTACTGAAGCCCACACCAAATGTAGGAAAAATCTCAAAACTTTAGAAAGCAATTGACGCGTTTTCTAAATTTTACATATGCACTCCACCAATCACAAAGCGACTGCATTTTATAATACTTATTTACTGGCAACTGAAGATGGAAAGTTATAAGTAAATGAAAAAACCCGGACAAATTGAAAATAGAAGCAGCCCAAATTCTATTAAGAGTAAATAAAAACAAACAAAAATCAGAAAATAACAAAAGATGATCAAAGGAGAAGAATAAATAATAACCAGTCAAAAGTTGAAGAAACAAATTACAATAGACGAGGAAGAAACAAATGAGTTGGACATACAAGTAAGAACGTACAAAGTGCAAGTGCTATATAATGCACTACATAAAATATGGCAATCTAAAGAAATAAATACAGAAACAAAAATTAGAATGTTAGCGTAATGATAGTCTTACTATATGGAGCAGAGACGGAACCATAAATTAAATTCATAAAAAAAATTTGAACATTGTAAACAAGTATTTAAGAAAAATGTTGGAAATTTACTGACCAAAAATAATCAACAATAGAAAGCTATTGGTAAAATACACCAAGACAAAAGGCAATTGAGAAGAAATGGAAATGGATTGGACACACATTAAGAAAACCACACACTAATATAACAAAACAAGCATAAAAATATGTCGTTGGCAATAGAGAAATAGGAAAACCAAAAACCACAATGATGATGATTGTCTTCTTCTTCTTAAACCTTGTTCTATCCATTGTTGGACATAGGTCTCCCCTTATGATGATTTACTGATGACAAATTAAGTTATAGAATAAAGTATCCATGGGAGAATAATACTAGAATAACACAAAAAAAAATTTATTCAAATTACGTAGAGGAAGATGGTAGTAATTAACAGTTCTGTAATAGAATTCAAGTAAGTAAATTATAAAGAACTATCTAATAGATGTCTTCAGGTCTGAATAATACTTGAGGTAATAATGAAAAACCTATTTCAGTTAGTAATGAAAGCATAGATAAACTACCTCTCTATGTTATCATACTTCTCTTCTTTATGAACTATTAAAAATAGAAGAAATAAATTGCGTACTTCATTAACACACATTTTTTCGTGTTGTTAGGTTTTTACCACTAATTGAATAAAAATTTACATTGTTCTGCTTTGAAAATATGTCTAATATTTTAATGGGTTGCTTAAAGATCCTCAACTTTACAAGCTTATCAAACGATAGTAAACATTTTTTTCATTCTCATTTTAAATATTCAAATCACAATACTTTGTTAGCGAGTAAGCCTGGAAAAAAACTGTGGCGTTATTTAATGGAATTTCAGAAAGTGTTGAACACAAGGAAGCTAAAAATATTTAATTTATTGTAAAAGCTACAGTCAAAGAAATTTGAAATACTCCTCAATGTAATACCTGACCAATTTCCTTTTTTTTTCAAATGTTGAACAGCAACACCGATTGGTAAACTAGTGATTGAAAATTTGTGATACGCTGTATTTAGTAGATTCTCAGCTTTAGATTTCACAGGACGCAAATCACCGTTTACATGTAACGTATTAGTCCGCCCTCTTGCGGTTTTAAAGCAATGACATTTGGACTTTCGAAACATCATACGATTTGCGTTTGATGCACATAACCTCAATAATCAGTTGTATTCACGATGGTAATCACAAAAGAGCATATTCGATTTTCTATCCACTTCACGTTTCATCTTAAGAAAAACGCTGCTGAAGCCACCGAAGTGATTTGTGCTTCATATGGTGAGAATGCTGTAAGTCATGCAAAAAGCGGTACCAAAGATTTCGCGGAGGAGAGTTTAGTCTTGAAGATCAATCACGCGCTGGACGCCCTCTAACATTTGACACGGATGAGCTGCAGACGCGTTAGGCTGGGAACTTCTCTCACATGCGGCGTATAGCCCAGGCATGGCCCCTTCCGATTATCATTTATTCTGGTCGTTACAGCTTCACTTGGCTGATACGCACTTCAAAACAGAAGAAGCAGTCCGAAAACGCATCGATAACTTTATCGTCTCGAAGCCGGTGAGCTTCTATCACCAGGATATTCGCAAGCTACCCGAAAGATGGTAAAGGGTCATCGATGCCAACGTAGAAAGCAATAGAATGAGAAGTGTATGTGAAAACCACAAATCTGTATAAGACTTTCCAGTCCCATCATAATGGAAAGAAAAAATAATTGCTGTACTCAAATTATAGAATGTAAAAGAAAATATGGGTGATTTATGACAATGAAGTGTTTGAAAATGTTATTTGGTAAGGCAGATGTTCCCAACTGAAACTTCTCAAAGAATCATGTGCTACATCCCTGTTGATTCATAAAAAAGGTTGCATGACTAAGTAATGGGCAAATACAAACAAGTCTAAATAAGACTTCCCATTTTAATGTATAGAAGCCTAAAAACAAAAATCACATTAAAAGTAGGAACTGACTTTAATGGGTTAAAACGAAAATATTTCGTTCGGAGAAGTCGGGAAGTAGAGACATACAAATTGGAAAATAGCTCTATATTTTCAAATGATAACTTGTGCAAAATTCCACTTGGTGAGTGAAAATGAAAGCAAAGTTATGATTAAATAAATGTCAGGAATATTAAATTGAGTTGTCACATGTTTTGCTTTAAAGTATGAGGTAGCATCCTATCAAAGAACTGATTTAGAAAGTTTTAATTTACTCTGACAAGTATTACCATGTTACGTAACCTTTTCCTATAAAGTTTTGAGATTAATTTAATATCCTGACTTTGGTAAATGATGTGTAATTCCAGATATCATGTTGAGTATGTTACAACTCGCATCTCTTAGTAATGTAATTAGCAGCAAGCTATAAAAGAACCCATAACACATGTTCATTACAACTTGTACTATGAAAAGAATAGACTAAGTGGAACAATATGACATCGAATTCTGTGTGAACTTGGGAAAACCACTAAAGCAAATAGTTAAATAAGAAGTTTACATCTCTGTACTCAGATACAAGGCACTGTGATGTTATCATCTAAACTAGTGAGGGTTTGGATGTCAGTTTCTATTATCTGACTGATTGTGCACAGTGTTAAGTGACAATATATTTCTTGCAAAATACATCCTCCTCATTCCTCATATAACCTGATATTTCTCTGTGAGATTTCTTTTTGTTCTAAAAGTTACAAAAAATACTAAAAACTGACAATATGAAAAAAATTACGATATTGACTAAAATAATATAACCACAAGAATTTCTAAAGAAGTAATGGCCAGTTATTTCTAAGATTTGCAAAATACTGGCAAGTATATTGTAGAGGAGCCTTCATCAAAGATGATAAAAATCATTAACTAATGTATTATTAAATATTTGTTTTTAGAACGTTGTAAATAGGCAGAAAGGCAGGACAGACAAACAAAATGTTCTCATGGGGTAACGTTAATTAGCCAAAGTAAAGCTAAAACTGTGCTAAGTGAAGAAAAAAAGTAAGTGACAAGCCATTGTTGTTCCTACGTAAAATTATATAAAATTATAAATAAAACGATAAACTTTCAAACAACAGATGTAAATTAAATGTAAGTATTATTTCTTTTATTATCTTCCATTACATGCATCATAGTTATGATCCTAAATTTTAATCAATACTCTCCAAAATGGCCACAATATTATAAAAAACGAAACACTAAAGAATTATGAAAAATGTGTCATAGAGTTTAGCAGCAGAATTAAATAATGTACCTTCAAAGTAATTCCTGCAGTTGATAAGGCAGCACTTATTGATTCAAATACGAATATATGAAATGAAGGTAAACTGCTATATGGGACAAGTAGATAATTACTTTCTTCAAATGAAGTGTATGTCATTCAAGAATAGCCAAATTTTATTTGTTAGAGTGCCCTTCTCTGTTGGCTCAGTATAAAGATTATACAGCTAAGCAGTGATTATAATTACTTTGCTGGCATTGGACAATCATAAGAAACAACTAAATCTGGTAAATTGCCCCTAAGAGAGCCTTGCATGATAGGAACCTTAAGTATTGGAAATCTTAGTTAAGTATCCCAAAAGTTAATCAACATTTTAAAAAGTAGCCACAGTTGTAAAGTCAGTCATAGCTTCAGGTAAAAGAAATTTTTTCATTTCATAATATATTTTTATTAGCACAGTTTTATTTAAGTAACACTAACAGAAGAATAAGTGAAATCAGTATACTACAATACCCTTCAATCTGATAAGCAAGATGGATGTGACCAAGTAGATTTTATGCTTGTTCCTATGAATCGCCAACCTGGCACAAGCAACACTTTTTAGTGCAATTTCATGATCTAAAAAACCACCTATGCAATTGGTTCACTATTATAAATTCATGGTTTTAACCTAAGTAACAAATTAATGTAATTTTAAATTGAAAATGCGATACCCAAAGTATAAGACCTAATTGAGCCGATGAAAAAAATAGATGGAAATTTCTCTAATGCATTAAAGTTAAAATCATAAATCTTCCCCTAGCTTTTTACATTGAATACATATTTTATAAGTACAGGTAAAAGAGTAATAAAATTATTACAATTTGTTTGAAAATTCTTTCTAAATTTTACGCAGACACTACAAAAATTCTTCCTTACCTGCTGGATCGCTGGCTGTGGGGCTTTAGCTTCGCAGGACTCTTGGGCAACGACAGTGGCAGTGCTCCACTGAAGTAGGTTTCCTGAATAACCTCCCTCAACTTCTTGACCCACAGCTGCTTAGTGTCCAGAGATGATGCTCTGAGCACAATGCGATAATCCGATATGGGAGCCCTCCCAGTCCACACTGCAAACTTGCACTCGTCTCCTTCCATGTGCTCTGTCACTCCAAGCTCAGAAGTCTACAAGAAACGCTGTTTTTAGTACCATCACTCAACAGAAAGTTCCGCATACCATCAGCTTGTTCTTGTAGATGTATTTCACCTTCCCGGCCGAGTCTTTAACCTCCTTGGTGAAGAGGAGGTACAACTCAAAGAGGAAGATGTGCCTGTCACGCCCCTTGCGGATGAGCTGCTTAGGGTCCCACACGCTGAAGGCGTCCTGCAGCACGACCTCGCCCAGTTTGTCGGCAGACACGTCGCAGCCTTCCACAAGAGACAAGTGCATGGCGTCGTTGGCTTTCTTTGGTACGTTGAGCATTACTTCCAAACCATCCTGAAAATAAAAACATAACATATTACTAGAAATACTACCCTATCCATATAAGTTTAGTCGAAAAATTAGTTAATTTCAATTAGTTTTCAACTACAGCCAAAAAATTGTTTTTAGATTGTTATATAACATTTCTTGGGCATTCATTTTTCTAATGGAAGAAAATATATAATATTTTCTGTCTATTATGGTTGATTCAAAAAGGTATATAAATATATAAAACAATTTAGGTATATGAAAGGAATGCAGTGAATACTACAGTTATTTGTAAAGATTCAAGGTATTATTTCATCCATGGTCAAATAAACAAGTTAAAATCGATGACAATCAAGTTATTGCATTAAGTGAAAAACTCCAAATCAAGCTTTGAAAATAGTTTCTGCTTTACACATTAAATTTCTCTAAAAATAAAAAATATACTGGCACCAATTCTTTGCTGAAAAAGATAAGTTTTGAGAGAATGGATTTGTAAATTTACTGAAAGATCATAGAAAATAACAAACGAATTGTTTAATTATTACTGAAAACTAATATTTTTTTTGTTTCCTAAAAAGCGAAACGTACATTTTAGTTAACCTGTAACAACACATGTATTAAAAGTCTTGAAGTGCAGATTGAGAGATTAACTAAAATACAAAGAATATAAAATTGTCTTAAGAAAATTGGATTATGTACACTAATAATGTTGTCCGAGAGCTCCTTCTAGATTACTTCAAAGAATCATGGCTTAAAGCGAGTTAATTAGAAGAAAATAGACAGAAAAGAAATAAGAAAGTAAAAAAAACATAATCATAAGCAACCTTAGAGGGAACATTTTTAAAAGTGGTGAAAGTTGTGGAAAATTGTCTTGTTCTGATCACAAGCATAATAGATATATTAATAACAATATGAAAAGTAAAAAACGCAAACAAAACAGAAGGAAACAAAATATATGCACTTAACAGCTATTGGGGAAAGTTAAAAAAAGAACCCTAGACTTGGGTCGATAGTTTACAATCTATACATCTATACATCTTGGACAATCCATTCTAAGAGTTAGAAGATAATGTTAACATAAAAAATGTTCAAGTAGCAACCAAACTTAGTAACGTTATCCACCAAGTAGTTTTCCAGAAAGACAAATAAGAAAAAACAGACAAAATTGCATTATTGATAAATGTGTGGAGGTTAAAATTTTCAGAAATAAGAAGTTAATTTATACCTAATATTTCCATAAATGATTTTTAAGAAGCCAAAATAAAACAATTATTTTTGCACAATATTTTCAATGATTCTTAATAATTATAAATATAACGGATATATTCAAAGCAGCTACTTGTAGTTTCTACGCAAGTTTTGAGCCAAATGTCTATGGCGACACGCACTACATCTATCAAAAATTTATTAAATACATCAGTTATGGCTTGCTTCAAATAGTCAATACTAGAATGTCTTCTTGACTAAACCAAGTCTTTTAAAATTGCACATAAGTCAATCCAAAAAATTAATCTCTGAGTTTTCAGAAGATTAATTGTCTATCTTTAAAGATGAAGTATGCTGTTGCTCAACCAAGTTCAAGTTTACTTAAACTTTGTGAATCAGTGCAGAGTTGTGCTGGAACAGCTTAGGTTCAGCTTAGAAAAGCCTGTGATTTACTGATTTCACTATGTGTTCTAAAGCTAATTCTGATGGTGCACACAATAGCCAACTTTTGATCCCATTTTTAGAAAAGTAAAAGTTGATCCGTTTATCATAACAGATCCCTTGCAGAACCGTTACAGATGCTAAATGATAGCCTCTCTGAACCGCTTGCACTAACCAAGATGCATAGAGATCCACCTACCACACATCTCATTATTTTGATTAGTAAACCAAACTGTTCTGCATCCATCATATGCATATTTTGTCAACAACTTTTTGAACTTTTTTGTCTGGTTTTAAAGTATTTGTCATCAAGTGTTCTCTGTATTTCTTGTAATTAGCTAGTTCTACGTGTTATTTGATAATACAAGATACCAAAATTTTTGAGATTTGCGTCTCCTGACATAATTTTTTGCTTATCAAACGAATTTTATTTAATAGTAGTCTAAACAAATTCTAATAATCTTCGGCATCTTCAGTCTTATTAAACAGTTTTATAGTGTGATACATAAGCATATAGCTAATGCCCAGAGGTTCTATTTCGAACTTATGTAATTATGAAAAAGATATTTTGCTCTTTATCACCCCACTTCATTATTACACAAAACAAAAACAAGACGCAATTTTCAACTTTAACAATTGCAATGATAGTGTTAAGATCGTGAGTTTTTCTGTGTTACGTAAAGCAAGGGTAAACTTGGTTTTGTAATAGTATTTATAAAAATGTTAGGTATAAATAGTGCTATTAGGAGCAGATAAATGAATGACATTTTAAAATGCTTTGAATAAATATCAGTCACATGAAATAAGGTGGAGCAATTATTGTAATTAGATTTAGTTGTTATTTTGGTTTCAAAATAAATAATTAAACCTAGACTGTTATAATAAAATTGATTTCTACAATGACAAGGACAAGCTTAACCATAAAATATGTTGATGTGGCTTTCAGAATCTACATGAATGGTACACTAGGCGTAGTAGAAAACAAAAATCGGTAATAAAAAAAATAGACAGATAAAGGCTTGAATGCTCCCATTAAATCAATATTGTTTTACTAGTAAGTACTAAACAAGTTTTGATATTAGCAAGAACAGATTAAGTAAGGCACACTAATAAAGAAGCATGGATCCTTCGGATCACCAATTTTGCCTATATAAAGCATGGTACAGAAGTATTAAATGCTTTTTGAAGATGAGGCACTTCTCAAGCGTTCCTGAAAAATTAAATACAGCCTATTAGTACCAAGAGCAGTAGTAAACAAAATTAAAGTAGCTTAAAGAGGAATGCAACGGGTAATGCTGAGTATATCCCTGCGCAATAAAAAAAAAAAAGAAACACATGAATAAGGCAAAGAATAGGTGTAGAAGACGTACTAACTAAGATATTAAAACAGAAGTGGAAATGAACGGGACACATTGCTAGTATGGATGAAGAAAAGTGGGGAAAAAAATCGTACAATGGAAGCCCTAGAAAGAAAAGAGAAATAGGAGATGACTAAACATAAGATGGATTGATGACATCAAGAAAATTACAGGTTCAAAATGGATAGAACTGGCACAGAACAGAGAATGGTGGAGAACTATGGGGAAGGCCTAATGTTCAAAGATGAACGACAATGGCTGATTAAAGAAGAAAAGGAAGATTAATACCATTACAGTAAAATATTTATTAAGCAAGCGCAGTGGTTGAGTAAACTAGATATAACATTGAGAATCAATTGAGAGTCACTTATTCACAACATAGTCTTCCTGTTAATTCCTTATCGCCTGAAAACAACTGTATACAAAACCAACTCTATGCTAATCAAGAAACTAACTTCAATCTAGCTATATTCAGATTTTTTCAATTTTTGTATTACTTAAGCGTACAACAAATAATCAAGTCAGGGGTGATTATCTTATAGAATAACTAAAATAAGCAACATTTTTGGATAAAAATTCAAATTGCACGAGATTGTTGTGCACAAGACTGTTTTCACAAACTGCATGCAGTATATGGTAATGCAGAATTGCCCTATTGTATAGTGGCACAATTGCTGAAGTGTCCCATAAAAGAGAGATAAACCTCATGATGACTATCATAAACATGAGCTCTTGCTTTTCTGTTATTCATGCAGTTTTTTTTCAGATAAAATGCAGAATAGATGAAATATATGAGTACATTCTATGATAAGTCATATGAACACAAACAAAAGTTATGTGATTTGAATCATAGGATTTGCATAGATATCTCTTCTTCCCTCTCATACTTTCTTCTTATGTCTACAATAATGAGGAAAATATAAGCAAACAGAAGAATGGAGAAAAGTTCAGAGAGAAAACAAAATGGTAACTATAAAAGGTGCCTTGAAAGTCTAACTATTTCAAACTGAAATTTTGTGTAACTGCGTTTTTCACTAATTATATTTCTTTTAGCAATCATAAAATATACACTCAAAATTATTTACCTTGATTTCACCCTGACCCTCCTGGCAGCAGGATTGCAGATCCTTGAGCAACAGTTGGTACTTAGTAATCCTCTGTACAGGCTTAATGAGGTAAGCAGCAATAGGATGCTCAACTTTATGCTTCTTCTGTAACTCTTCAAAATAGTTGCCGCCATGTTGTACAAGTAAAGTGTTTGACTCGGGCTTGTTCTTGCAGTAGTGTACATACATGTCAAACTTCTGCGCCCACGTGACGAAGCAATGCCCTACGTCCTCTGGCATGGTCTCATATTTTTCCAGCTCTTTCAAGAACACTGAATTGTGGAAGCTATAGATCTCCTCCATATTTCCAAAAATGACATCCTCTTTCTTAAATAGTGCCGGTGGTATTCCATTACCATTTGCTGTGCGCATTTCCTTCAAGAAAGATTTAATGCAAGTCTCCAGATCTTTAACATATGTCCTTTCCGTTTGCAGCAGTTCAGCCATTATAAATCTGAAATAAAACATGCAGCATAATTATATCACAAATTACAAAACGCTTACTCTTTCCTTCTGGCAGACTTTCTCTTTTCTTCGTTGAGCTCCTTAAGCTCCTTTGCAGCAGCTTCTTTTACTTTGGCCTCCAGGCTGGGGTCCGAGTTTCTATCGATTGATAGCTCCTTCTTCTCACTTTCTTCAACCTGGATGCCTAACATATCCTCTAGCTGCTGCCGGTAGTTGTCCATGCGTGAGCTGAAGTCCTTGTAGCGGTTGTCGACGGCAGCAACCCATTGCTTAATGGCACTAGCATGAGCATGACCCTTTTCTACTAAACTATCAGCTAGTTGAATTAAAAGCTTGACACGCTCACGCGTCTCCTTGGCTGTGCCCTTAAATTCGTTGTGTTCGCGCAGCAAGCTTTCAGTTTCTTCGGCACTGCTGCCCAAGTTGGCTGCATGGGTGGTAAGATAACATTCACCAGTGTCATGGATCCACTCGATTGCTTGTCTGGCAGAGCGCTCAAACAGTACAAATTGCTGACATTGATCTAGTCGTTTCTTACGTTGCGTCCAATGCTCCAGCACTTTATTTTCTTGTGCCAACAGTTTTTCCAAAATACCTTTTACGCGTCCTTCTTGATTACCAGTACCTGGTGGATAATTATAAAATTGTAAACTCCTAGTGGTGTATTTTAAGAAGGTTTCTGCAGTCCTTCTAGCTAAAGTACACGCTTTCAAAAACGCCTCCTTTTGCTCTTGGTGCTTATTAATTAATTGAGAAATGGCAGTGGCTTTGTCTACATTTCCACCCTGATGGGCATTTGCACACCAGTCCTCATCTCTTTTATATTCGCGTTCTAAACTATCCAGCACTGAACAGACTTGTTCTGCAGTTTTATAAAAGTTCAGGCTAGCGGTTACAAGTTTATGGCGTTCTTCAGCACATGTAACTAATTGCTGCCAACGCTTAGTGACTTCTTCAGATATTTCACGAATGCTCTGTGGGTCATAATGGTTGCCATTGATCAAAGCGTCAGCTCGATACTTGACCTGCACCGCCGAGGTGTGCGTCTTCTCAATAGCAACTTGAAACTGTTCGTGCTCCTTCTTGAGCAGCTCAGCCTCGGCCAAGCAGCTAGGCACGGCGAAGCTGGCGAGCAGCATGGACTCGCCGTTGCGAATCCAGCTGATGACCTGGTTGGCGTCGTTCTGGAACTGGCTCAGCTGGATGCACTGCTCCAGCTTGACGCGCTTGATCTCGGCCAGGTCTTCCAGGTCGACCTCGCGCTCGTGCAGGAACTCCAGCAGGACTTGCACGCGCGTCTGTGCGTTGTACTGCGCGTCCGCCATGATGCAGACCCCGGCGTTCTCGAACACCTGCACCAGCTCCTGGCCCTGCTGGAGGATCTGGAAGGTGGTGTTCTGCATCTGGCTGACGCTCTCGTTGTGCAGCCGCAGGTACTGCTCCGCCTTGGCGATGTCGCGCGTCAGCTCGCTGTGTTGCAGCTCCTCGGACCACATTTCCAGCTGGGAGGACACCTCCAGCGCGTCGCGTTCGAATACCCTGAGGACGCAGGCACAGGTCAAGCCGCAGCTTCCGAGCTGCCCACAGCTCCTCCAAGTCGCTCCTCTGTTTCGACAGTCGATCAAGTGCTGCTTCCACTGCTGATATCGATCCAGTAGTGTCCATATCTCCAACAGTTCTGAAATGAAGAAGAAAATTAATTTGTTGAAAGTAGGAGTATACAAAAGCATTAATAATCAACCTTCTGCTAGAAAGTTGTAGATATTATTGCATCTTCTCTATTAAATCACATTTTCAACCAATAATCATTCAATAAAATTGAAAAACACAAATATATGGAATAGTAAAAGAAAACTACTAGCTTTAACACGCTTTTCCATACAAACTGGCAGTGCCATTGGTTTTAAACATCAAAATAAATGCGTCATTCATTTTAAGAACTAATTAACTCACACGGAGAAAGTTCCACAGTAATTTAATACAATTCACCAGGCAATCACATTAATGAAAATAACATCGTCGTTATGTACTTCATAAGTACATAAGTCACTAATAAATAAAATTGTCTCTCTTATGTACTTAAACAAACAATGAACTGTTATTTATGAATAATGCTTTTAAAATAGATCAGTTTTCAAATTTTGATGCGTCCAATAATCTTCAAGAAACGAAGGTTATGAAGATTTTAAGATGCAACTTGCGAGTTGCACTAGCAAAAAATACAAAAAAGTGCACAAATTTGCACGAGCTCGCGAACCGCGGAGATATAGGCCGCGGGCCGCGCTTTTGGCTTTCGCCTTTTTCGTTCGCGCTACGCCTTTTCGTTCGCGGGCCTTTTTCGTTCGTGCTTAGCCTTCGCTTGCCTTTGTTCGTTGGCACTTGCCTTTTTCGTTCGCGTTGAATTCAGTTTGTGACAGAAATTTTCCGTAAGACGAGAGCATTTTTAACCGAGAGTTCGCCGGCGGCTTTAATTGGCAGCAGAAGTTTTAATTTTCTGCGAGGCTTTTTGTTAAAGGCTAATTTTCGAGGTTTGAAATTTTTGCCGATCCATTTTCTTCGATCTGGCCCGGAAAGAAACGATGAAGGAACCTTTTGCACCAGGAAGGACGCTGCCCTTCGGCTCCGCTGTGAAGATTGGGATAACTTGTCCGATCTTTTATTCATACCCTTATATCCTTTTTTCTGGAAGCCCCAAAACCAACAGCGAGGGAACCGATATCTGCGGGAAAGCGCTATTTCCACAGGTTAGTGTTTTAATTTTAGCTTTGTTGCAAGTTCCTTTTATTCAAAATTTAAAATTACCTATACAGTCCATCTGTCTGGCCGCACCAACTGCAATTTGTCTAAAATGAAGGGTATTAAGAGAACATTTCTCTTCTTCAAGATATAACTAAGATTTCGCTATGTTAAATAAAAGTTCGCATAAATAAAATTGTATTTAATTTTTCTAAACACAAATAAACAATCAATAGCCATTATTATCCCTTTGTTCGAGTGAATGCAAGTACTCTATTTTTAGTGACTTAGTAGGCCACCCGCCAGACATCAGAAAGCCCTGGGGAATGAGCCCGGGTCCGTCTGCATCGCAGCCCGCCCTTCAACCACGGAACGGGCTATACTTCTGTCATAGATGCAATAATTTAAATAAATAAAAACGTTTCGGTGTTCACCAAAACAAGCAATTTAAATTAGGGCTGCGTATTTGTGTTTTTTACTCTAATATGGTTCATTACTAACCTCCAGGACTCATCAATTTACCCCTCAATACGTAAGTCGATTTAAGATCGTTTTTCAAAAGCATAGCGGCGTCGCTTTGATAACTGACCTGTCGCCCTAACAAGAATGTCAAGTGACTAAATTAGTAATTTAAACCAGCTATCCGTGATACGCCTAGGATGTGATACAAGTATAAAATACGCAAAACTACGTTTCTCAGCTATAACTGTTACTCTAGATCAACTTTAGTTGTTAGACACATAACAGCGAACAATTTTTTTGGCGCGTTACTCAGAACTTCATAATAGGTTTTTTATGTTTAAATGATAGACTAAGGCAGAAGATTGCCGTATTCAAAATATTAGCCTCTAATACCATCAATGTTTTGCATGACAATCATATTGCTACAGTCCTAAGCTATAAAAAATCTCCAAACCCAATTTCTACAAAATTATGTAGGAATATTGGTGGTAGCACTATAATAAAATGATTGAGAAGGTAGAAGCTTATCATCTACTTTAGTTGTTTTGAAGAAATGTTTTCTAATTTCAACTCGTCAATTTTTTCATGATTTTTTGATGTTGATGCTCCTCACAAAAAATTGAAGATTATTTAAAGTTACAAAATTGTGTTAAATCGACACTTTGGATGATTGAATTATTAAGAATCGTAAAACTGAATAAATATTGAGTTATATTTATATATAAAAAGTCACTATAAAACAATTTGACAACTAACTAAATGCAGGGTGTCCAGAAAGAGTAGGGGGTATTTGTAAATTCAATAAAAAAAACACTACAGGTCAGAAAAACATTTTTTGATTTTTAATCTTTAGACAAAGTTTTGGAAAATTAAATGCCAAATATTATGTTGTCCAAATGTTGACCCTCGCGCTGCTGGCACTCCTCTAACTGAACACGGAAATTAGTCGCCACGCGTCTACACACCTCTCTGGAAACGGCGACCATTTCAGTGCGTATATTGTGCTTCAATTGCAATAGAGTTATCCCCAAAAGAAATAATCAAGAGGTGTAGATCAGGGCTTCTCGGGGGCCAGTTGATGGTGCCTCAAAAAGAGATAACTTTTTCCGGTAAAAGTTGATTGACAACCTCAAGCGATTGGTTTGAGATGTGGCAAGTTGCTTCAACTTGTTGAAACCATGTTTTTACATTAAAACTTTCAAACTCCTGCGGTTGTAGAACCAAAAAGTTTCTTAACATGTCGCGATACCGTTTACTGTTTACCGTAAGTGCTCGCCCTCGCCGCTCTTCAAAAAAAAATAAGGCCTAATGATGCCTTCACTAGACATGGCAGCCCACACAATAACTTTTGGACTATGTAACGTTCGTTCATGTATCTGTCTTGGACTTTCGTTGGCCCAATAGCGGCAGTTGTGTTTGTTTACGTGACCACTTAAGTGAAAGTTCGCTTCGTCACTAAACAGAATGTTTTCAAACGTTGGGAAACGTTGAAGCATTTCATTTGCAAAATTCAGTCGGAGAGGATAGTCGGTAACGTTCAGGTTTTGAATAAACTGAATTCTGTAGGCTGTAAGTTGTAAATCTTCCTTCAGAATCTTGTGCAACAACGATTTTTTAATGTTAAGTTTTGACTGCGTTTGTGAACTGATTAAGAATAATTTTCACGCACTGAAACTCTCACTTCTTCAATCGTTTGTTGGCTTCGAACAGAGCGTGGGCGACCTCGATTGATAATTTTTACAGTCGAACCGATACTTTCAGACATTCAAATCCATTTTCTGATGGTATCGTCCTTCGGTGCATTCCGTACGTTAAATTTTGCACGATATAAACGTTGAGCTGTGACTATCGAATCACCATTGCAAATAGCGCGATGGCTATCTTTCTGGACACCCTGTATATCAATTCATTAAGTCAGGATAAAAACGTTTAGTGTGTATGTAGAAGTCCGACGATGGAAATTTAACGATTAAATGCACACAATGCCACGAATGATTTAATGCCATCTAAATGAAATTAACAGATTCACAAGTGAAAACCCTCGAAATTTTAAAAAGGAGAATTTGGCTTTGTGATAAGCCAATCTCATAACCACACCTGGCCGCCCCTGTAGTCGCTAAATCAGAATCTTTAGAATACCTTGTTCACATATGAGCTAACTCAAAGATAATCACATGTTAGAAGTTCAACTTGACAAAAATTAGCCAAACAAAGCTTTGTTATTAATAAATGCGCAGATACACCAAATTGACATAAGAAAGATTACTATTGTTCTCTTACATGTGGTTCAACATTAATAGACACACATTGATCATTAAAGTCAAAGAAAATATCAAGAAATCTTAACTACTACCAGAAACAAACTAGGAAAGACAGGCCCCTCTCCTACCAAACACGTAAACAAAAAAATCAGCGATTTCGACAGAGATACAAAAAGACGTTTTAGCATATTACAAAAATGAGAGGATAAATATTCTCTTGCCAATAGTTCTATTTCTCTGTATTTTATTGAAGAAAAAAATCCTACATTACTATTTAACAAGAAAATTATTAGCAAGCTAAGCAATTCACATTCGTGTAGATCTACACCAAACATTGGTGAAATGAGACTTCAATATATAAAAGACTCTTAAATCTGCAGGCGAAACTAAAAACAGATTTGATGGCGTTGATAGCAAGATATCACCAATTTCCTTTAATGTGTCTTTGCCTTATTATCACATCAACTTAGCATGGCTACTAAACGCGGATGTGAAAATGCCGTTCGTGTTGTCAAGACATACGTAATTGACATCACTAACCACGACAAAATCCTGCTTAAGATAGATTTCGCTAATGCCTCCAACTCAGTCAATTATAACGAAATGTTAAAAAGAGTCTATGGAGGCTTTCCATAAATTTGCCCTTCTGGTTCACTGTTATAAAGAAGTCGCTTTTAAAGAAAATATTATTTTATCAGAAACTGGAATTCAACAAAGAGATAAATGTGGCGTAATGGACTCTAATTTGATCAAACATCCAATGATAGAGTGTATGGACTCCAAAATTAATATTTATTATTTGGATGATGCAACTCTAGCGATTTAATGAATATCGTGTTAAAAGATTTTTAAAAGTATCATGAAAATGATAGAGCCGTGGTGGTTTAGTGGATAGGTCGCTAGACTGCGAAACCAAGAGTTGCGGGTGCGAATCCCGCTCTCGCCAATTCTATCGCTGGCATTTTTACGGCCCAGCTCGACTCAGGCTGCAATAAATGAGTACTTGGAGTTGTCAAACTCTGGGGTAATAATAGGCGGTCGGTACGTAGCGCTGCCCACGTTACTACCCTTGTGTACCGTAGGCTCTAGATTGTAGCAGACCTATCCTGTTACAACCCCATAGGCCCTCGTGGCCTGTATCGGGAAACTATTATTATGAAAATGCCTAAAACTGTAAGTCCAAAGATAAATACGAATAAATGCAAAATTTATTTCTTTTTCCGAAACACTAATGGCACAGGAATAAAAATTCGTTTTGTAAAGTCTAATCTTTGAGTAAGAAATATATATTATATTTCACTTCAAATTAGAAAAGCTGAAATTCCTATTACGATTAGAAATTTTGAATTTTTACTTTCTTTTAAAGAATTGTTTGTTCTTCCCAAAATAGCATATGTGTTACGAACCAGCGCTTTACGGAAGTTCTCCAATCTCATAAAAGAAATGAATGACTGTCTCTACTACTTTTTTGCAGTCTCTTTTAAATTTTAATTGTAGTGGACCACAAACTACCTTCTCAATATATATATATATATATATATATATATATATATATATATATATGTGTGTAATATGTGTAACATTTGTCTCTCTGTATTTCTTAGTTCTGTTTCTAATTCTCACACACAATTATTCCAATTATGAATCGCCCAGTCATTGCGCACATTAAAGAGAAGTCCTTGAAATATGAGAGTACTTTACATGAAAACATAATTCCTCCCGATAGCTGTATATCAGAAAAATACTTATCATATTATATTTACAATTACTTTAACAACATTAAAAGACACCGCCCGTTTAAAGCTCTTCGGTGTCTAAAGCATGATTGTGCGCAGTACTACACAAAAATTCTGCTGAATAAATAAGATCTGCATTGTTCTCTTATTAGAACGGAGTTTCATGAAACTATATAGCTGCTGATGCGAAACTAATGTTGGTGATGCTAATCAAAGTAAAGGCAGATATTTAGGCACTCAGAATTAAATAATTCATAGTGCTCATGATTATGTACATATGCTCGTAACTCTTAAACACAGTAGACCTTTACGCGATGATGAAAAATGACCGAAGATATTGGATATATTTGTATAGATAACCTAAGTTCGATTCATATACCATCGACTTCTAAAGAACATGGAGCAGTAACGAAGGATGATATTAAAATATCAAAGTACCAAATTTTATTTTCGTGGGTTTAACTTTTAAGACAATAGGACCTTCATGTAAAGAAAGTAAATGATTTATTGGCTTTGTTGGATCAGTTCTTATTGAATACTTATGAGATAAGAAAGCGACACTTTTACCAAAAAATTTCACTCACTGCACAACGTGGCAAGCCAGCTAGCGTACTAAGAACTTTGCCAACCACATTTACCATGTAGGAAATCTCTGAATTATAGATTTAAAAAGTTTTATAGCACAATCTACGGAATCAAACGAGAACAAAAATCAACCAAAAGACTACAAAATATGCGAAGCTCTGAGAATTGTGCTTAAGTGAAACCCTTTGGTCAACGGCTGGTCATGTAACTATTCCTCATCTTTCTGGTAAATTAGTGAGACGCATTTTGTAATAGAATTTGCACTTACATCTGTGTATAATAATTTGCAGCAGTTGACACTACAATCAAACACAAATTTTCGCAGAAACTGCGCCAGCTATGCGGGATGATGAAGTTACTTTTTTATGAGTGAAAAAGTACTTTTAGATCTATCTGGTTACGTTGGATAAAAAAATGTTTAGGTATTTATATGCTAATCACTTGTGACAGTTTCTTCCTCTCTGAGCCGGTGTATATAATTTGGGGTTGTTAAATCGTATTTCTTTAAAGAAGGCGGTAACTCAGATATTCTGAATGGAAATCGGTACGTTATAATATTGCACACCTCTCTTATCACCAGAACCCCTTGAGTAGCTTCAGCAAGATGTGACATTCGGTATAATATGAATTTCCATGGCAGTGAACATGTAAATTCTTGCGTTAATGACATTTTGTGATCACCGTGATTATTAAATCTTTGTATGAAATTTCTTCCTTAGATGCGCCCCAATTACAAATTACAATCAATTGTCGACCTAAATGATGCGATTAATCGTGAAATTAACGTCATATCATTAACAATACCTCAGGAAGGTATTTAAAAATTCACTGACAAACTCCAAGAATATGCCTCAAAAATGGAAATCTATTGGAAACTTTTTCGAAGTAGTACATATTTAAGAATACAATAAAATACTGTCTCGCATTTCACACAAATTAATACTTTTAGTTCCATGTTCGTTAGGTATTTTTACTATTCCCATAATTTTATATTTGTTATATTATAAGATACTATACTATGTATGTCTGGAATGGTAATGTAAAATGGCATATAAGATTGGGGTATCTATTTATTTAAAACATTTGATGTACCATGTATACCTGTAATAATACATCTACAATAAGACTTGCTTTTTAAAATCAATTTAATAGAAAATGTGACTAAACTCATTGTTTTTTAAAACAAACGAAGTTAAAAAAATTTTGCAGAATTTGCTGAACAGCCTGATGGGACCACCTTGAAGTTATCTAAATAAAAATATTAATCCCATTGACTGTATTGAAAAACGGTTTCGCAATAAGTTGTAACTTTGTGTTTTCCCCGAAAAGGTGAAGTTGACTTGTGAATTAGTTCTTCAAATCTTGTCGCAGTCGCGACCGGATGCATAAAAAATGTAATTAATGTGATTCAATTATGGGTAATTTCCTTTAAAAGAAATGGCTTCGACAAGTACCTATATATAAATCACGCACAATCATAATAAATTTCGTCATTCATTATCCAATGAGCTGCTAACAAACACTTCAATCACAAACGTGCGATCAGGCGTTTTAATAAATTTCCAAGTCAAAAGCAGAAATTTAATTTTTTCTTTTCGTCGTTTTCATTTTGAAGAATTTTATGGAGGAACTGTGCTCACTTTTTCCAAAAGGAATGTTCATTTGGACCATTGTTTGGTTAACACGAAGCTGAAGTGGTCCAAATCTTTGCCGTTATTTTTCTCTTACTCAAAAGCATTAGCAATCCAAATTTGCTTTTGCTTTCGCTTTCCTGTTGTTTCTTCGTTGCCTTTTTTGATGTTCACAAGATCTGAGAAGCTCTTTGAGTTTTATAGCAACATGTGATTCATCACATTTTTTGACGTTTCGATTTTGAATGTGCTAAAGAAAACGAACCTGTGCATTTTAACGTAGACACATATCAATACAGCTCACCTAATCGATTTTTTATTTGAACTTTAAACACAAAAATGATAGCTTTAGGTCATCGATAAGATTGGGATAAGCGTGCAAAAACGAACATACAACTTATATTGACACTGTGATAATCCCTTGTACACTGCATATTGTGGTGTAAATGTTCTAGATTCCATTTTTTCCATTAGAAAAATATTCCACAAAAAACTATTAAAATTGGTAAAACGGTGAACACGATGGGGAAAACCAGAAATCGTCTTTCGGCGCTTTGCGACTGGCATACTGAATCAGACTATCAAATTATCGGTTGTTTATTTCTTAGAAAAAATCGTTCGCACTGTGAATTTTTTGCTTTGAACACTGTACACCAATTACACAGGTGGATATAAAATTTGAATGGGAGATTAATCAGAAGGGGCTTACTATAATCAGACACTGGAGCTGTTACACCTCAAAAGTAAAAGGAATAAAAAATAATGTTTGTATTTTTTCGTAAATCACAATCTGTCGGAAAAATTAGAAAAATCAATAGAAAGACTAAACTAATAATGACCATAAAACCCCCAAAACCAGTAAAAGATAAGATAAAATAAATACAGTAATGAATATAGGTAGTAAAGTAATAAAATTATAAATTTAAAAAGAACGAAATGTTATAAGAATATAAAAAGAGCAAATTCTAGAAAATAACAAAAATTTAAAAGTCACTAGTTATACGGATAGGCATTCAGTAAGTATCGAAAGTATATTTAAAACACATAAAGATCATTTCGAAAAAATGTTGCAGGCTAAAATGCATTATAATGCTAAAATTGATAGAAATTGTAAAGACTGAAATAAAACGAAGTAATAAAGACAGATGTAGTAAAAAAATAAATCATGAATATTAAAGTTGAACCTTGCTTTGCAATTCATTAACCTGTAATTCTCACTTCTCTCTTGCAAAATTCATTATTTATAATTTCATCTCTCAAGGTAATCCCTAACACGACCCTTTTAGCTGTTTGGGTTTTGCTAAATCATTGTAGGGCTTCCCCGTGAAAGCCATTGCTTCCAATCTATATTTAAGATTATATCATGTAAGAAATGTTAAAAATAAGAAGCACTACTTTAAGTGAATCCCACAAATACCTTATGATAAGGCCATTAAGAGGCAGGTAGATTTCGTTTTGATCTAAATCGAATCAGAATTCAATATACATATATTTATAATCATATATCCCCTACCATTTATCCGATTTTGTCCATTCATAGACAGTACCTAGATATATGACTAAAGGATATACATACATACACACATAGGTGATGAATATTTCTGCGTAAATAAAGAGAAAACGCAAGCATAGAGAATTGCAGTCTATAAATGTACTGTCGTTTATATACAAACCATAATTATAATAAATCATTTTAAATCTTAAATTAAAAAGATATAGTGGGAATATATTATATACAAATAAGGACACAATAAAGACAACCATATAATATAATTATCACAAAATCTTCTTCTTATCTAATGCTAGAGCATATTTGTGATGTATAACCTTTAAAAACATATTTATGAAGAAGCTTTCACATCAAAATAGACAACAATTCAAACTAGAGAACATTTTTCTCGGTAAAAGTATTAAATAAGGTGATACCACATCGTCTAAGCTGTTTACATTGACACTGAAGAACATTAAAAAAATATGAACTTGGAGGAAGAAAGTTTGAATCATTTAAAATTTGCAGATTATGTGATGTTGATAAGTAAATATATTTGTGATTATCATTGATAACGTACCACTGTAAAACAAGTACATATATTTCATATATTCAACTTTGCGGGCAGCTTTCAGAAAATTCTTTATGCTCAAAAAAAAACGCATTTATGTGTTTAATAACACACAGATATACACGTCGAGCAAAATAACTATTTGTCACATAAAGTAAATATGTAATTCGATAATAAGTGAGAAGTAAAGCATCCTGAGAACATAAAAAATCCAAAATTTAATTCTACAACTTCAATTGAGACATTACAGGCAGTCGAGAGTTTCAGTAGAATTTGTGCTAGGCGCCTGCAAGGATGATAGGTCTCTTGTATCAATCAGACATGAAAGGCTCTATGAAATACGTTATAACAACTTGGAAACTCTAATAAAAATTTCAAAATTAGAATGCAAACAGCAAAAATAAATAGCAAGATAACGAACTAACGCCGCGTTTTTCATTGATTAACACTTCGAAGAAGTATATACCTAGTAATCACGTAGCGTGTGGGGAAAAGGCGTAAAACCAAAGAGCAAAATAAAATGGTTAGGGCAAATAAAAATTCAAACATCCCTAGTCAAAATATGCTCTTGAATTAGATATCGCCTGTGCATCGTTATTCCAATCCTGTGAAACAGTTTTGAAACTGCAAACATCTCTGGTTTACAATGTACATTGCATAAACGTTTAAGGCTTCATGACTGACTTAAAAACATCAAAACAGATAAGGCTACTCCGACGCATTCTTGGGCAGTCAATTACCCACTGCACTTATATGTAGCTATCACAATCTAATCGACAGCAATGCAAATGAAAATATTTTACTGACATTGTCGATTTATATTTACTGCTGACGATAAGATAATGCATTGTTTTGATTTATTGTAGTGGCAAATTACAAAGGCAACGCGCGGCGTTTAGCAGCGATTAGTTATCACGCAGCACAAAAATTGCGGCGGGATAAAAGCGAAAGCGGAGGTTATTTATCTGTGCATTGTTAACATCAATTAAATCCAACCCGCTGACTATATCTTGTAATTCACCGACTAAATAAATTTTTCCCTTTTCGATAGGAATTGCGTAAAGTAATAAAGATACATTATTTTGCTTGTGATTTTATGGTTAGAATTATATATGGGGCATTGAACTAAACTTAAATCTTCAATTTGATAATAAGAATTCAATGTTCTGAATTTCAACTACCTTCAAGTAAAGCGTTATTTAAATAACAAAATCAAAACAAAGACCAAATTACGGCGTGAAAAATATAGTTTTAAAACCACCAGTTGAGGGTGAAGACTTGAAAGATTAAAAATTTAGTAAATAAAACCATTGTAGACTATCCTAATAGATAATTATTGTGATAATATCCACCGAGGAAACAGACACCTGAAAAACCCCGCATAATGATTAAACCGACTAAGGAAAGTACAGTCCAAGCCCACTAATATAGAATCCAGAAGAAATCATGGTCAATTAATTAAGAGCATAATTAGCAGTTGGTAAAAGGTATCGCCATAATTCTTTAGTGAGTCGATAGAGGAAACCTTTATCCTGGATGCTTTGCCACAAAAGATTCAGTTGGCATTGAATTTTGCTAAAGAAACGCGTAAAGCACCATGAGTGCCGCGTACGTGTCGCGCTACGAGGCTTTGTTCCTCTTCTCCCACTCGAAAGGGCCGAAAATGTCTCATACAACGACTGCTAAACACATGAACAAGTCGAAAAGATTCGCCAGTAAATGGGTGCATCGATATAAGGAGACAAAAACGGTCAATGACCTGCCAGAGCATGGCTCGGTAAGCAAAGTGTCCTCGAAAGCCAAAAAACAGATCGTATACTTGTTTTCGCGGAACCCGGACTTAACATTGTGTCAAGGAGCAGCAAAACTGGAACAGAAAGGTGTAGATATATAGTACTTAGTTATCCCAACCCATTTCCGTGCGCACGGTATCAAATGCCGTAGTTCAGTGAAGAAACCTTTGTTAGATGAAAATCATGTTATGAAGCGACTCGCTTCTCAACCGAGATTGGATTTTACGAGCAAGCTTCTGATTGGGGGGTATGTTATCGTCCCACGAGCCTGATCAACCTCAACTAACTAAGGTTGGTACAGTAGACCGTTAAACACCCAATAAAAGTGCACTTTTTTGGCTGCTTCCCAAAACTGGATTTCGGAACGTTGCATCTGTTTACGCGCAATCTAAATGCTCGAGATTTATAAGAAACATTTGTTACTGACTACCAAACGCTGGTTCATCAAGAAAAACAAATACTGGATCCTGCAGAAGCTCCACGATCCCAAACACCGCAGCAAGCTTTGCATCGAGTGGAAAGAGCAGTCTGACATCGTTAAACTTGATGAGCCGTCATAGTTGCTCGATGCAAATGCGATTGTAAATCTATGGGCATACATCAAGCACATGCTTCGGGAAAGAAAAGTGTTCACTTTGAAGCAGTTAACACGAGCAATTCGTCGCATTTGAATCCTTGCCGAATGAGTACACCATCAATTTGGTCGAATACATGTCTCGAAGATTCCAGGCAATTATCGACGCCGGTGGTGACTGAACACATTATTGATGCAATAGCACCTTTGTTCTGATGGAGTACAACGTACCCATGTATTTGAAATACTTTTAAATTATTTTTTCTCCGCATTAACCCAAACACACTCTTATGTAACTGATTGTACTTTAGATGAAAGTTTGAGTTGCATATAAATTCAAGAAAATGCTTAAACTTATTTTAAGGCCCTCCAAAATTCCTAATCTTTAACAGGTACCTTTACGGCAAAATGTTATTCCAGGCCACGATACACGATGGGGTCATTATAAAAATTTAAAGTACTTTTCTAAGCCCACAAACAAGGGTATATGAAGTGAGAGATAATGCATTCTGAAAAGTAAAACCAAAGATTAGGCCATAAGTTTGAAGATTTATCGATTGTTTGGCTAATTTTGCCTTGAAAAATCAACTAAAATTGTAATTAAAATTGTTCTATTACTCTCAATTAGAATTTATTAGAAAGACGATTTAGGATGTAGCCTATAATGATAAGTGCCAATTCGTGAGCTTTTGGTGAACAAACCACAGTTCGATCCTGGGCTTCAGAGGCCTGGAAAATTACCCACCCAGTCACTAAAACAAAGGAGTACTCAAAAGAGAATGTTCAGTTCGAACAAGGGGTAATAATGCGGTTGTCTAAGGTGCGTGGTTTGCCACATAGTCTCGTCTCATAGGGCAAACAATGCGAGCTTTGAGCTTCCAGTTCGTAGGCAAGACTCTCTTCAAGAGTACAACGCCTCACAATTATGGTCATGTTTATATGTCACAGTTTTTAAAAATTGTGAAAAAACCAGAAATACTTAAAAATAACTATGCAGTATGCAGTAGATGCTCCTGGATTTTACGACCGTTATAGAAGGTACACAAAGATCAGAACGATAAATAGAGTAGCGGCTATAAAATAGTCACGTTTGTTATTGTTCTATGTGTACCTGCACTTGATGGCACGATAAATATTTCTAAATTTGTTAAATAATGCTAAAGAAAACAACCAAAAAGATAGAAATGGGAAAATCAAATAAATACCGTTGCTCATCGTGCACTAGCTACAATGTCTGGATCAACACAAAATGCAAGGAAAATGACCGTATACAAAACGAAGTAATCCAATACCACGTGACAACATGGAGACATCAAATCAGTTAAATTCGTTATAATATACATTAAAGTGTACTTTCACTCGTTCTCAATTTCATTTTATTTATTTTATTTCTCAAAATCTCAGACAAGTCTTCCCACAGATGCTGAATTAGAAGAACTGAATTCCTCGATAAAATGTGGACAGAATCATCATGTTCACATGTGAGGCTTTTACTAGGATTTTCCTTCTATATGGAAGCGTAGTATTCTGAAGGATGTCGAGGTGTTTTGCTTATCCTTTATCCCTCCAAATCAAAAAGGAAGCCCAACTCCACTTCTGCTAAAAGCACTTCTTTGCTCCGTAATCGGCAATTGATAATCTTTTGCCTAAGAGATACGTCTGGTACAGAATGTTCCACCTGTTCCAAAAAGCATGAACTTTAATTTTTTTTAAACAATACTTTTTCAGTTACCTACACTTCAGTACACATGAGTGTTGGCAAATCGGAAATCAATTATTCTTAAAAATGCTGATTTTTCCAACAACGCGTTGGCGACAACTAGCAGAATGGGATGCAATTTGGTGGTTAGTTCGATAAAAATGTTGTTTTTGTCGAATAGGCGGCAAGTTTGTCCGAGATTTACAGGATATAAAACTTTTAAAATGAGCAACTGAGACACTAGAACTGCCCACTGATATTCTGTCGCGTTTCATCCTTAGATCCTTTTACGAGGTTTGCAATATCGGCGGGTAACTGAGGACCTTTATAAACTGCTCGCATTACTTTAAAAAATATAATTCATATAAATAGACAAAATAGTTCAATGTTGCGAAAATGTAGAAAAATCCAAACAGTGCAAGAGGTTACCGCATAAATAAATTATCACGAGTATTTTCGGAAGAATTTAATTGAACTTTGTTACCAAAATGTTACATGATAAGTTAAACTATTGCAAAAATCGGTTTTCCAACTGTAGGCCTTTTTACATTTTTTTATTTTAGATTCTTTCGATCTTAAACGTTATATCAATCTAAGTTCTCTTTGATGCTTTCTCTTTTTATATTACGCAGAAATGACACTTATTTTAATCCTAATGTTATTTAAAATCGGTATTTTGTGCCCAGAGAAGATATTTTAAATAGAATTATGGTTAATAAAAAAAGGTTATTTTTTTAATTCGAAAAAGAAGAAATTAATTTAAAACGGAAGAAAGTTTTTGAAATTATTTTATTGCAACTGTTATTTCCTATTATCTAAATTTAGTTGCAATAGTTCATTGAAAAAACTTTTTTGCTATTTTATACTGGATACGCCATGAATTTTTTATTTTATGATACAAAGAATGAACTATTAAGTAAAAACTCAAACACTTCCGACACATCTATTTGAATTAATCGCAGAATTAAGGGATGGGCCCTCTATATCGTATGCAAAGGGAAAATACGGCTCAAAATACGTTTCCTTGTTTGAAAAAGGGCCATTTTGTTAAGAATAAATCTCCACACCAAGAAATATTATTTCAGTTTGCTGAGAATCGCTTAACCATTTGGTATTTGAATAAATCCACTCGAAAATGGAGTCATAAAGAATTGATACTACTCAACCCTCACACGAAATGTCATTTAACGAGTCAGGTTTTGAAATAAAAAATTGCAATAACAAATTTTAAAGATTTAATAGTCGCCTCGTTACGTTATGCGTTTATTGTATACAAATCGTGTTTTATTTACTTTGAAGTATTAGCCAGCTCACCTTGTCTTTAATAACCATCTTCACTATTTGAGCACCCTTACATATTTCCCATTACGGTTTATACAAAGGCATTCCTCTGAGTAATGCAATTTGAATGCGTAAATCGCACTTGGAATTGCAAATCAGCTACGATATTTACTGCTGCCGCTGACTAAACTTAAAAACATACAAATAATAGTTTTATGTTGCCATTATGCGGAGATGAGTGCCCGAGACAATAAGAAGGCGTGGATAGCGCACGACGCGGTTGTTTATTATTTAGCAGGAATTAGCATAACAGAAATATTGTTCGGTGTTTGCTGCTAGATGTGAGCTCGAGATTAACATAGACTTGCATGTGACCTGGCTTCTGGCTACAATAAAATAAGATAGAGCCACTTTTAGAACACAACTAGTTTTATATTTTAGTGAAGAATGGGAAAGGACGTGTCACAATTTATTTGCGTAAAAAATTAATAAAAAATAAAAATTGCAATTTTAATTATAGTTTATATTGGGACCAATAAAGTGTAAATATATATACACATACACTTTACTAAAGCGCACAGGGCTATTTTGTTTTCCTTTGCCTAAGAAATAATTTTTGAAAATTAATTTACATTATCTAGATACTGATTTTACGGATATTCTGTGATGCGAAAATCCTTGTAGTGATTCTTTTTTACGAAACGTAATTAAATAATAGTCATAATTGTTAAGAGTTGGAGATTCAAAAGAAAAAATGCTTGCTAGTGTTTTGCAGTTTTAAAATTTCGAATCATAGAAAATTATGTGATTTCGGTTTTGTGTTGATGGAACTCAATTAAAATGTATTACCAAGGAAATTATTAATTTCTTACCCTGCAAATTCGGATAATAAAAAAGTACCACAAAGACTGCAAAAGAAGAGAAGATTCTGTATTAGAAGCGAAAAATGAAGAATCGATTTGGTAATATTATTGATATTTCAAGAAGTTTGTATATGAAGCAATTTTACAATCGATTTATATAAATAAGCAATAATGACAACGGAACGGTTTCCACATTTTCCAAACGAATGAATTTGGTAGACTACTGTTGCATGCTAAAATGCGTTCAGCGAATACATATAGTAATAAAACTGACAAAATTCCCGCCCATTTTAAATAACCGTCCATTATTGGCCGGCTTGAAAAAGTGCGGGTACTTCAGTAGTCAGATACACACTGACTCATTTTTGGACACTCGTCTGTTAGTGCTGCGGCTAACTTGTTGTGGTTAGGAGTGGCGATTTCGTTTGTATCTCACTATTAATGATAGTGTGTATTGTAAAAGTGAGTTGTTAACTTTTGATTCGTCTGTTTAACGCAAAAAAGTAAATACAAAATATTGTTGTAAATTGTATTAAACTTTAAAAGTACATTTCTAGATTATATATTTTAATCCAACGTGATAAAATTTACTTGTTTTGCATGTGCAGGTGTTGGCAATAAATTGTTTTCTACTTTACCTATTGCAGTGATAGCTTTGGCAGTCTCTAGAAACAAATATATATTCTAATAAAACTTCTAATTACAATTTGTAATATAGAGTGATTTAATTATGGATCTATCGTCACCTGGAAGACGTAGATCAAAGCAGAGATAGTTTACAGTGAATTCCAAGTATCACTGTTTCAATAGCCCCTAACAAAAATATATGCATCAATTTATATATTTATATATTTTTATTTTATTATGATGTAGTGTATTTAAATTTCTTTTATCTCTAATTGTTGTATTAAGATAGTATTAAAAAAAGGGTTACCATTTTTTAATAAACTAATCAATAATTATTTTGTTTTCGTGTTTACTTTTTCGCCATTAAAACTCTTAAAAGATGGGTCCACACAATTAGAGTTAATATCCAGAGGGCTTCAAATAAAGCAAGAAATGTCAGTTTGGCAGCTAAGGTAAACAATCTAAGCTTATTTCATCATTTAATAGATAATTTATTGTTATGTAACTTAAACATTTTATTTTTAATTTTTTAGACGGCACTATTTGAATTTAAAAATTTTGTTTAGTTAGAACGACGATTATAAAATCTATTTAAATATATAATTAAACATATTTGTAGGTTAAAAATCAAAATTCAATTCTAACAAACAAAATGCTACGTTGTAAATCTGGCTTCAGCGCACATCTTTCTGCGTTGCAGGGGCGGTCCGGGGGCATGTCATGATGGTTTATTACTATATGTGTTCCTTGAATGTATAATAGTAAAGGAGTTCAGTTTCGCAGACGAAAGCTTCCGTCCTCTAGCGGCGAACAGCTTAAACAGACGTTCATTCGAATGGCTGTCTGCGCCATATTTTTTTATTTTAGACATCTGTAATTTTTTGCACCCGGAATGCCGGAATTCCAGCCAAACAAGTGCCGCTTTCTCACTATAAATAAAAATTACTAAAAGCCTGTAAAAGCTTGTAGCCATCAGAATGCAACATTCAAGAATGTGTTGATTTTTGACGTGTATCATAAAGAACATTCAGGATAAAGATTTTAAAATAATTTTCCCAAATATTAAATGTTGCGCAGTCTGAGATTTTCAAATGTTTGAAGGTCATAGGGAATATTTACAAGGTTTACGAGGAGAGATAAGAAAAAGAAAGGAGTTTTTGCGTCGTATTGGTTATTGGGGATGAAAAGTGTATATATTTCGATAATCTTAAATACAAAAATCAATGTGTTACCCAGGCCAACCCTCAAAACCGACGCCAAAATGGAATATCTATGGGAAGAAGGCAGTGTTCTGCTTTTGGTAGAATTAGAAAGGCGTAATGTGCCGTTAAAACTGACTCAAATGACCATTAGCAACTTCTAACAGTACCGACTGATCAATGTAAAGCTAGCATTGCAGGTTAAAAAGCATGTCAAAGTATTTTTTCGGCAGGATAATACTCAACCACATGTTGTAAAGCAGGTCAAAAACACGCAGCAAGCTCTCGGTTGTATTAATCAGACGTTGTTCTTACGGATTGTCGTTTGTTTAATTTGAAGCTGTTCAAAATTTGGTCTCTCAATGGATCGCCTTAAAAGAGTCGTTCTTTTAATCCGTAAATTGTCAGAAAGATAGCCGAAATCTAGCCAACAATGGCCAATATTTTAGGCGATGTTCTTTTTCGTTTTATTTATTAAATAAGGGCTTATTTATTAGTAAAAACGGTGGAAACTTTTGAATACCACCATTATGATTACAATAGTCGTGAAATAAATTTGGTATAGTGAACATATAATTAGCTTGTGACAATTCACCAATGGAAAATATAATAATTAAACCTAAGGTCATATAATATACATGCATGAGATTTGCAAAAAAACAATGAGAGTAATTTTCTTTTAACCATGAATTTTATTCTTAAGATCATCCCCTTCAAAGAGAGACGTTTTTCTTCATTGTTCCTAGCAATTTTGAAAGGCTTCTGCTAGAATGCCTTTTAACTCGTCAGTTATACTCTTCTGAATATTATCCAAAATACAAAATGGCGTTCTAGTAAATGATTTTTCAGCTGGAGGAATAAAAAGAAGTGATAAAAAATAAGACTCAGTAAATAGAAGAGGACGCTTTTTCTGCCAAAAATTAGTGGATTAAAACTTCTGTGTGATATGAGGCGTTGTCGTGATCTAGCACAAAGTGCGTGCAATGCTTAGTTACAGGCCAGTACTTCCACTTTTTAATAGAAAAATTCCTTGTGGACGATCCCCTGACGGTTAAAAAACAAAATCAATTTGTGTCTCAATTTACTTATTCTCATTTTTTTGAGGCGGGAAGAGTTGGCGGTGTGCCATACTAGACTTTGACGCGGTATCCCGGAATCGTACTCAAAAATCAATTATTTATAGAGCCATCTTGGCGTACACTTGTCTCATGGCCAAGTCCTATATTAAAATCTGATGAATGATAAACTGGTCCAAATTTAACTCGCTATTGATTATTCTCAACGTCAATGAACTGTTTGATGTCATAAAAGTGTACACCTTTTTTACATTGCCGTTCATTTTTGAAGTTGAAGATCTTGTGGAAAGTTCGTTGTTGGGGTTCGTGAATATATATGCTCTTAGGAAACAGTCCTAACCTCAAAATTGACTAGCTGTTATGAATAAGTACAACCGAAGAGCTGCAATTATCGAAAGTCTTCACGTCACCAAAGAGGTTTATGTACATGTTCTGACAAATGTCGTGAAATCGGAATTGGAAACTGTAGCCTCGGGAAGGCAATATGTTTTCAACAGGATGGTGCATCGGCACAGACGAGGTGTTTGGTCCAAACGGAACAGGACTTGTTGTGGTCTAAAGAATTCTGGCCCCGGAATAGGCCTGATTGTAACCTCCACGACTATCACGTTTGTAGCGTAGTCGAAAGGGTTACGACCAAGCCCAGACACCCTAATGTGGCATCTTTATCCACCGCAGCATTTGCCAATATGGACAGTGCTACTTTAGAGGGAGCGTGCGAGTACTTCAGGCCAACGATAGAAGCTGCCATTGAGGGGATTATATCGAATAATTTTACATGCAAACGGATTTTTTATAATTTTAATTTGTTGTCAAATAAAATATTTTAAAAAATATTTAATTTGACCAAATGTAAGAGCCGTACCTTATATACAAATTAGAAACTGAAAAGTGGATAACATGGAAAATCTTTAATTTTTTTCAGTTACCATAAATAGTTCTCAGAAAACTAACCCCAACAGGCGAATTTAGATAATTTGTCCTCCTCACCTCACTCCTTCTCTCAAAAATATAGCCCACTTTAAAATTTAGATTTTCTTAGCTCTTAAATTTTGTGAACAAGAAATTATGCCTTTAATGTATGAAATTTATGAATTACGTAATTTGCTAAATATCTACAGATATAAAAAACTAAAAAATCAATGCACCAATTTCCACGTACTATACAGTTCGTATAAGAACCCTCGTAACTTTTTTGGCCGCCCGCTATTGTATACGCAATATAAATGGCGTTCGCTTTTCAGCAGCAAGCTAATATTGGGACTCGATCATTCCGAAATGGAAAAATATCAAATTGATGAAAAGCGGGGGCATAAAAACGAGCCTCCCAGAGCGACCCTCGATATTGAATTAGGCGGGCGAGCTGGAAATCAGAAACTCGAAGATGGAATGTCCTGTTATGTCTGCGATATCGAATTAAAAAGACAGCCCTCGCCGAGAGATTTTTTATCTGCCTTTCGCGTTGAATTACAGAGTCGCTGGCAAAAACGCGCAAAGAAAGTTGTTTTAAGTGAGGCGGCCGCGCTCGACCTGCAGCCAAATTCGATTTTCGTAAAAACGGGGCGGCAAGTGCTTCGCCGCCGGCACGCAAACTTTGGTGTCGCAAAGTTGAGCAAAAAATTTCGAGCCGTAATTAGCTGTTTTAGCAAATTGTTACTTAATTACTAGTGCTCTTCAAAATAAAACCAAAAATAATTATTTAATTTATGGTATGTCGGTAAGCGACACACAATCATTACAATGAGATTTAATAAAATACAGGGTGGGGCAAAACTTCCTTTATCTTTTTCAAATTAAGTAAAAAGAAGACTATAGTTGGAATACAAATATTATCTTTACAGGTTAAAACTAAAATGTGTGTTAAAGAAGATATTGGTCTTCATTTTACATATTGTAAAGTTCTTTTTCCAATATGTGTTCAGAAATATACTGCATCTCTTGAGCTATTGAATTTCGTAGGTTACTAGAGAAAATCTCAGCCTTGAGAGGAAGATTAGATGCCTATTTGGAGCAAAGTTCTTGTCGCGAACTGTGGCTTCATCTTGTTAGAACCAAACTTTTTACACTGGAAATGAGAGTGCCACCACTTTTCTTCACTTTACTCATCACAAACCAAACATTAACATGTTCGCTGTAGTAAGGCCTTTCATACATATTTCGTGAATTGTTATCACTCCAATAAGGTTTTGTGTATTTATGCATCCTAAGAAGTGGAATTGAGCTTCATCGGTAAAGAAAAGAACTGGGTTATGTAGCACGCGTTTCAAAATGTTTCCATTTGGATTTAGTCAATCAGGTTTTGAAACTTCCTGTACAATAAACAACTTTTATGGATAAAAACAAAGGTCTTGGTGAAAAATTCGCCGTACAGTACAAATAGACATTAAATAACATTTACTAGAAAATAGTAAGTTCTGTTTGGTACGTCGGTGTGGTCGGTTAGTGAAAAACAAACATTCGTTTTGCTGTGCAAGTCAAGTATCACTAAGTTAGGTTATGTTTACACCCATTGAGGGATATGCATGCGTGTGAGCATGCATACTTTATAACATGTATCATGATCCAAAATTATCGAATTTAGTAATTCTTTTAAGTATTCTATTGAAAACAAAACTAACAAAGGTTGGAAAATTGCAAAACATCAAAAAAATAAGGAGAAAACTATAAAAATTAAAATGAACACAATAATGTTGAAATTTGGTGGTCTAAATAAAACAGAATTTCAATAAGGTTAAATATAAGAGAAAACAATGCGTAATATAAAATTATATGCAGATTGTCGGAGGTATATACATCTAAATTTCTTTTAGATTAAAAAAATTGAAGTGCTGTGACAATTAAATGTACCTAATCGATTGGTCTTAAGGGGGACGTTTGGTTTTTTTGGGTGAAAATTGGCCAATTTTTATAATTTTTTTTATAGAAATCTATTTTATTTGGAGATATGAGATTTTATGCATTTGAAAATATATATTAAGAGGCATCAAAAACAAACTTCACCAGAGGGCGCCGAAGTCCGATATCTTTGCACCAGTATTGTTGAAACAAAAAAATCAAACGGCATCTTAAAGTAGACACATATATCCTGTCTGTATTCTACAACCAAGTTGTCAAGGTCAGTAGAAAAAAAAAACCAGCCTGCGAAACAATTTCTCGGAAAACGTCCTTTTACCCTCTTATAAGTAAAATGAAATATTTTAGGTTCAATTTGGAGAATTGGTTGTAGCATACAGATTAGCTATTGTTTCAATAAATACATTAAAAAAAATTAGGTCGATCGGATTAATGGTTTCCAAGAAATCGTGTCCACCGCGCGAAAAATCGTCATTTTGAGAAAAACGCATTTGAAGTTTTTTCTATTTCGTATTCAAATATTTACAATTATAATAGACAAAATGCTTACCAATCATCAGCCTACGATTCCTGCGCCTTAAACTAATCCTTGGCCCTCTTAAAAAAGTTTTTTTGCTCATCAAGCTCCTTTTTCTCTCGATTCTCGCATCTTTTGAGGATTGCTGAGATTTTTATCATCATATGAAACTTTCTTTTTTTATTCCTACCACACTTTGTTTTATTTGGATCTTTACGAGATCCTTTGTTTTGGAAACATTTAAACATAGTGATATGAAATTCAACTCTCGTTCAAAGATCACGACGTAACTAGCGAGAAAACTCGTTGAAACTTGCACCGCGGAAATACTGATGCGGCGAGCATGGATGTATAGGTATAATGATACGAAGAAATTAATAAAAACATTGCGATTCTAAAGTCGTTAGCCTTTCAAAAATATAAAAACCTGAAATTCATTTTTGATCCCAAAAAACGCGATGTTTCTTCCGAAGAAATAAGTCACAATTTGCAGGGCGGAAAAATGGCTTCGAGAGCGTGAACATATATATATGTATATATACATGTATATCTTTGCGATAAAGTGAGATATAGAAAAAATAAAAAAAAGCATTACGATCTAGAGTTTTCAGCTTTCTGAAAAAATAAAAATCTCAAAATCGATTTTTTGCCAAAAAAAAACAGACGTCCCCTTTAACAACGTACTACTTAAAACGCTTAGTAAATAGCTATAGGAATAGAGTCTCTCCCGCTGGACGCTGGAATTTCTCTTATTTCGCTAATCCAACTTTTCAAAATTTGCAAAATTCCTGTAAAAGCACACGTCATTATTAAAGTGTTATGAACTGTCAAATCAAAATATGATTTTGTTTTTATTTGGTTCCAAATTTTAACTTTTTTGCTACTTTCTCCTATTTTGATCTGGACAGTGACTTGTAACCAAAACCTTTTTATTATTTTTTCTTTAGTAAGAAGAGATGGTGTTTGGTGTAGTAACGATGTGATCATATTTCGTTAAAAAAAACCTAATAATTAATAGGAGTGATGTCTTTTTGAGACTGATGGCAAAAACAATTTTCGAAAAAAAATTCCCGTATTGGTAAAGCACCCAGCACTCTTGGTAACTATACTAAATAACGCTTAATTAGGTTTTAGTTATGGCTATCTATGCATCTTTCATTCTAGCCTCTAACATCGTTTTGCTATCGTTAATCGTTTTGACAAATTGATTCACCAAGAACAATAAATATAATTAAACCTCTAGGTTCAAATTACTGATTAATGACCATCGGTTCATAATAAATATTTATACTTGTAAATAAACGAAGAAACAGTTTCAGTAACTTATATAAAGTAATTCAGGCAAAAAGATTTCTTTGATTTTATTATTTAATTTCATTAATTTTCGAGAGGTGGTGTTGAATAAGAGATACAAAAAAATTGAAAACCATTAGAACTACAGTATTTATCAAACTAAGTAGACTTTCCATCACGTCTTCTCAGAAGTAAATGTCTTCATCGGACAAAAGCTTCATAGCCGAATATAATAAAAAGTTTACAAATGTTTCTCCTCTGTAAACATTCATTGTGCGCTCAGATGTAATTTTAAGCACCTCTTTTGATGAGATTTACATAAATAATCGTCCATTTAAATATAAATTGCGGTTTTGGTTACTACAAACTCTAGTTCAGGTTCAGTGAAAATAGTTTCTGACCATTTTTTTAGTGAACATTGCCGGACTGATTTAGAATTGATCTGATAACTAATAAAGGTCTTTATTACAGCCTGATTAGCTATTAGAATAATAACGTTTCTACCTTCTGCTTAAGATCTCATGCAAAAAAACTTCCACCTGAACCATTTAATTGAGGAGATTACTTAAATAATCAGGTTTCAATGCTCCTTTTGGTTTTGGATCTGTCTGTGTATTAAAAAATTAATTTTTCTGCCTGTCAAGCCTTCCATTCCAGTTAGGCTGGATTTTGCTCAGCTGCTATAGTGTCGCTACTCATTTCCAGTAATGGGATTGTGATAATTCCTGTATAGGTGTTAGGGTGGTGGACTGTAAATATACACACAATCGATGTGCGAAATGTATATTTCATTGTAAGCCGTACCGTGTTGAGCAAGCCAAAAATAGCTAGCAACAAAATTTCAGTAAGCAGACTTGAAACTTGTCCATCTTGGGAACAATAAAGGAAAATATTTCCTTTGGCAAGTAAAAGAAACCAAATGCCCAATTAATTTGGGTTGTCGATATAGAAAACATTTTTTGAGTATTCGATCCGCTGCACCTGTTATCCTGGAATCACCAGAGGGAGAGTTGGCTTGTCAATTTTCACTGTATTTCAGCCTATAGAAAACCTCCCTTACCCCTGCTTTTACTAAAATATCTAAAATAGAGAATCTTACTAAGGCTTCTATGGTTGCTGTTGGGGTGCTTTTCATTGCATTTAGACAGAGAAGTTATTATCCATATTTTACCTTAGACAACTATACCAGTCATTTATAGGTGAGCATAGTTATCATCATATCATCTTTTCACAATATAGACAGCTTCCTACATACATTCTGTGAAAAATATTCCCATAAGTGTTATCAAATCGTTGGTACATTCCTGAGTATAATAGCTTTGCCTATTTAGTTCAACAAAGAGCTTTTTCAATGCCACGTTCCGCAGTAATGATGATAAAACTCCACCTTGCGGGGCTAACAGTGCCTTTCTGCAATGCAACATTACCTATTAATTTGCAAATGGTGTCTTTTGTTTCACGTTTTTTTCACCGCAGTTGTGACCAAAAATTCCTACAATGCCAAAAAAAACTGTCGGTGCCATTTCTTTCAAAAATTTTCAATTCTCCTTACCAAACGGTAAAGAGAGGTCTTTCTTGACCTTCTTAATTGATAGTTACATCGATACGCTTCTTAGCGGCAAGGTTTCCTTAATATGTCTATTATTCAGTTTCTTCATCAACTTCATCACTTTATGATAAATTAATGGATTTGTATGCCTCCGTCTGTGAGAAACCTCTTTCAGGTTAAGGAATAAAAACTACTTCAGACCTTTTCAAGAAGAGAAAATATATTTTATTCCTAAGCTTGCTCTTAAAAGTATACAAAACTACAAAGATGGTTGTCTCTTACTATCTCTACCATCAGGAGTAGGTTTTTTGTATGATTTGAAGGAGTCGATGGCTCACCCAACAGTATGATAACTGATAATTTTATTTGAAGTTTTCCTATCTCTTTTAGATCCCCTTATAGTATTTACTGTTTGTCTTTGTTATTGCTTTAACAGGTTCCACGTAGTACTTAGGCAGAATCTTCTCCAGTGGTGTTTTTAACCTCTTGAAAGAACTTCCCCTCGAATCTCTTTAAGTCGAGCATTTAATGGTACAAAAGCATATTTATTTTTGTTCGGGTTTCTTATTTATTCAAGACTTTAATGAAAATAATTCTGACTTAAGTTATATTTCATTTTTAATATAGTGTAAAGCCTTCATATTTATTTTATTTGACCATTTCTGGTCACATATATGTGTTCTAAAAACGGATCCAATTTTAAACAGCCAATCGAACAAAATTAGACAAATTCAATTGCCAACCCGTTTCTAAAGCATTCTCTAGCTTATCTAAAAATGTGTGGTATAATTCAGTAGTAGTTTTTTCTCTTTTATCAGTAATATATCAATGATATTCCTATAGTACTCCTATAGTGCTGTCGTCTTTCCAGACAGAATAATCTTTATTTTTGCTAGAACAGACTTTCCTGGTGCAATCCACTATTTTAATTGTATTTTCGATTGTGGTGTGTAGCGATCTACGGTTACGAATCGAAAGCTGCAATATGTTTAATTCAGTCAGATGAAATTAAGACTCTGAATGGAATAAATTGAATATTCTTTTGTGGAATCATTTTAAATTGGTTATGTAAATCGTAAATTTCTCGTTCATAGGAAATACCTACGGTTCAGTTAATTTTTATTTAGCAATTTTTTATCAATGTTCGTATGTGTCGTTACCCCCATGATAGAGGTCCTTAAGCTGTCCATGTTATGATGCCCCCCATTGCTCTTCACATCGACCATACCCACACATAGTAAAGGGGATTGGAGACGGGGCTGGAAAGTGGTCTCAAGTCAGAGGACTAGTGGTAATACAAATCGTTGTGTAGCCATGTCTGGGCCTTCTTTAGCTTGTGGATTGGAGCGTCGTCCTGCCAGAACACATACGCCTTTATCAAAGGCTTGATAACTGCCTCCAGCACGCTAATATAGCTATCGGCGCTACTTCACCATCAGAGACATCTTAGCAGATCTAACGGTCAATTTGGCGATTCATTTTCCTATATTTGATAAAATTCTTTTCATCCCAGAAGCATCTCAAGATACCAACGGCCTCGTCCTTGATGTTGTTCAGTATTACTTCCTGTCCATCTCGTTTTCTCAGTCAACAGTCAATGGTTAGCCGTCGACCTCGCCAGGTCACTTATGCTCCGCCTAGTATCCTGATCGATCTTTTTCAATTGACAGATGAATTTATCACTTCCCTTGCGATCAGATCGCTTAATGCTCCTGGTAGTCTACGTCGTAAACCGGAGCCTTTTTATAGTCAAACCATGCAATAATTTTTATTGGAAATTTTCCGACGTGAAAGGATTCGAGTATATCAGCTGTACTGTCGTATTCTTAGTTCATTTTGTCGACAAACTTGTGTTACCTCATAGCGGCTTTTCTGCAAATCAAAATTTCCGGATTTACCTGTGTTTACATTAAGATAAAAAATTCGTTCAAGTCAAAACCATATTTTTGTATTGATATTGTTAACATGACGTTCTCATTATAATGAGCTTGCAGCTTTAAGCTGTTTCATTCTGATATCACTTTGATGAATGGCATTAACATCCTCCTCCCTTGCAACATAAACTTTACAGAGACACAGCACGAAAGAAAAAAGGAGAATTCCTGAAGGTAGTAGATACATCTTTTCCGCTCCATCGTCAATCAATTTGCAACAATCCGCCGCGCTGTGGTTCGGTGCAGGCGAAGCATCGCGTGCATTCAATCCTTATTCTGCCAAGACATAAAGCAGCGTCCTGGCCCATCGCTCAGGCCGCAGACTTGCAAAAGAGCAAAAAGCCGAGGCGCGGCGCAAACGAAAGCTGTGGGTCGGCGCTTTCTGCGCCCGATTTTTGAGCAAATAACCGAAGCCGTGGGCGTCCGTAATTTACTTGTACGCAGCTTTAAATTTATTTGATCCGCCGCGCCGGGCGGAGTCCTTGCGGGCTTAATGTTTACGTCTTTATTGGGATTCCGCTGAAAAGATTTTCCTATCGAGCTCCGGGCCGAAGACTTCGGCCCCCGCAACGCCCAGGCAGCCCTCTGGCCTTTATGCCAGACCCTGCAGCAGAATTTACTGCGGGCGACAGCGCCCTTGGTTTATTTTATGTACACATGTTTATGCCCACAATTCGCTGCATTTTAACGCGTGGTCGTTAGTTACAGATGTTGAAATAGCGAGTTTTATGAACGCCACGAGCTGCATTTTGCGCGAGTTGACAGCGCGAGCTCCTGAATATTTCATTTCCTGCCGCGATCCTGATTCCACTTGTTTGGCAAAAAAGCGCTCGTCACCGAGATCGATAGCTGCACATCCCGGAGATTTACGAGGGCGATCTGAATGCTGCTGAAATGAGGCATAGATGGCACCATGATTTGGAAGTACTGAGCTTAGAAGAAAATATTTTTCACTACAAAACCGATAACGATCGCGTGGATAACTACCACACTCTGTATTTCACCGACGAGAGCATTACTGTAGCATTTCATGGTTTGATTTAGAATACATGACAGCTGAAATCACAAGAAAACCAACAAGAACCAATTTTTTAAATTGAATTATTACATTTTTATTGTTACATATATTTAAATTTTAAATAACCTATTTTTGAATTGATTTTATTATTGAATTTTTATTGAGTATTGAAGTACACAATCTCCGATGCAATATGGAAAATTGTGTCTGACAAATGATTACATCTGCTTCGATTGCTAATTTTAGTCCTTTGCATAAAATTTTCGATTACAATTTTGCACATGTTCTGATCAATTTCATCAATAACATGTCGGATTCAGCTCTTAAAGAAGTTGTACAAGATCTTGTTTAACCAGTTGGTCTGAAAATTGTGTAAAATTACGTGACCAAGAAATTGTTGGTGCACTGTTGCTCAAACAGTGACAGGTAGCGCCGTCCTACTGAAACCATCTCTATATAATATTCATTTGTTGGCAAAAAAATGAGTTATCACCTAATGGTACCAATTAACATGCACATTTACAGTATTACCTTCAAGAAATATGAACATAACACACTACCTGCCCAAAAACCACACCAACTAGTGACTGGTTTGGAATACACGTTTTCCATGAGTTGTACAAGGATTTTTCAAACCCCAAATGCGACAATTTTGTTTATTTAGTCCGCCTCATCGCTAAAATGACTTTTAGATTAAACTGATTAATCTGCTTCATGATAATATAAAAACCAATTGACGAATGGTAGACGTTGAGAACGGTCAGTAAACTTAAGCTCTTGCACTGTTGAATTTTGTACGTATAAAGGTACGGGTCTTTAAATGAATATTTGTTGAAGAAAGCTTATCGAAATGTGTGCTGTACACAATGCTAAGTCAGTGTTTTCGGATTTGTAGTGACACATTAACTAACTATGACAATATTCTCACGCTAATACTCGGGAGAGCTTGGTCTATTACCTAACCAATTTCATCAAGTTTTCAAATTAATCTTCGGACAGCTAATTCATTAGTTCACTATTTCGGTCAAAAATTTATGCCATCCCCCCAAAAAAAGGGCGCTAAGTTTCATCTGGCGTTCAATTTGGGCCACCCTTTATATTTCCCAGATTTGCAATTTCTGTTGCCTTATTGTTCCTCATACTACATACTTGTTTTATTTAATATTTTAAGTTACATATTTTCTATGCCTTTCTATGCAATCTTTCCGTTTCTTTATAGGTTAGTCTCAGCATTCTGAAAGCTTTGTTATTCCATTGGACCACAGAAAGCAGGGTAAACGGTGGTCTTGGATGAGCTCTATACATTTTGAAAAGCTCCTCAATAAGCTGGTATTGTGTGTGGGGCCTATCAAGCAAAAAAAAAAACAGGTGTTAAAGCTTCGGTAGATTGTGATATTTCTTCGAAAGTCAGTCGATTAATTTTCTTGTAAATAATTCGCCGTAAGCTTCACACTTCTTGACTTGATATTTTCGAGCTTCTTGGCTTTATGCGATCTTTTATACTGGCATATTCTCCAATTAGAAACTACACTACAATCTAGTGCATACGATTACGAATTTTAAAGCAATTTGTGTCTGTAAGATTTCCGTTACACAATATTTCAGTTTCGATATTCCACCTTGACCTTAAAGCTAAGGCGCCTGCAAACCCATTTCTAACACGTGGATTCAAAGCAACGAAAACACGTTCTTAAATTTTCGACTGCAACTAACTAATTTTTCTTGTAAACGCGACATCCATCACTTTGGTATTGTCAAATTGTAGATTTCTTATGAAACATCCCTTGCTTCTCTTGATATCTAGCCGGCCTCTATTTATGTTGCTTAAAATTTTAACTGTGACAGTTTACATCTCTTTGAGGCATGGCAGAGTTAAAAGTGTCCCACCTTTTTGATACATAAATATGCACGGTGGGATATTTTTGTACCGCCTCGAAAAATTACAAGTGCTACTAGCACAGAGGTTTTAAAGCAGCCCCCTATTAAACTAGTTAGTAATTTCACAACAGATGTCACTCAATATTTGTTTAAACTTCTTATTGTCAGTACAGGCTCATCAGTCGTTGAAAGTGGCGGCATCTATATCCTGCTGTCGTGAATCATAAATGTAAATTTATTTTTATTATATCTTATTTCAAAATAAGCTACTAAAAAGTTTAATAACAAAAATACAGGCTTAATTATTTCATTTTTTTTTATAAAGTATTGTGGGATCTATCCCACCATCCAATTTGTGGAGTAATAAAAATATCTCTTTTTATATTTATAAAATTATTTCTGCCAACTGAATACATAATTTATTATCCTTTAGATTCTTGAAGAAATTGATGATCCTGAAACTGAGGATGACAATATTTTCATCCAAAGTAAAAAAAAGATGATTATGTGTAATTTCTAGTTCGGATGAATCTCAAAATAACGTAGAAGGAATCACACCAGTTCAAAGAAAAAAAAAAAAGAAGCTGAAAAGACTATAAAATGGGTTAGCAACGGAGACTTAACTCCAGCGGAAGTATTTTCTTCACATTTTGGTCCGACTCATTACATCACAGATCTTCCAAGTCCATTTCCATATGTTGTACGCTGTCAATTTGTATCTGATGATATCGTTAACACCAACGTTTTTCAAATTTATACAACAATTTATACAACAATTTGAACAATAAGGGAATATATACACTCCAAATAATGAAAAAGAAATTCGCACATTCATTGGAATGAATTTTATAATGGGAATTAACAAACTCCCAAGTTGTAGAGACCCTTAGAGCACTGTACCTTATTTACGAAATGAATACATGTGCAGATTAATGACTGAAAATCTAAGTCATATTCATTTAAGTAATATGTCAACTCCAACCAGAGTGTCCTAATTATGACAAATTCTATAAAGTTCGTTAATTTTTAGACAAGATACAAGAAAATATTAAGAACAATTTTAATCCAGGTCTCATTGTCAGTCTAACAATTGATGAATCAATGATAAAATTTAAATGCCGCACAACCAAGCGAAAAAGCCAATATAAAAGAATACAAAGCATGGATGCTAGCAGATAAATCTGGTTATTGCTGCAGATTTGATGTATACGCAGGCAAATGGTAATCAAGTCACAAAAAATCTTGGGGAGGAAAGTGTGAATATTCTTACTTCGGATCTCGATGGAAAGGAACACACAATTTATTTTGATAACTAGGCAAATCAATGCTTGTAGCGTTGCTAATAAAACAAGAAAATCGAGGAGAATATGAATTATTTGTAAGTAATACGGGAATAACTGTAACAAAGTGAGTGGACAATAAGGGGGTTTCGCAAACCAAATGAACACTATAGTGGAGAAAAAAAATCAAGAGGGGGTTAGAATGCCGATTACTTGTCCTTCCTTGATCGCTGATTATAATAATAATATGAATGCAGTGGATAAATTTGATCAATTAACGGCCAGTTATAATCTTGATCGTCGCAGCAAAAAATTCTTGATGTAAGTGTTATTAATGTATATATTTTATATAAACAATTGGGTAATAAAATAACATTCAAAGGTCAATGTGCCGAAGAATTTGTTGCTCAAACGTTGATAGATAGAAATCTATCGAGTATATCTAAGTCACCATCAATATAACTAAGCAAATCCAAACCTACCGTTCTTATTAGAAATAAGAAGAAACAAATCAAAATATCAACGGGAACGCTCTACTCGTAGACAATGTGTGCTTTGTAGCACAAAAAAAATATATTCCAGCATTTCTATTTCCAAATGTTGGCGAATTTTCACTATTGTTTTGCCACCTTTTCTATAATTTGTATACAGTCAATAAGATTTTATATATTATTTTTAATATCTTGAGTTGATTTTATCATTCTTCTCTTCAGTTGTTCTTTGCTTCTCTGTAGGAATTTTTTTGTTTATTTTTTTAGGTTTTCTTCTCGATCTTCTAGCTCATTGTCATTTTTACGTCTATGTTAGTGTTATGTATTTATTTCCTTTAATTAGTTTCCAATGATTTCAGTGTAGAGTGAATTTTGCAATAATCTGTATCTCTGATTTTATAGTCCTAGCATTATCAGTTTTTTTCTAAAAATTACTGTTTTACTTAATGCTATAACTTTCTAATTTGATTGTAATGTGGCTGATAACAGTTGCGATATACGAGGATTTAGGCATAAGTCATTTTACAGTAAGGGAAAGCATCACAAAATGTCGTATTTGTCAAGAAAACCGTACATTCATGGTGTATGTCCACAACACAAGATGGCTTATGGTGCTCTAATCACAGAGAGCAATGTTAAATCATTTGTCAGTCAACCGCCGTGCAGGATAAATGTGACCCGAGTAGAACGTTCGTCTTTCAAAATAGCTGTTCTTCTGGAAAGGCCACAGAGAGTTGGTAGAAGCTGTCGGAAATAATGCTCTTCATACTAAACAGTCGCGAGGTGGGTAGCAGAGTTTCAGCAAGGACGCGAAGCAATCAGCGACCGATAACGGGCAAAGTGTACTAACAGATGTGTCACGTGTAGTAATTGATCATCTGATGGCGACGGATAGACGGCGGAAGCTGCTTTCCAACAGCTTCTACCAACTTTTGTTGGCATTATTTGGCATTTTGCCATGGAGAACGGATATTTTGATATACAAACTCTGTTCTACTGGGGTCACATGCATCCTGCACAGCGGTTGACTGGCAACTGATTTAACATTGCTCTCTGGTGATTACGGAACACCACAAAGCCATCTTGTGCTGTGGACACACTACGAATGCATGGGTTCCTTGAGCTATACAGGATTTTGTGATACCATCCCTTAACTTTGAAGAAAAAATGGTTGCCATGACTTATGTCCCAACCCTCTTAGGAATAAATTTTTATCGACATTACTGTTCTATTTTTGCATATTCAAATTGCGCTTCTTTTTTAAACGTATCAGTTTTTACGATGTCTTTTTCTCACTTTGAATTAATTTTTACTATCATATCGATTACTCTTGTTTGTATTTTTTATTTGGAAAAACATAATTCCACTTTCTGTTTTCTATTTATATTTTTATTTGTTCTTAAATTTTTCATATACCATTATCGTAAAACACGTGTATTTTGTGCAGTTTATGTAATTTCCTCTTAATAGTCTTCACCAATTTCATCGTCATTGAATAACCAAAGAGCTTGTACATAATAATAATAAATTGTATTTTAATATATTTTATTATTTTTTATTTCTTCATGTTGCTATTGAATTTAACTGTTCTGATTTAATAAAACGTCGAGTATATGTTTAAGAAAATTTCAACATTCCGATTCAACAAATAATGTTAAAACTACAGTTACAGTTCATCCAGATTTGTTATAGCACAAAAAAGGCAAATATTAGCTTGCACTTTGATTATTTAATTGTAGAATATCTAAGCTTGCTTTGCATGCTATACTAAGATCATCATTAAAAAATACAATCCATTGCATTCTAATCTTTTTTGAGATACTGAAAACTAAAAAATTTGTAGATAAAGTAAAAGTATTTGATGTCGAAAAATTTCAATAGTAAACTTTATTGTATATTGCATCATTTGGGGTAGTGTGATTCGACTTCAGTGCTTACAATAATACAACTCTATACAGACGAAGTGATGCTAAGTCTGTGAGCTATAGCGGAAAAGCTCCCATCCCTCATGCGTACAAGCAAACCAATGCCTTTTGTGTTTTTGTTCAGTTTTTAATGATGAATTATATTTTTCATACTATTGAATCTGTTAAGAAAGACAAAACCTATAAACGTTTATTTTATTAATATATAATTTTTTTTATCCGACTAACAATTACAGATTAAATTTGCGACATCCAGTTACTACGTCAATCGTTAATGTTTATTAACTAAAATATCATAAATTGTCCAAAATTTTCAATTATAATGCAATAAAAATAGAGCTGAATTCGTTTTCAAAACATTTTGCACTTCATTTTTAAAAATAGTGCCAATTTAGAGGATCTTTGCTCTAAACTTTGATAGAGAAATAAAAATTTAAATTTAACGTCGATATTAAGAGTTAAGTCCGTGGATGAATCATAATACACCGGAACTTTTCACGCATCTCGAGGCTGGCGGAAAGAAGTGTTCTAGATAGGGATATCTAAAGAAGTACCCTCATCCATTCGCAATAGAGAGCGTACATTTTGAGAAAAAAACTAAAATGTAAGCGTGGCATAAACAATTTGTGAGAGACGAGAAGCAATTGAAAATGAAGGTGACCGACGTTTCCCGAGAAGCAGCGTGATCGAGAAGAATATGTACACTGTTCGCCGTCTTCTCGAAAATAAACACCGATTAATGGTAGCCGCATAGCTTGCGCTTGGAATAAGCTACGCCAGTGTTCAAACAATCGTTATTCCACTTCCCCTGGTCCCATACAGTTGTCCAAACCCGACAAAAAATTGAGGATATGATCTGAACTATACTGGAATAGTCTATATTCATACATTATCGTCCTGCTATTATCATTTGTTTGGACCACTAAAAGAAACACAATGAAATTCAATAAAATGCATTTCTTTTTATTTTTCCCACAAATCCAAATTGAAACCTCTTTTAAAGCAACATTGAATGTGAATTTCGGTTTTGTGAGAAAGTAAAAACATCCATAAACATAATTGCAGTTACTGTTCCAGCAGATACTTCATTAAACGATTCTTATGCAAAATTGTTTGGTCTAAAACACATTTCAATGATGTTGCCTTCTATAAGTTAATTAAGTTAATGCTAAATGAAGAATATAAACAATAGTCCCGAATTTTACTAGCCTTACAAGTTCATTTTGCGAAACAATTTTTAAAGACGTTTATCTTAGCACCTAAACCTTGTCTCGTGGATTTGAGAGAAAAGCAATGTTATGGTCGGTTGTTTACTCATGGTGCTGTAATATAATGCTGAGGTTTCTTATCATGTAAGCGACGTATACATTAATAGTAGAGGGTGAGCGTATTTGAGTTGTATTTATCGATCCGAAAATCCTTTCGTCCTCCAAAAGGTCTAAACCGAACCCAGTGCTCCACTCTGCATCACGCAACCACTTAATTCTTATTTATGGCGGATTATCCATTTTACATCTCGAACCTCCTAATCGGTTCGATACGAGCTCCACCACAATATTACACGATAAATCATCTGCTACTAGCATCCCATCGATTTTGCGGCGAGGAATTTTTCCATTTCATGCGGAGCTCGTAGCCCTTCTATTTGCAGCCCGGTATGGAGGCAGCGTCGTGCGAACTGCTTTGTATGCGACGTTCCAGGACTCTCGCCTTGCCGGCCGATGGGCAGAGGACAGCGCATTTCCTGCTGCCAATTTTTGCGCTCGGTGCAATAAATTGCACGTGCTGGCCGCGGCAGACAGCGCTGAATAATCGGCGCCGATTGCTGGCTTTGTTTAACGTGGCTGGTAACGGTTGTTGAATGCGGGTCATCCCGGTATAGTGACCGTGGCGTATCAATGGAGCCATTGACTGACCGGCCGATTGACTCGTTAATTGGTACAAGTTATGTAACAGGGTCGTTGAATATGATTACCGACGGATCTGCACGGCAAATTGCATTGTCGTGCTCTAGTCAGCTGGGAATGTCGCAGTAATAGGCCGTTATGATCATGGATGTTTAGCTCAATAATCTTTCAAGCCTTAAAAACGCCCTTTCCGCCACCTTCAAGATTTTGAAAAAATGCTAAATATCACGAGATATGATCGTTTTTCAATCTTCTTATAGATGTTTTCAATTCGATCGTTTCAAATAATAATCATTATAAAATATTAAGCAATATTTAGGTGTCTCAATCTCAAACATAGTGGAAAAAGTCACTTATCTATAAATAATTCATTGTAGTGGGTGTTTTGTATAACATTTTATTTATTTGAAAAAGATTTTGTCATTTTTTATGCTGCAAAAACATAATATAAAAATTATATATAATTCAGAACAGCGTCTATTGTACAATTATAGCAATCAAATGGTCAGGAAATAATTTTTGTATTTATTTAATCATGCAAAGACAATGCTCAATTTAATTTCAGCAAGATGGAGCGCCTTTCGATTTTAATGATAATGCTAGAATTTTCTAAACTCACAAAAAGTTCCTGTATTAAACCATGTTTTTCAATCTAAGGAAAATTGGGCATAAATACTTATGCATATAAAAATAAATAATAAAAACCACAGTTAAAATTGTTTTTGCTTTAGAGGTTTTATTTCAGAAATTTTAATTAATAACAACATTTTAAAAACTCAAAGATTTGTATAGACGCTCTATTTTGTAAAAGTAATAGTAAATAAATTATGGGTTTTAAATAGCTATTTTTTATAAAAATATTTTATAATTTTAGGAACTGAATTTCGTGTCATTTGCGTTGTAAGTTTGCATTTTTACAGTTTGTATATAAACACATCGAAAAGTTCACCAAATACTACCAGAAATGCTCTGCTCGGAGAATTGGATTTTAGAGAACATAGAAATTGATGACAATTTGTTCAAAAGACTCATATTGAGCGACGAAACTAATGTTTCTTTAAATAGCTTTGCAAGTCATAAGCCAAGTGCCATTCACAAAAAAATCAATGCATTTACAAATATGCACTGATTGGAGCGTATCATAAGCTGAAGGAATCATTAACTCCTACTTTTTTGAGGACGAAGCGCTATTATTGTCAATGGTCTATTTTATAGGGGGATGCTAAACAACTTATTTTTCAATGAAACGGGCGATTTGAACATGAATAACGTGTGATGATGACATCGATTGGCCACCGCGGTTTGCGATCTAACTCCATTGGAATTTTTCTTCTAGAGCTATTTGAAGGAAAAGGCTTCGTCAACAAGCCAGCTGTGATTCCAGAGCTAAAAGAGAACACAGGCTGTAACTAGTTTAAATGTATTATACTTATCTTCCTTTTCCTAATGCACACGTCAACATTTCTGACTTTTCCGACTTGTCTACTGATTTTTAATTATATATTTATTAAAGTAAAACTTGTTTTAGGCGTATATATGGACAGCCTTTTTAATTTTAATTTCACTTTTCTTCTCCATCTAGTTTTTATCTTATTACCTTGTGTCGCTTCACAATTATGTTTTCTATATTTTTTCTTTTGTTTTTATTTCAAAATATACTTAGGTATTTTTGTTAAGTTATTCATTCGTAGTTATTATTTTAATAGTTAATGAATTTGTAATAAAATTCTAAATGATATCAAAATAAAATTTTTATCTATTAACAACTTTAAGAGCATCAGCTGCAGTTTTTTATTCTTTGTACACAACCTAGGTCCCCCAAAATTTCCCTTTTTCCAAATATGGTACAGCAGTAATATAAAAATCAGATGCAAAAGCTTGTGCTCTTATTTGAGTTCTTTGTGTTGTATATTATTTTAATGCTTATTCCAGATATGCGTAACTTAACTTTCAATACTCTACTACGCAAATATATATTATACTTCAAAATTTGCTGTTGGATTTGCCTCGATCAAAATAAGGTGGTGATTACATATTTTTACGAAATTGGGACTCATGTTACATTTAATTTAAGAAAAAATATGCACAAAATTTCCTTAAAAGAACATCCCAACTAATTTTTGCCGGTGCTCTCTAATGACCGGAATCGGATGCTAGCTAATACCGTGCCATCAGACAATTCAGGGAACTATAAAAATCACAATTGGATCACGCGATTGCTCCGCCGGCTGTAATTATTCGGCATCCGACCATTATTTAAATTCAAGCGGCGTTCAGGCCGGCTCTGTCCGATTTCCAGAGCTATTGAGGCCGCAAATTACGCGCGGGCTGCATTATGCTCGCTAGTTTGGATTAAATTATTAACATTTGTACTTTGAAGTTCTTTATTAAAAATGACCTAATTTTCCCACATAAAAATAGAGAAGACACAGCATTTAAACTTTTTGCTCGTGCAACTATATTTTCTCTAAATCTGCGGAATAAGATGCACTGGTCTGGCTTTATGCGAAAACCAAACCAAAGATACTAAACTTGCTGAGAAAGCTGCTAGAATCGTCGTACAGGGTCTAGCAGAATTGAGTAAGCATAATGTTTCATATTAGGCGACTTCTATACAATCAACTTGTAATTGTTTGCAGTGCTGTTGTGGAATATGGCATCATAAGGTGTATTTTTTGAGGAATCAGAGTGCCCACTGATTGTCACATGGAAATACACTAATGTGGTTCCAACAAGATAGGGATATCGTACATAGGGTGAGAATTTGTCCAGAAATTCTAGGACTAATATTTCCAGGTGGGTTCATCTCATTACATGGTTTTCTTCTGTGGAGACACCTGAAGGCTGAGAAAGTCTTTCAGCGTAGGCCTCGGGCTATTGAGGAATTAAAGAATGCTATTCACAACGCGACTGCAGCAATACCAACGAAAATGATTCGGCAAGCTATTAGTCCAGTAAAAATAGGTCGGAACCTCGGATTTTCCCATGGGGGGCAAATAAAAGCACTGCTTTTTGTTTTCGAGTGCGCTGATCACGGGAAAAATACTAAAAAAATTCGCAAACGCCGGGATCAGTGCGAAAATCGCGTGCAAAGTTTTGTTTTGCTTATATCTCCGAAACGGCAATAGTTAGGAAAAAATGGTTTGCACCAATCGAAAGGGCTTGGAAAAATGCATAAAATATGATACTTTTTAGAATTTCGTTGAGTGTGAAATCGAGAGAAAAATAGCTCTAAAAGTAACATGATAAAATTCATCGAGATCGCGGAGGGAGAGCAGCTGCTCTCCCCACCACGCGGCCGTAAGCGCTGCGAGAGCAAGAGAGACGGAGCGCGTGGCGAGAGAGATACGTTATCGGAAGGCACGCGCGGGGAGAACAAGCTCGAGCTCCTCGCGTGGCTTTTTTCTTTTCTCCGCCGCTCGGGGGCGTTTTGAAAATTTTAAAGTTCCAAATATACTTTGAATGGGATGAAAAAAAAGTATTTTAACGATAGTGAATTATCACGTGATTTTTAATTCTCTATCGATTGAGCATAGCCTCAAATATGAAAATTTTGTAAATCGAAAAAATTACAAAAAATGTATTTTACATAAATGTTTTTCATTTAACAATACTTCTTAAATATTTATTACTTTGTATGTTTTTTTTTAATTAAATATGACAGATTCTACGCCAGGCTACTTTTAAATTTTGTCGGGAAAGACCAGGTAAAGACACTTTCCACTGTTTGGGAGGCATTTCGGTTTATACACCGCAGTTTTCGGTTGATTATAGAGGCGGATCCAAGAAATGTAAAAGTATGCCGTCTGAGGTGTACTGGCATCGCAAAAAACGATTCCAACCATTCCTTTCGATATTAATACATCAACAGTTTTAACTAATATTAATTTTATTGATGCACGTTCTTTAAAACTTGGTAGTTCGTCAGTCATATCGTCGTATTACGTAGGGTATTTATGGGCCAAAGCCGCTTCAATTGATAATTTTCCTTCTTGGAAAGGATACATGGAAATCGTTTCCAATGACGTTATCTATAATACATCGCATATCATGTGTTTGCCTTTTATTAATGCTCCGCCATCAAATTTAACGACCCTTAATACAGCTCTTCATTATGCAATGTCTGAAAATCGACGATTGAAGCAATCAACAACAATTGTAACGTGCGACCAGCCACTTTACATAAAACTCGGTCACTTCAAGTTGGCACTGATGAAGCTTTTCTTAAACGGTGGTTCGCCTAGGTGGCTTCCACCTACTGATGTCGTACTTGGGAGCAGTTGGTTATATTATGAGTGGAAGCGGATTGGAGGACTTATGGTCAATTATTTACGCAAATGAGTCCGTAAAGAAAATGATAAGCGGACACGCTTTTTCAAGATCATTGCGCGCGCACATTTTGAGTTTTACGGCTCTCGGTGAAATGATTATAAAGAGCTTATCCGCGACAGAGACAGCCAAACGCTTTATTCGTGAATTTTTTGCAAATTTCAGTGACGAGCCACCGCTTCTCGGTGATTTTAACGCAAGTACTTTTATGGTACATCTCACTGAACAATTTGTGTGTAAAATGCAAGAGCTTGAACAAAACGGTCCAACAGCAAAACTTTGGATACAATATTTTAAAAGCGTTGCTATTGCTCTGCAATTTATAGAAGCTGAACGGCTTGGCGATTGGAAACTGCATTTGCAAAGTGTGCAGCAAATTCTGCCATTGTTTCACGCTGCGGGCACTTTGCCTATGCAAAAGTGCGCAAATTTATTTGCAGGATATGCATCGATTTGAAGAGTGCATGGAATCCCGACGATTTCGAAAAATTTGCTAGGCAAGGTTTTTCTATCCGCAGAAGTGACAAACCGTTTGCAGGAGTATGGTCGGATATGGTGATCGAGCAAACTTTAAACCGATTCTTCTGTACCGATTTGAGACACGGCCCGAGGCGTTACGCCTAAGCGTTGTTGCGCGTTACTTACAGGGAATGCCCGCCGCTTTTAATGTTATGGATTGCTTAGAAGAATTTTGCGGTTTGCAATCAACGTCTAGCGAACAGCACATCGATTTATCGAAGAGTCGCATACAAAGAGATAATGCAGACCTGGAAAAAATGGTGTATTGGTTTAAAGAGCACAATCCATTCACTGCACGAGATTGCCTGATGTCCTTGGCAACGGGAATAATTGGTGCAGATAATATTAATTGCCATATGGCATTTGAAAAAGGGCGAGAGGCTATGTCATGTATGATAGGAAAAAATGCAAACGATGTATCTCTGTCCAAAGTATATAAAGTGAAACCATTGGCGACGGCTCACGTGGGGATTCCGACGAGTACCAAAAAATTTGCGAATATTGACACAACGCTACTCTTTTCACGGATCGCTCTTTTCTGTGAAGGCGATGTACAAAAAACCAAAGAAGCTTTTACGTATGAGCTTGCACCGTATCCGTTATCTTTGTTTGATAACAATGGGTACATGCGGAAAGCCAAAAATCCGAGTTGTATAAAATTTTACGTCTTGCCTTCATTCGGATGAGTTTTTGCAAGCTTTCACGTATGTAATTGATGGCGGATGGCTGTTGCATCACCTTATTTGGCCGCATAGCAAAACATTCAAACAAATTTTAATATATACGTCGAGTATGTGATTAAACACTTTGGAAAAATTCTACGGTAGTTTTTGACGATTATAACAGCGATATAATCGGTATAAAGTCGTATGAAAGGTTTTGCCGTAAAGAAAGGTGTGTTGCCCCAGATATGGAAATCGAATTGGAAAATCTCGTCACGTTTAACCAAACGAAGTTTCTATCAAATATCGCTAATAAATATAAATTTGTTAGTTTGTTAGCTGAATATCTGAACAGAAATGAAATCGCAACGAGAATTGCCACCGAGGATGCAGATGCGTTGATTGTAAGAGGAGCAATTGAAATGCTGGAAACTATTGATACACCTGTAGCTGTGGTCGGTACAGACATTGATTTGCTTACTCTGAGCATCGCTTTGACTCGATTTCGAAAAATTGTACTTTGTTAAAATGAACACGGGAAAAAACCCGAAAACGGTGTACTTAGTGCAGACCATCGAGTTTACCAACCATTTATTTTATTTGCACATGCGTTTTGCGGTTGCGACTCCAATAATTGTTTTTCAACAAAGGAAAAAGTATTTTTTCAATGCTTAAAGAAGAATAGAGATCTACAGTCAGTTGTTAATGTATTTTACAAAAAAAATCAAAATGTACACGATATCTTGGAAGCAGCGACGATAATAACAAAAAAGTTATACAAGGACAAAACAAACGTTACGTTAGGCGAGCTTCGATATAGTATGTTTAAATCTTTAGCTGCTACGAAAAAAAATGCTGTCATGTTATCCACACTTCCTCCGACTGCTGGAGCTTTGCAGAGCATGCCAACGAACCTACTTACAAATAAAAATTTGGTTGGCTAATTCGCATCTTAATCCCGAGGAATGGGGGTGGAAACGCACGAATTTAATGTTGGTGCCCAACACGACAACAGAACCGGCAGCCCCTAATCATTTGCTGGAAATGGTACGATAATACATATACTTTTAAAAAATCTTGATTAATAAAGTTCGGCAATAGCTGCATGTAATTGTATAAAATGTAATTGTATACAATAATTTTGAAATCGAAAATTTGATGGCTCAAATGCAGGGACTTCTACGAAACTATTTCGTTCTTTCTTATTTTCTTTAATTTACGCCAAAAGTGCGTAAGAAAGCTGGTCCACAAGATATTGTAATATCATAAAAATTATTCCGAAACTTGCTCTAAACTTTATACTTTAATTTATCATTTCATTTCTTTTTAACAACCACAAAACAAAGAAACTAAAATAAATTATTTACTTTCGTTTTCGATTGAAAAAAATAAATAAAAATGAAACGGTAGATTACAGTATAAAGTTCATAGTATGTTTCGGAATATTTTTTTACAATTTTACAATATCTTTTGGACCAGTTTCTTAGCGTACTTTAGGGCAAATTAAAGAAGTTTCGTAGAAGTCCCTGCTAAAATGTGTACGAAAACAATAATTGCCCTTCACGAGAATTGGTATATTTTCTACATTTCTTCGAGAGTAATATAGAAAATGCACAAGAATATGTTTACGAATATTCAAGTTAATGTTAACAATCCATAGATAATTCATGAATGTTTTTAATTTTGTTGCATTGTTTTAATATTACATTATTTTAATGACGATAAGATTTAACATATATCTTTAAAATATCAATCGTAATACTGTACGCGTGGCAAACATTATTGGCATCTTAAAAAAAAGAAAACTTGTATCTTTTTTTGTATCGGTAATAAAGAAATATTGTTTTGTATATTTTATGATGTACAAAATATATTTGTCATTGATAAAGAATAATTTAAGTAATGTTGAAACAATATTTTTTTTATGTTATAGATATTTTGCAATTGTAAAGGACAGTGCAATAACAACGTGTGCACGTGCAAAAAATCTGGTTTGTTTTCTACTGTAATTTGCAAAAACTGCAATGGTGAGAGTTGCGAGAACGGTAATCCGAAGCGAAATACGTATGAACACGAAGATGAGGATTATATTGATATACAGGAAAATGCAGAACAGTCAATAAACCCAGATATTTTAGAAGAAGAAGCGGAAAATGATTTCGAAATTATGGATGTAGATGAATAATCTATTTTATCGCGCTACGATGTTGTAAGATGTTGCTGGTACATATTTTCATAACGTTGCTGAACTGAATCGAAACTGTATTTTTATACGTTATTATAAATTATTTTTTATTGTACAATATCAATAAAAAAAAAGAAAATATAAAATAGTGGTTTTCATAAACCAGACAATTTTTTTTTTCTAGTAATTATTTGCATAAATTAAAAAAAAATTCTAGTTCATATTGGTAAAAAAGTGCTTTAAAAAGTATTGTTAAATGATCAAAAATCATTAAAATCATTGAAAAACATTTATGTAAAATACATTTTTTGTAATTTTTTCGATTTACAAAATTTTTCTGGTCATATTTGAGACTATGCTCAATCCATAGAGAATTAAAAATCACGTGATAATTCACTATCGTTGAAATACTTTTTTTTCATCCCATTCAAAGTATATTTGGAACTTTAAAATTTTCAAGACGCCTGAGCGGCGGAGAAAAGAAAAAGCCACGCGAGGAGCTCGAGCTTGTTGTTCTTCCACCCTTCCTTCTCCCCGCGCGTACCATCCGATAACGTATCTCTCGCCACGCGCTCCGTCTCTCTTGCTCGCAGCGCTTACGGCCGCGTGGTGGGAGAGCAGCTGCTCTCCTCCGCGATCTCGATGAATTTTATCACGTTACCTTTAGAGCTATTTTTCTCTCGATTTCACACTCAACGAAATTCTAAAAAGTATCATATTTTATGCATTTTTCCAAGCCCTTTCGATTGGTGCAAACCATTTTTTCCTAACTATTGCCGTTTCGGAGATATAAGCAAAACAAAACTTTGCACGCGATTTTCGCACTGATCCCGGCGTTTGCGAATTTTTTTAGTATTTTTCCCGTGATCAGCGCACTCGAAAACAAAAAGCAGTGCTTTTATTTGCCCCCCATGGGAAAATCCGAGGTTCCGACCTATTTTTACTGGACTATATGTGGAACTTTGAGGTGAGGTTGAAGGAGTGTGGGATGTAAGGGTAGTACAACACCTCATTACTACCAAATCTCAACTTCACTTGCTATAGTATGAGAACTGGAATTAAGGAAATTTAGTTATATGAATTTAAAAAAAGTCAAAAGTAACGGGAAACTACGACTTACACTCTTATTTATCTCCCTAGGAAATTCAAACTGCCTAAACCTTTTATCTCTCCATTATCTTTTACTATTGTGCCAGGAAAACAGAAACAGATGGCCTCAGTTCCGGGCAGGTGTTAAATCACCCGGGGATGCAAAAAATCTTCCGGCTTGACACAATACAGCTAAATAATAAAATCGCTGTATGGAATGTCCGCATAATATACGCAGCAGGAAAAGTAGACAATGTGATAAAAAAATGATAGAATAGACGTTCTAAATCTAAGTGAGACGAGATGGTCCGGAATATGCCAAAAAGAAGATACGACATTATACCAAGCAGGATCAATAAATGATGACCCACAACATAGACACGGAGTGGGTATCATAGTAAATGAACGCATTAAATCAGTGATAAACTTAATAGCCTACTCAGAACGAATAATCGCAATACAGCTGGAAGGAAAACTACTAAATAACACTATTGTACAAGTCTACGTCCTAACAGAAGATAAAGCAAGAAATTAAAAAAAGTTATGAGCAATTACATGAAGTAATACATTCGTTTAAGTCACAAAAAATAACAATAATGATAGGAGACTTCAATGCAAATGTAGGAAGAGGCCAAGCAGCGGAAAACGTAATGGGATGTTTTGGCTTGGGTGCGAAACGAACGTGAAGAGAAACTGGTATAATTTTGCAGAGAAAAAAATTTACTAACCAAAAACACATATTACATACACATATACAAACTTCTGTACTACAAAACAACCCTCACACATAGAAATAAATCAAATAGAAAAAACGTCAAAATAATATTACAAGAGTCGAAGCATACCCAAGAATAGACATCAGCTCTGATCATAATCCACTAATAGAAAATTTTCATTCAGAAGAAAATATTAAGAGCTAGACAAAGGTTAAAAAGACATAATAGTGATAACTTGAGAGAAATGGAAAAAAAATAACTCAAGGGAGAAACTGAAGCACAATTCAGAAGAAACGAACTAAAATGAAGAAGCATACTGGAAATCAATATAAACGAACCTTAAATAAGCAACCGAGAAAGTGCTTGGGTACAAAAAACAGGAAGAGAAGAAACCATGGATGACGAGAGAAATTCTTGAACGAATCTGACGAACCCATAAGCCCGTCAATACTCATATCAAAGTGAGACATGCGATAAAAATTTAAAGCAAGAAAAAGTACCGGGAGATGACAACATAGACACAGAAATACTGAAGTTATTAAATCCAATATATTTAATAAAATATGTGTGGACACATACCAGATGATTAGCAAAAAAGAGTAATGCTTATAACTATAGGACCGTAGACTAATAAGCCATACCTTCCTAAAAATTCTACATGGAAAACTATACGAAATGCAAAAAATATAATGGAAATGCCCAATTTGGATTTAAAAACGCAATGGGCACAAGGGAAGCATTATACTGTATGAAAATATTAAGGCAAAAATGCTATGACCAACGAAAGAATGTCTTCATAGCTTTTACAGACTATCAAAAAGCTTTTGACAGCATAAGACATCAACTGATGCTTGATATACTACAAGAAACTGGACTGGATACAAAAAATCTTAGAATCATACGAAACTTGTATTGAAACTACGTATAGATAACTTATCAACTTAAGAGTTACAAATCACAAGGGTTGTATTATTCCCCTTATTGTTTAACTTATATATGTAGAAAAAATCTTCCAAATAGCACTGCATAACCAAACAAAAGGAATGAAGCTTAATGGAACACAAATAAACATTATACGATACGCAGGTGACACAACCACCTCGACAAACAATCTAGAGGATCTACAGGAATTATTAAACAACACAAACATAACAGGAAAACAATTTGAACTTAGAATAAATATTAGTAAGACGAAATTCATGGTCATTAGCAGACAGCAACATAACCAGGCCCAAATAACATTTGACAACAAACCCTTAGAAAGAGTAAAATATATGGGGTCCACAATAAATAATAAAGTTGACAGTAACATGGAAATACGTATAAGAACAGAGATGGCAAGAACAGTTTTTGCCAGTTTTAATAAAATGCCTGTGCTGAAAGAAAATACCCTTAAATTTAAGAATCCGCACGACCAAATGTTATATATGATCCATAGTAAGATACGACGCCGAAACGTCTTCACTAAAGATTAGATCAACGGACCGAATTGAGGCTTTTGTAATGAGGACGATTCAAAAATTATTACGAATCCCCTGGGTGGAACGAATCACAAATGAGAAAGTATTACGCAGGGTCCAAACACTGAATGCGAACTATTACAAATAATAAAACAACGAAAAGTTTGATACTGAGACATATACTACGAGGCAAAAAGTATGAAACACTAAGACCTATTCTAATGGGAAAAATGGAAGGAAGAAGAGGACCAGGAAGAAAGCAACACTCGTGGTTAAGAGACATAAAAAATGGTACGAAGTCTGTCTACACGCTGCATAGCGTAAGACACTTGACTTGATTAAGTAGAATCAGGAGTGTATCGCTCACGTGGAAAACATTTTGGACGATATCATCTTCAAAAGTGGTTGATGACTAAGTGGTAAGCATTGTTCTGTGTGATGATACAATACAATAAGACATTGAACAAAATCTATGTTTGTTCTTTTTATTGCTGTTTCGAAGAGGGAAAATCATTCTGTCGGGCCTTACACGTAACCCTACAGCGACTATTTCAAAATCAGCAGTGCTAATTAAATCAAATAAGCTACTTTAAAAATAATTCATTAATTACACCATAAGAGGCTTTAAGATGCACCTACCCATATAACGGCGTCACGCTTGTATACAAACCTGTGCTCGCTTAACACCTGCAAAGGGCGAATTTGCACAATGCAATTAACTGCCTCCGTAATGCAGTGTACAATCCACGTTGCCGTTAAGCCCGAAATTTACTAACTAGTACTAATCTCAAGTTGCGTGGTTTAATTTATTAGTTAAGCCGGCCTTAATGGCACACAAAAACAATTACAGGAACAGCTCATTCCACTGATCTAATAAGAAGCGAATGTATTTCAGCTGTAATCAAATGCAAATGAGTTGCACTCTACAATACGTGCATTGTACCGACCGGTCTATGCAAAAAATAAAGTGTTAATGTCGCAACTATTTAATTCAATCATCAATTACCAGCTAGTAAATTGTCGACAATATTGAGTGGTCTATATTTAGATATTTAATTAATAAAACTCATTGTACTTCTTAATCACATCAATTACTTTAGGGGGTGTTTAATCTGTATAAGTCGGCATTGCCCTTTGTTTAATAATGTTAAAGCAAAGAAGCAACTGCTAAAAGTCAAATAATCAGCACACAGTTTGTGTGGGTTATTAAAAGTTGTAGTAACTACGTAAGTAAGTTTAAATCGAGACTTTATGGATGTCTTTGTTGTCTTAGAATACATGATTAAAGGCTACTAACTGGAAATAAAAAAATTGAAATAAAATATTACTTACATTTGTTCATCACATCTAAATATAGTTCCAAGTGGCTTATTCCTTGTCAAAAGCAATTTTTTCGAATCTAAATATTACTTTCAGCTGGTTACCGTCCTAAGTTTTGACAAGAAAAATGTTTCACTACGTTTAGCAATGAGACCCCAACAATTAATATGATAAAAAAGCATCAGCAAGAAATCACCTTCGGGGTCCTTTTCAAAAAGTAAATTAAAGTTGGGTTACAAATGTATGAACGCTGAGAAATACTTTAAATAAAATTGAAAAGCTTTGCATCTGAGCAACAATCAACAAGAGAAAATGAAAAATAACAGAGAATCCGAATACACCCAGCCGCATGTCATCAAAGCGACCATAGAATAGGTATGAGGTTGAGAGCAGTTGAAAAAGAGTCAGTGCCCAGAAGTTGTTATACCAAGTAGTAAGTTTATACGGAACGCATTCGAAATTAACCATCAAATTGTCCTAGCAATGCGCCTACTTGGAGTAGGACTAAACAGAACTTTAAAGTTTTGTGCGTTTATGGAATTGGCCGATATTTCATTCATTCTGCAATAAACTAGTGGATATGATTTCGATCGCAACAGTACGACATACCAATATGAAGAAAGCAGCACAAAAAGAGTCAATTTAAAGCAATTACTGTTTCCGGTGCTGGTTCGTGGAGGAAACGCAAATCTTCGTCGCTCTTTGAAATTACGTCATTGATTGGATGGCTTACAGGCAAAATCATCGATGTCGAGGTAAAATCGAAATACTGTAAATCTTGCGTGTACTGAAAAAGTAAAATAGGAACAACTGAATAAGAAGCGTGGCATAAAACTCACGCCGATGAATGTCAAGCAAATCATGAAGGCTCATCCGGTAAAATGGAGGTTGACACTATCATTGAAATGTTCGAGCGCTCTGAAAATTTGCACGGTCTACATTGCAGACGGAGATAGCACAACCTCCAAAGGTATAGTGGATAAAAAACCGTAAGAAAATTTTGAAGTGCAAAATAAAGAATGTATTGATCACGCGCAGAAAAGAATGGGAACCCAATTGGGAAATTTTGAAATCTGGGCTACCTTATTTCACAAATTGTCAACCGATTAGAATCCACAGCACGAGAAGTGCTCAGAGTCTCGGTGCAATTGGAAGAAGGCGCAAGCGGTCGATTCATTAGATACCTTCCATCATAAATTGCCACTTTCTCAGGAAGCTTTTGAAGCAATGAAACCTATTTATGAGGAGCTGAGCCGAGAAGAATTATTAAACCGTTGCTTAGAATAGCAACGAAAGCTTCAACGCTACAGTTTGGAATTTGGCTCCGAAATCGTATTCCGGCGGCAAAAAGTCTTGGATATAGCAACAAATATTGATGTGTGTGTTTTTTTAATGATGATCTAACTGATATCCTACAGATTATGAAATTTTTGGAGATGGATATTGGTACCCAATCATATAATTTTTGCTAACCGCATAAGGCTCGCCAAGCTGTCCTTGTCATAAGCGGCGAAAAAGGCACGTTTCAACATAAAAGCGGTCAGGAAACAAAATGAGGAGAAGAATTTGAACTTGGAAGGGCAACTTTATGGTCCTGGGGTAGCAGATTAATGGTAAGAATTTTCTAAGAGTAGAATTTTTCATTTGTTCATGTCTTTAACACATTTCAAAACTTGAAACGCTTTTTCCTCAAAATATAATTATTCAAAACGCGGCATAACCCCCAACAATTTCCAATCTTTCTATTTGAAAATATAACCATAACTTTAAAATGACATTTTAAAAGTGAACCACGTAGGGATTTACGATAAGTTAATTTAAACAATATTCACTATCAAATAATTGTCCTTTATTGGTAAAAATTGAACATATTTAATCAAATACTCGCCAATTACACAAAAATCAATATTTTTAAAATCCCCTGTGGTTCACTTGTTACACGCATGCAGATTAAAAATTTTTCCAGATTAAAATTGGCACCAATTACACTGCGTGCCGCAGAGCGCCTCACATTCAACATGGCTCGGGAGAATTGATGCAGTGTCGCCATTTTGTAATATTTTCCTATGAAAATTTTTTGTAATATACTATAATTAAATAATTAAATCATTATCCTAAGTATCAATTCTCTATCACCATTTACTGCCCAAAAAAATAGCCGAAAAAACGCTTTCTTTTAGGCCGTTACAGTGGTATTGTTCCATAATAAACAACTTCATTTGGAAGACTTTCAGTTTAATTCATATTGTATTGAAAGGTACCAAAAGATCATTGTTTCTGAATGGCTGCATAAGAATACCCTATCAACTATACAATATGTCCAATTACATTACCCGATCTTGTTTCTACGTTGTTTTTTTTAAATATTTTACTAGTGACAAGTAAAAACGCTCATCTATTAGACAGGCTCTTAATTGGCTTAGAAACGTGAGTAGCATTTTAGATCACATTTGGAATGCATATCTACTACCTCAAAACTTTCAAAGTTACCACGTACCTCCAAATTTCTTGTTTAATCTTGATTATTTACGTATATTCTCTTCTTTCTGTTACTCCTATCTACTTTATTTAATGTTGTTTAGAAAATGCATTAAATTCTTAGCCTTTCTAATTTATTACGACGCCACAAACTATACGTTCTCTGTTAAAGTTAAGAACCTCAAAAATCCCTATAAAACCAGCACATCAGGTTTTGAAAACTTTAATTAATTACTAAGCCCTTGCCCCTTTTCTTTCGAATACATAATCAACCATGATTAATGTGCAGTGGTGAAGTAGTGCCTTCAATTTGAGTTTACTGCTTCAATGCAGATTTTCAAAAGAAAAATTAATGTTTAGAAAACATAATATACCATTACATTATTTTGTATAAAATCTAATTAAGAAAAAATCTAGTTTAACATTTTAGAAATGCGCGAAGTATTATGTAATGCAATACAAGGCGCTTTGGTCCTAACTGTTTTTAAAAGGCCTATCAAATATAAATCGGATTTTTTTTTAATTTATTGAAGCACCATAAATACCATATACAAAATTATTTTCCTACACAATCTCGTGACTTAAAAACGCATTTCTTTCTCAAGGCATGTTTTTTGTTCCGCTGTGCTAAAATGAACGTTGTAACAACAGCCAATGGTGAACTAAAACTTCAACAGCAACAGCGTCATCAAATCTCTGTCCTCCAAGAGCTTCTTTTACTAATTCCAACAAATAATAATATTAGGGCGACAGATTTATAACGTAGAAATTATATTCTAGTGTAGTCCAGAATAAATCCTCAATTTTGGTGGAGTTTTGGCAGTCACATAAGGTTTGGCGTTATTATGAAGCAGGATACCCTCTCGAATTGACAATGTAAGCACTATTTCGTCCAAAAGTTGACAGTAGCACGCGACGTTCACAGTACGCCATTCATAGAGGGTATCGATATGCCAAACCCTGTTAAATTAAAAAACACAGTAGTAAGAACCTATCCACTTGAGAATCAAGTTTTGGTTTTGACGAGTGCAGATTTTTGTTTCCTTGAGTGCTCCATACTGTTTTATTGCAAATAATGATCCGGTGTAGCCTCGTGGCGTAATAATAGACGTTTGTATACCTCGAGAAGTTGCTGTTTCTGATTTTTTAAAGACGAGAAATCCATCTCGGGGTACTTTTCGAAATCTAAGATCATTAGTAATGTTGTTAAACACTGCTACAGTGTATTTTGACCTCGGAAACAATTTCAGAAGCTGTCAATCGACGGCCATTCTCGAAAAGCCGAAGAACAATGCAAATATTTTCCTCATTCAAGATGGTCCTTGAGAGACCTCGGTGATCTTCTTTTTCAACTATTTTTTCCAAAAATTGCCTATTGCATACACCTGTGTCTTTTTAAGAGTGGTGTTTCCACACTATGCTTTAAGCCTGCTCATAATTTTGCAAGGTTTTACAACTTAATAATCGTTGAGGGTACTTTTTTCTCTGACATAGTAGTACTCACTAAAGAAATGGTAGCGCAAGGTATCTTGCGAAAAAATCCCCTCCAAGCAACCCTACCTGCAACGCTCGGAAGCCGAGCGTCCCCCCGTTCACTTTACGATGCATCAAAAGAAATTCTGGTTTATATTTATTCTTGTAAAATATACTAACAAAAATCATACTTCTAATAAATAAAAAAAATAAATAAGAACAATTATTTTAATTTTTTATTAGATAAGTGAGAACAAATTTATCCAAATATTTGCAACAACCTAATAAACAAAAAGCAAAAAAAATTAAAATAAGAATTTACGCCATTTTAGTCAGCTTCGGGAATATATATTTTTCATTTAACTGCTTAGAAAAAAGCGTTATTAAATTTTGTCCACACAAAAACGTTCCTCTACTTAATGTTGAGAGAAACATTCAGCGAGTAATCCTTGTAGATCGCTGGTTTAACTCCCTTCTCTACAATTAGAAATATTGTTGGAATTTGCTTGTTGGTCTCAGAAAAAGTTATATATATGTTCCGGTTTATACCGCCCTGTGCGGCTTTCCGGTTCTCAAACGCCACATGTCTCGATTTTGAGCACCTTCCTCTTGTACTTGATAGTTGATCATCGCATCTTTTATTCCGTTATTCCACGATCTTCTAGGTTTTCCTCTTTTCCGTTTTTCTTTGAAGATTCGTTTCGGCCATCGTTGGTCATCCATCCTCATCAAGTGTCCAAACCATTTTAATCTTCCCCTTTCAATTCTGTCCGTTATTGTGTCTGTGGCTCTCATTCTACGCCGGATTTCATCATTTGTAAGATGTTCCCTTCTGGTTACCAGCTCGCTTCTTCTAAGGTAGTCCGTCTCTACGGCCTGTAGTTTTCTTTTATATTCATTGTTAATTGTCCACGTTTCACAACCATAGCACAGCACCGATTCTACCAATGATTTACCTATATGTATTTTAACTTTCCTCGAGATATGCTTATCCCACCATATCGAATTTAAGCTTCCTAGTACTTTACGACTGGTTTTAATTCTGGTTTTTATTTCATCCTGGCCTACCCCGTTAGTAGTTATTAAAGTTCCTAAATATTTAAATTGTTGAACTTGTTTAATTTCATCCGTATCATTTACTATCACTTAAAAATTAGCATTGGTGTTTATTGCTATATATTCTGGTTTTTCTATGTTGATACTTAGGCCCCATTTTTCGTATGTTTTATAAAGTCTCCTCAGCATAAATTCTAGGTCATAAGCATCCTGTGCAATCACAACCTGGTCGTCAGAGAAATTAAGAGTAAATAAATGGGTATCGTTAACTGGTATGCCCATTTCCCTTACATCATTTTTCCATTTTTGTAGGACTACATCTAAATATGTGTTGAAAAGCAGTGGGGATAGCGTACAGCCTTGTCTTAGACCTTTCGTTGGTATAAATGGTTCCGAAACTTCTTTTCCACTTTTTATATAAGCTTTATTGTCTCTATACATCTCTTTTATGATGTATATAAGTTGTTCATTTATATTCATACTGTATAAAGCTTCCCATAATTTACTTCGAGGTACTGAACTTTTTTCAAATGCTAAATGAGTTTCTTCTCCCATTGCTATTCTTTTCTCTATAAGTTGTTGTAGCACGAAGATGTTGTCAACGCATGATTTACCTCTAGTGAAACCACTCTGCACGTCACTAATTTTCCCTTCCAAATTTTCCTGTAGTTTGGTCATCAAAACTCTTCCAAATAATCTGCTAAAAGTGCTGTTAATGCTTAAACCTCTGTAATTCCTCTCTAATTCCTTCCACTGAGTTGGTATTTCGTTTTGTTTAATACAGTTGTTAAAGAGACTTGTTAATCTAGTTATTAAATTATTTCCTCCATATTTAAGTAGTTCTGCTGGGATTTCACCAGGACCAGGCGCTCTTCCATTTTTCATTTTCTTTAGCGCTACTGGATGTCGTTTTCAGTTATTATAATGTCTGATTTAATATTCCTTCAAATGTTGCATTCATCTAGATATTCAGCTACGTCTTCCTTTAATAATTTATTATGTGTCATCCAAGTAGGTGTATCAATATATATTTGATTTATATTACTATTGTCTGTCTTTAGCGTTTTTAAGCATCGCCAGACTTCTGTAGATTGCGCTCCCCCTAACATGCTATCAATTTCTATGCATTTGTGTTCCCATGTAGCATTTTTATATTTGGAAATTTTTCTCTTTGTTATTCTGTTTAGATGTTTATATTCTTGCAATGCTTCGGCAGTCTTTAAGGCTAACCATTTATGGAATACGTTGTTTTTCATTTGAATATAGTTATCTATTTCTTCATTCCACCAGAGCAGTATTCTTCTTCTTTCCTTTTCTATTCTTCCCAAAGCTTCAGTTGCAGATTGGTGAATTAATTCATGGGTTCAATGGGTTCACTTTCTATGTCATTACTCACCATATTTGCTTGTAATTTCAGTTTTAATCTGTTGCTGTAGAGTTGACTAATACTGTCTTGCTTAAGTAAGTGAAGCTTATATTTTAGATACGACTGTGTAGTTACACTTGTTGATGATGTTAGAAAAAGTTCTAAATGATAAATCGTTTGAACTATTCGTGAGCAAGTATAAAAATATTTTCGGTAAAGACCAATTAAAATAAACTTTCCACGTCACAACATATTGCATAGACGCTCATTTTGTCTACTCTATCAACTCCTCATGCTGTATATGCGCTTTATTAAAGTCCTCGCTTTTGTCATTTTTATGTTAAAATCTTAAAAATCATTACATAACTTGATCAATCCTAAATCCTAATCCTAAATCTTTAAAGGAGAACTGAATAAATTGTAACGTAAAACAATATTATTAGATTATGATAAAAAAATTTGACTTTCAATTATTAAGTGGCGAAGCGAAGCGGAGTCGCTTACTAACTTCATGTTATCCGTCCGTCTGTCCGTTCGTCCGTCCGTCCGAGCAAAAACTCGAGAACGGCTGGCAATTTCCAAATTTTGTTTTCGCCAATCGACAGGTGGCCAAAAAGGCTTCTTTGCTAGTGATTTTGAAACTGATTGGACAAAGGTCAACTAGAGGGTTCTCAAATTTGGAAGACTGCTTCGCCACTTCGCTATGCGTTGCAAGCTTTGCAGGTTTATTTTACATTCATCACAATCACATAAATAATATCTAATCTAACTTTTTTTGGTTACTGACAGGGTACAGATTTTTGACTATAAAAGATACGTAAGTCACACCTGTCAAAATTTTTAACAAATTTATTTATCTAAGCATAATATCAAAATCATCTTCATCAATGTTAATGCTGCGGTGCATTTTGCTTTTCTTATTTACAACTAAATTGTATTTGAAGCAAGTAATCAATGCAATGTTCAAATGTAACTGTTCATTCTGTTATAACTTACGATTGTTAACGTTGATGAAACCTTGTTACATTGTGCTTTTATCTCATAAATGGATACTTAGAAAATGTTATAACTGTAATTGAATCATCAATTGGTTAGTCAATTATAATAATTTTCTATGACTATGACTTTACATCTACCTTTTCTGTCAATTTATTTTAATCCTATTTGGATTGAAAGATTGTATCATTTATACAAAAACTGCAGTCAAATTTCCTAGTTTTTAATAGAGAAAAAAAGAGCGTTGCCTACATTCCCTTAAAAAATACAGTTATAGTTAGACAAAGCAATCAAATACATTTATTTTCAACTAATTTTTTATTCAAACTGAATCTGTGGTGGAATCTGGTTCAGTTTATTTTTTTCCCTATGTACCGAAAATATATTGTCAAAATTAAGAAGCTTAACACAAAAAAATAGTTGTCAAAGCCAAAGTTAGTGCCGAGTTACTTGTACATTCAGCAAAATACATACTGAAAATGAAATGCTTTTATCTCTGATTTTCTTGAATCATAATGTAATAAGACTATTTTTCATCTCTCCTCAGTCCATAACCTTAAGAAAACCGCAAACTTCTTTTTAATTTAAAAATCTAATTTAAAATTATTTAGATAATAAAATAATGCATTTATCCTTTGATTTAATTTCTAATAGTAAAGTAAACTCCATTCGTTTTCTAATTTCTGCATAACATCCCCACAGGTACAGTGGTGTGAAGGAGTCTTGCATAGCTCAAACTGAATATATAATATACTATTTTCGATTCAAAAAGATAATATAATTGGAAGGCAAATTTATTACTATTACGAAATTATATAAATGAAATAGCAGAATACAACAGAAATGAGAAAATTACTGAATCCACTCGTTCTTGATCGAACTCGTTAGTTTTTATAACTCCTTCGAAGTACAACGATGTCAAGTTTGACTTTACATTAAGTTTGTTATTATTGTAGCTTTCTTTTTAGATGTAATTTGCCATAAGTTTTTAATAGGAGTAAAATCCGGGGATTGCGTTGACGGTTCACTATGTTAATTTTATTGGTCGTCGCTATGATCTTCGTCTCCAAGCATGCCTTCCCCACTAGGCAACACGTCACTTTACAGTACCTTGTGGCTTTAATTATCCTATACACAATATTTAGTTGACCAATTCCTCCATACCATAACAACTAAAAAGTTTACATTTTGGTACATATCGTTCTTTAGAAAACGTCTCAATATATTATTCATCATTAAATTACATTCTGTGATTCCCTTTCTACATCATTTAGCCCAATTTAAATGGTCTATATTCTCTTAATTTACAAACAAATGAATATCACTTTACAATGGGTAGTATTGCACCATAATTAAGTCAATTAATTGTAATTAAAACTTCTACTTGCCATAATTATATTTCTTAGTGCAGTATGATCTCGTACTGAGGCTTTCTTTGGTCTCCCACTACTTTTCAAAAAGATGATAAGCGATAATAACTGTCAAATAACTGAGAAAAACATACCAAAATGTACATTATAACAAAAACTTTTTCACGCCTCTGTACTTAACTCTATTGCAAATGTTAGATGATTTTTTACTAGACGAGACATAGTTACTAATATATGCATTAGTATGCTCCACGAGTTCACAAGTTATTTTTGTTTGTTTCCATACGGGACGCTTGTGTATGCAAAATGCCACTAATTTTATTAGTGGGACAATCATGGAGTGTGTCGATCCCTACTTGATCCGAGAATTCACATTTTCCTGCATATTTGCAATTTCATGCTTTTAAAAAGTCTTCAAAATCCCGTACGTTGGCTCCCTAGAAGTTGTCCAATTTTATCGTGTGCTCAATATAGTGATTCATCAGTTTATTCTCACAATAAAAGTATAATACATCTATAGACCTGATAATATTTCTAATTTTCTAGCTTGGAATTTCAGTTGTCTTCGGTAATTAAGAAGAAATTTTGCATGGATGTTTTCAAAGTTTGTCCGCTCCCTATTGTGGTTTATACGGTTGCAACTTTTTGAGTATCGACCGAAAATGTTTAATCTTCTCTACCTCAGTTAAAAAAGCGTATGAGTGATTTAAATTTTAACTTCCAAAAATGAAAAAGGCTAAATAAAAACTTGTTTGCGGAAGAGGGTGCCGTTAATTTTGCTGCAACTTGGAAGTGACAAAGATTATATCCTATATGATAATCAATTAGTGTACTACGCCTACAAGAGCAAAAAAACGATTTTTTACATCTCTATTAAAAAGTACCCGCCATTTGTGTAGTAATTTATGTAAAAAAATGAAGACGAGAACTATATTACAAATTAGTTGGTTATCTTTTATTTAAGAGCAAAAAGCTGTGCTTTACAATAGTTGCTTACACACTGTTTTCTACGCCATCTTTATTTGTTATTTTATGATCCATTAGACTTAATTTAAAATATGGTCAAAATGAGAAAAGATAAATGTTCCCTTTTACTCGCTCCCACATCATCTATTCCAAAAAGTCGTGAAATATATTTCAGTCAAGTGAGAACGATTATAAGTTACTTCAACTTAATAGGTTGTTAATAATATGCGAATAGGTAAGAACAAAAGTGTTTCAGCCTAGAATAATTGAGACTACATGAGAACTGACAGACGCAGGCAAGGTACTTGAAAATGATAATATTTCAGGACAACTGAAAAAGCCCCTATAAGGTGCATAAACTCTTGTTCTTAGGTGACTCTTCAGAGAACATTTTGATGTTTTTGTTTGCCTCTCTCTAACCTTTTATTAGGAAAAGTACATATTTCATTAGAGATATTTTTCTTCAATGTCTATGCAGTTTTGTCATCTATCCAATACTTCCCGTAAAGCTGTTACAAAGCAATATTTGGGTGCAGCACGGCACCATTTGTGAAAAGCCAACCGAAGTACGTCGTTGAAGAATTTTTTCCGTGTATTGCCTATTTTATTACGTCAAATTAACCACAATTATTCGGCGCAAGAACCTACGAATGTAGAGCGTAAGGTAACATGGTGTATCTGAAAGCATGTAGGATGACTAACGTGCGGCTGCGCATTGTCACGTTGAAGCAACGTGTCATGTCTTCTATTTTTCATGACGGCATTGTTAAATACAAATACACTTGTAATGTTCTTTCGAGAGAGCAGAATCTCCTTCTAATTTCAAAAACAATAGCCATTTACTTTGAAATAAACAATCTCAGTCTTGGCTTCTTGAGACGACGGCTTCCGATGTGCTGCCATTCCATAGTCTGTCGTCTTTTTCTACTTCTGCTAGAATTATAATTCGTCTGCTGTGACGGACACTCAAAGAATGTCTCCCGACCGAAACTCTATAGTTCAAACAACTATAGATATACCTACATATACTTCTGCTTCTGCCGAGCGATGGGAGAATGGGGAAGCCATTCTAGGTATACCTTTAGCATCTTTCAAATTCTCCTGGATGATGGTAAACAAAAATCCGCCACACAGACCTGTTGCATCCGTCTGTGCGTGGTGCTACTCGTCTGTTTGCCATTATCCAGTCGAACACCCTCTAAATAATATGCAATTTGCTGCGTTACAACAAATGGTTGTTAACTTCGTTTGCATGTCCATAAAGTACTCACTTTCTCCTTCCAAAAAAACTTCGCCGTCTTATCCATATAGTTAATTACATAGTTTTTCGCTCACTATCTTTCATCCCCTGCGTTCTAGCAACGTCATCTAGTGGCATCACTTGATGTTATAATCTTCACTGCACTGCACTGAATATTTTTTTATTCTGCAATACAACCGGATTTTTGAAAAAGAATGTCAATCGTTTATGAACGTCCTAAATAATAATGAATGCTATATCACAAGCACAAGTCAGTGTTACTGATTTTTAGCGCAACAAAACAGTTAAAAGGATGTCTTGATATAATGTCAGTAAATATTGTAATGTTCATAAAGTCGTAGTGTGCAGATATACGAGGAAAATGTGTACAGAGTTTTAGTTACAAAAAAAATATTTACTATGCTGATAATAAAATTGTCGAAAATAAGACGAACACAGTGCATAAAGCCAAACGTGTTCATATATGAGGCATCCGTAGCAACGGACAAAAAGCAATTATTGTTTATAATCAGATATTAGAAATCAAGTATTTTTAAAATACCGTTTTTTGCAGCAAAATATAAAATAAACGCCACGACATTAGGCCAACATCGAAAAGCTCATTTTTAAATATCTCTTCTTTGTTTTCACAGATAAATATATTAAGTTTAACTTTTAATCAATTAAAAACAAAAATACATCCAAAAATCAAGCGATAATATTGTAAAAGGAAATTTACAATTTCACTAGATCTACTACTAATCAAATCTCTTACCCCCATACAATAGCGGCCTATTAATAACAATAGAAAACACGTGAACGCCTTCACTGATAAGTGGAACCGGGAGATAGTCGGTCAACCATGGCACTGATCTTGAAAAACGCGACCGGAACAATTTACTGCTGGCTTTACGACTTCCTGCATCAACTTGAACTCATAAAGATGTGAAAGCAGATATATGTAATTATCAATGATTTTCTGAGAAAAGCAAAGCCTCTCTGTTACTTCCATTCACTATTGATTTAACTGTACAATACCACGGCACAAAATCACCGAATGTCTCGAGAAATATATTTCCGGCTACGTTGGCTTCGCTGAAAGGAATTTGCTGGATAAATCTCTTCCGCTAGTTAATAATTCATTTTCAGTTTATTATTAGAATTCAGATGTTAACATATAAGTGACAATAGCAAAGAGTTTTCAAGCTACAGCTTCACAACAAATTATTTTGATTGTAACTAACAATAGAAAAGTCGCCAAAAAAGTATATCAAGGCTCAATTACACAGAACAGCATAGCCAGAAATAGAAACAAAATAAATAGCCAGTAAAACGACAAAAAAACGTTTCAGCAAAATAAATTCAGCTCGTGAAGCCTACAAAATGCTCTCTGGAGATTCCCCGCCTTAAGAAGGGCAAGTGAATGTTTATGGGAATTTTCGCAATATTTACAAGAAGCTGGATTTTGGGGGAGCGCATGATCGAGGTAAGTTATGATGCTTCTAACCGTTTGATCTGGATAAATGGCATGACGAGCAAATTCAATGCCGTTATGGCTGCTGTTTTATGATCCTGGCTTAGTTGCGACTGAATACGAAAAACATTGACTAGCATTTAACGATCTGTTCATACATCCATTCATCAGGTTATTTTTTATTTGTTGACTAAAAGATTGCCTTTTAGTAGTTTAACTACTCAAGGTACAAGCAAAAAGATTCTAATCTTCAGTACTTTAAATTCTGCTGCATCCTTAAGCGCCACAATGACTAAATAATCAGCATTTAAGGCACGTTAGGTCATTATGCTAGCAGCAGGTTTAATGTTCTACGCCGATATAGGCGCTTGATCGCTCACATATGTCAAAAACGTCCCGAATTAACACAAATGAGAACTCCGGAACGGAATAAATATTAGTGCAAATAGCTAAGTGCAAAAATAGAACAGACGCGATGCAAATTATGTCCCTATTAGACAAGAGACGCAGTTTCTTGCTAATGAAGTCATCAAAGAGGCTTCTCGCGAGTTCTTTAATGGCGCAATCATTACAGAACTTAAGTATATCTAGCCATAATAGCTCGGCATTATCCGAAGTAAGCTGCGTATTAAAATTGTTTGAAGAGTCTTAAAAGCGTAATGAGGCACTAGACTAAACGAATTTGAGCGAATCTCGAATGAGTGGACCGAATTTTTTATTTTTTAGCCATTGACTGTGCATATTTTATTTTTTGAGAACTTAAACTACTTTTCATTGTTCATTTACAGAGGTGTGTCTTCCATCACTTCAAAAATTATGAAAAATTGAACATATAACGCACTATTTTCAAATGTTTCTCTGACTAACCCTCTATATTGCACAGGTAATCACAATAATATCATAAAAAATCGCAATAAAAAATTTGATCAAAAGATACAATTAGAAGGCAAATTTCATCGTTTCATCATCGTTTGCGCATGGAATTCACTATTTCTGCAAGTCATTCATCGAAATACTGGGTGAGCTATAGTTATGATACTAATAGTTAACATTTTTTTTCAAATTTTAAAAAATTATGCTTGGGAGATTAATGATAACTCATCTCTAATGAAAGGATTCAAATTGTTGAATTCTACCTTGAAAACCAGAATTCCAATGTACTCATATTACGAGCTTACAAGCGCTATTTCCAAGTTAGGAATCCACGACAAAAACTGCTATACTGAAAATATTTTCTTTTTTTTTGCAACGGAGTCTGTGGGTAACCTGTTATGAAGCGAGGGACCACGTACTGTACACACGTTCCAAATTAGGATGCGGGTACAGGGGTACAGGAAAGCATTCTTCAAAAAGACTTTGACTAGATGACATTCAGAAGAATTTAGAATCTCAGAACATCATTATAGATCTTCCAAGAACAATCATGACAGGGAACCAAACAGAAATGGCCTTGAGTACTGGACAGGACTTAAATGTCCACAAGGTGCTAAGAATCTCCCAGCCTGTTAGGATCGCTACTTGGAACGTAAAAAGTCTATTTCAAATGGGAAAATTTCATAACACCGTAAAAGAAATGAATAGACTAAAAATTGATTTCCTTGGGCTAAGTGAAGTTCGATGGCCTAACAATGGACAAATAAATACAGAAGAAGGAGAAATAATATATTATTCGGGTGATAGTAACACATTAAACCAACATGGTGTTGCAGTATTGGTATCTTCAAAATTTAAACAATATGTAGAAAGTTATCTCCGCTTTCCAATAGAATTATAATGTTGCAACTAAGATCTTCAAAAATAAAAATCAACATCATTCAGGTATATGCACCAACTGCAGAAAGTGACGAAGACGATATAGAAAAGTTTTATCATGATTTAGATCAAATTCTAAAAGTAACACACAAACACGATATGAACATAGTCTTAGGCGACTTTAATGCTAAAGTCGGCAAACAACGCTGTCAGGATATTGTAGGTGATTATGGATTGGGTGATCGGAACAACAGAGGCGAACGATTAATTCAATTCTGTCAAGAACACGATCTGGCCATAATGAACACATGGTTTAAACTTCCAAACCGTCGTCTATATACGTGGCGTTCCCCAGCAGATAATCCAGATCACATTATACGCAACCAGATAGATTATATTATAGTAAACAAACGATTTAGAAATGCTTTTAAAGCGGTAAAACTTATCCTGGTGCAGACGTGGCCTCTGATCATAATCCCGTAGTTGCCAATATCAAAATTACACTAAGAAAAGCACGAAAACCTTGTACAAAGAAATTTGACATTGAAAAGCTCAGAAACAGCGACGTGTTCGAAAGAGTGACGGAAACATTCAACAAACGTTTAAAAAGCGAATACAAATTTAATGAAGGCATAGAAAAGAAATGGGCAACTATCCGATCCATTTCAACAAGCACTTGTGATGAAATGCTTAAACCAGAAAAGAGGCAAAAAAGAAAAACTTGGATGACGGATACTATACTCGAAATGATGGAAAGAAGAAGAGTAATGAAATTATGCAATAATAGTGTTGCATGTTGGGAGTTGCACACAAACATAAAGAAAGAAATAAGAAAAGCAAAGAGTAATTGGTTGAAAATAAAATGTGAAAACATTGAACATCTGGAAAAATTACATGACTCAAGGAATCTGCATAAGCAAGTCCGTGAATTAAATGGAAGAGCGTATAATAATAACCAAGATAATATATCAATAAACTCAAAAGGAGAAATTCTTATCACAATAAAAGAATGGAAAAATTATACATACAATCTTTTCAAAGATGACAGAGGTGTTAAACCAAATACAAATGTAAACAAAGACAATATCCTAGAAATAACAAAGGATGAAATTATACAAGCAATAAAATCATCACAAACAGGAAAAGCCTTAGGACCAGATGAGGTACCTACTGAAATTATGAAACTGATAAAAGACGAAAATATCCCAATACTAGTAGATCTTTTCAATTGTATATATAAAAGCGGGACAATTCCAAAAAACTGGTTACACTCTGTGTTTGTAACATTGCCAAAAATTAATAAACCAAAACAGTGTAAAGATTTTCGAACAATAAGTTTAATGAGCCATGTTCTCAAAATATTCTTAAAAATCATACACCGCAGGATCTACAAGAAATGCGAAGAACGACTATCAGAACATCAGTTCGCGAACCTTTATTGTTTATGCGAATTTTATTAGAAAGATGCCGTGATGTAAATAAAGATGCATATCTGCTCTTTATTGACTACGAAAAAGCTTTTGACAAAGTCAAACATGATAAACTTCTTGAAGTATTGACTGCGATAAAACTAGATCAAGCTGATATTCGTGTAATAACCAATTTATACTGGCACCAAACTGCAGGTGTAAGAGTTGATGGACACAGTACGGAAGAAATGGACATTCTGCGCGGAGTAAGACAGGGATGTGTTATCACCCTTACTTTTCAACTTGTATTCAGAAGAGATTTTAGACAAGCTTTTGACAATTCTGATGATGGAATACTATTAAATGGAGAACGAATAACATCAATAAGATATGCCGATGATACGGTATTAATGTCTGAATCAGCTCAAGGATTGCAAAGAATGCTGGACCAGATATCAGTCATTAGTCAAGATTTCGGTCTCCATAAACACAACAAAAACAAAATCAATGGTGATCAGCAGAAATCCTCAAGCAACGCAAATAGTACTACGGCATAACAATAGAATAATTGAAAACGTATCTCAATATCGTTACCTGGGCTCATGGATAAACGATCAGTGTAATTGTCTGCAAGAAATCAAGGTGAGAATAGAAATGGCCCGCTCAGCATTTATGAAAATGAAAGCAACATTATGCTCTCACGAGATACATCTACAGATACGTATCAGACTATTACGCTGCTATGTGTACTCTGTGCTGTTTTATGGTGCTGAAACGTGGACATTAACGAAGGATGCCCTTAAAAGAATAGAGGCTTTTGAAATGTGGACATACAGAAGAATGTCCATGGATCCACAGAGTGAGTAACAAGGAAATTTTGAAAAGGATGCAAAAAGAAACAGAATGTATTGAGAAAATAAAAACAAATAAACTACAATACCTCGGCCACATTATGAGAAACACTAAATATCGGTTATTGCAACTAGCACTACAAGGCAAGATTAACGGCCGACGCCCACCAGGTCGCAGACGTATATCTTGGCTGAGAAATCTAAGAGATTGGTATAAACTGACATCATCACAACTGTTTAGAATTGCAGTATCCCGAATCATGATCGCAAACACTCTTTCCCGATGAGTATGCACTTGAAGAAGAAGAAGAAGAACATCATTACGACGATTACAAAAGGTTTTATATATATACAATTTTGGGGTACCAAAATCCCAAGAGTCACACAATCAATCCTCTAAAAGTCACTATTTAGTGTAGGGTGACATTACAAAAGGGAATCAGACTTTACTTTTTCGAGAACAATGATGAGAATCCTGTGGCAGTTGCCAAAAATGTTAGAAACTTTTATTTGTGCAGTTGTTGAGAACATATCTAACTTATAGTGGCAACAACATGGAGCAACTGTTCATAAAGCAGCTTTTAAGAAATATTTTTGGAGAAAGAATAATTTCACCCAATAGCGATTTTGAATGACCCATACGTTCGCCTGGTTTGACGGCTCTTGATTTATGTCTGTCGGGTTATTTAAAAGATCGTGTTTATGCTAAACATTCATGTAGAAATTGGGAACATAAATGAAAACACACTGGCTAGTGTGATATAAAATGTTATCAAAAGGGACAGTGTTTGTGAGGAATCCTAAGAGTATAGTTTATTGCGTTGAAAAACCAATGAAAATATTAAATATTCGTTATTTAATAATAATGTGACTTATCGTTCACTCCGTAGTAGGGTTGAATTAAATATTTAATTAATTCCGTTTTTTGTGGACTTTTAAATATGATGTTTGCGCTAAGGTTTTTTATTAATTTAATGATAATTGAAAATTGAATTAGTTTTGACCTATAGTAAGGTGTATTATTGATCTCGAAAATAAAATCTTCATCTCTAGATATGTTTTTCCCACTAGACACGTTGTTATTTTATATTACTTGTGGCAATCGTTATTCCGGATACGATATATAGTCGACCAACACCTTGCATTGGCATGTATCCCCATACCAGGGAAGCAGCTATGGCGAGTACATATTTTGTTAATTATTCTTCTCTAGAAAACCTTCAGTTAAACTATTTGTTCCTAAACAGCACCTTCTAACATAGATCTATAGCCCAGCTTCTATAGTGTCCAGCTGACTGCGGACAAAAGCGTCTTTACTTCTTAGGGACTTCGTCCACGGTCTACATTTTCTAAAACCATAAGTAAGCAATTTTTGCCTTATACTAGATGTACCATACTAACATTGGTATCTTGGCATCATAATTTAGTCAATTCAGTGGAACTAAAACTTCTATCGATTAGACTTTTTCTTGCAACAGCAACATATTGAACAGCAGTTTTTTATAGTAGTTTACTAGGTGGGTTTCAGCAACTTTTTTAAACAAAATAGACGTAATAATAACTACCAAATAATGAAATATAATTAAATAAGTTTGTATTATAGCTGAAATATTGTACGAGGGTAATTCAGGACCTTTTTTTACACCCAATTCATTTCTAAAGCAATATTTAATGCAAATTGTATTAATCAGTCCCATATTAAAATATGAATGCTTACTTTCTTCAATAATATATCGTAGTTCCTTATTAAATTATATATTTTTTAAATCAACCGACGGAGAATTTATAGGCATAGCGTTGAACCATATACTAAGACCTTAATAATAAACAAAACGTAACGGTAAAATAGAAAAATTTTCATTTTTGGGAGACCCTGCTAAAAATAAATAATGAAAGGAAAAATAGTGGGGGTAAGCATTAAAATTTAAAAGTTAAGGTAAAAAAAATTCTGTTTTGTTAGTCTACAAAAATGATGTAATAAAAGATTAAAATAAAAATTTAAGAGAGAGAAATGAAAAGGTATCATAAAGGAGCTACATATAACAATATAAAATTTAATGAAGCAAATAAAAAAAATATCAGAATATATGATAATCCTTCATGATCTGTTCGTAACTCTGTATCAAAATTGCTCGACACTCAAGTCAACTCTGAATGATCTTCAGAAAACAGTGGTAACTTTAATTGCTAATATTAACATCCTTTCCCACAATCGTTCATTCTTCTAGTCCTTCAGTGTGTATGTATTTTATTATTATTTTATTTCGTACATCGGTTATGTAGCAATCGCTAATACAGAGTGTAGCAAAATCCCCTCCTTAATTTCAAAAGAAAGTTATAAAGCGGAGGGTGGAAAAATCAATTCCATTACCTAGAGAGACCCTGAGTAACCAACATTTCATGGACAAACAGATAAAGCTTTGCCGTAGAAGTAAACATTCGGAACGACTGTTCTGATCGAATTTTGTTGTGGGTAGCAAATTTCAAAGGTACCGGTTTTGTAGAGGGAAAGACAGGAGGAAGACCTCGGAGTGCGCTGGGAAACATCGATACAGTAAAACGTTCAGTTTTGTTGCCTTTTGAGGTAATTTGTGCGCGAACATACCGTTGCTTTTCAATTGGACGGAAAATTTTACCTTAGACCTTAGTCCTCATCCATACAAAATGATAATTGTACCACTCTTTCTAAAAGTAATTGACAAAATCGGCTAGAAATGGGCGAAAACTTCTTGGAATGGGTCCTACATGACATAGCTGTCTTATTTAGAAGCGAAGCGCATTTTCACTTGTCGAAATGCCTTAATAAACAAAACTTTCGTTATTGGAGTAATAAAACCCACAAGATATCTGTGAAAGACCTCTCTACAGCAAATCTGTCAATGTTTGGTGGGCGATGATTAAAGTTGTAGTCATTGGCCCATATATTTTCGAGGAGGAAAGTCAATGTGCTGCTATCACTTCCAATCAATGTGTGAAAGTTATCATACAAATTTTCGTTTCGAATTTCGATGCACTCAAAAGCAACACAGCAAGAGCTTCGCTCACAGGATCCCACCCCTTGCAACTTCTTTCTATGGAGATATCTCATGGTTGTGATTTACAAATATCGCACCAAGACACTTTGAGCCCTACAAAATGCAATACGTCAAAATATCGGTTGTATTTCTAAACACATGTTGGAAAAAGTAATAAAAAACTTCATAATACAAGTTCAACAGTGTATCGAAAATGAGGGCCGATATCATATCCCCTTTAACAAACATTGAAATAATACTTTAATTTCTGTAGTTCTACTTTGTAAAAATAAATTTTGTATGTCTCCTTTCATTTTGAAGCATACTTATGGTTAAACAAGAATGGAAAACGTGCAAAGATATTTTAATACCCCTTTCCCCACCTCTTAATATATTGATAAATTAATATGAATAACAAAAAATTAAAAAATAAAAGCCAGCTGCAATTAGCGATTATAACATTTAGAAAAATCACATGGGTATAGAGTACATATATAGTCATAAAAATAAGTAAATAATGTTAAGCCTCTAATGCCCCACATGGGAGCACGGCCAGCCAACTGCGCCAACTTGTGCCATACAGTCACACATCCTTAAAAAATCTTTAGAAACATAAAAGTGTCAATGTTCAAAATTTATATTCTGTCACTCTTGATATCTGGAAATTTTTATAATTGTTTTTTTGTATTTTCTCATTTAAATAAAATATAATATTTTCATTTTGCTTATTATTATTTCTGTTATTAACATTTTTTTCGAAGTGTCTCTAAATCTTGTATTGCTCTACAAATAATCGGCATATTATCAGCAAACAGGACCAAAATTAAAAGTTTGGGTTTGTTTTATTTTGCCATTAGAACACAAACATTACAATTTACTAGAAAAAATGAGAGAATACAAAAGAAGTGAAATTAATGAAATGCACTGAAAATAAAATATTAGAGTTAATTAACAACGGACTATTAAATTATAAAAATGTATTTTTAAAAATTCCTATAAATTGAAATAAATACAAGAAGGGACATCATACCAGGATAAATTAAGAAGCACTGTAAATGCCTTTCGGAGTTTTTGCATTTTTAAACATTTTATGGCGTTTGTTCGCGATTCTCTCGAATGATAATCTGTTTTTAACAAGCATTAAAATGCAACAAGTGCCTATGTTTCTATTTGTAGATAAAATATTAATATACGGTGGAATACGCAGTAAAATGGAATTTGGGTTGAAAGTTATTCAAACGAATTTATGTCCTTCATTTACTAACTCAAGAGCTTTTAAGTGGTGGAATTTTAGAACAAATGTACATATGTAAATTATAAACCGAAAATGGGAGGTGGCGGGTTAGTTGGAAATCAAACTACAGCAAAAATAATAAAATCGACAAGTTTTGGTAAACCTTTAATCAAAGCACGATATATTTTATAAATTCATATTTTATGTAATTTGGTATAAGAAATTTTTTACATATAACTAATCATACATACAAATAGTAGTTTGGGAATCCAACTACTTTAGAAATTAGAAAACATTTTTATGAATATAAAACGAAAGGTGCAAGAGATCAAAACGTCATAACCAGTATTTTGCATAATTAATTTAGTATGAGAAAATATTATATAATTGTTCAATTCCGAAAAAAAAGCATTGAAGCTCAATTGAGCACTTAAAGGTATATTGTGGCAATAGATAGAATGTAAATTCCCTATTACATATTAGAATTTAAAAAAAAACCAGTAAACCCTATGTGATTAATCGATTAATTCCGAAGAAGCTGAAACATTAAAATAATGCCGTTTGAATTCTATCATCGCAGCAAGTTCGCATTTGTACATTTGGTATCCAAGCGTACATTTGTAAACTGCGTTTAAGAGAAAACAGCAGCTGATGCTAATTGTTGCAAAAAACTCATACTGAGCGATGAAGCACTTCTTTAAATGATTGTCGCATCTGGAGTAGTAAAACTCGAAGTGCTTATTCACGAAAAGTGCACTGTCTACTGTGCATTGTGGACTGGAAAAATCATTGGGCCGCACTTTTTGAGAATCAAACTGGCAACACTGTTGTTGTCAATGGTGTATACTATCGGAGATAAACCAACACTTTGATGCGGTTTCAACAAAATGGAGCTACATATTGCATATCCACACGATACACCGCTTTATTTCGTGTTATCTCGCAGAAGGGTGATATTGATTAATCACAACGGTCTTGCAATATAACTCTATTAGACTTCTTCTCTGGGACTATTTGAAGGAAAGGATTAATATCAACAAACCTGCTACGATTCTAGAGTTAAAAGAAACCATCAGACTTGTCATAGACCTGAAATAAAGCCGCATTTATGGCGCCAAAAGAATTGTCGCATGTCGATAGTCGTGGAGCGCATTTGGCTATTTCTGCTTTACATTGATAGGAGTAAAATTCGGATTATTCCAATATTTTATGTTTTGTTCAGGAACAACTTCCTGAAGTCCAATTTAGATCCCCATTGTGGCTGGTCAGTACAAGACGGACAGAGTAATTTAAGAAAAGTGTCGATGAAAAACGGTTGTGTTCGTTCGAGTGAAGGTTCACCATGTTGTTTATCATTCTGAATTATTTAAATTCATTCTCTCTAGTAACAATAATTGTAAAAGAAATAAAAAAGTTTAATTAGTAGACAAAGTAATAAAAAGAAGTTGGCGACATAAAAATCTGAAGAGTGTTTGAGGCAAGACGAGGAAGGTAAATTTAAGTTCACACATTACTTATTCATGTAGCCAGCCGATCGTTCATTCTGCTACGACTGGTGCTGTACTAATTACTCCATTACAACTGCGCTTAATCTCGGCCCGTTAAACCAACCCCCAACAAATTATGGCTGCCAGCTGACCAAGATTTTAATTAACAAGCGAAGTAGGCCAAAACACGTCGCGGCGCGAGATGGCGAGCGTGGCGGCGGACGGGAATCGATCCCGGCTGGCAGCCCAAAGAGCGGCCAAATTAGCGCCGCTTGAACTCTGACTTGAGGAATGTACTTTAATACCAAGGGCGGGCGACATGATCAACGAGGCAATTATCCCCCACGTACGTCTGCCCGGCGGACAGTTTGACCCCCGCATCCCGTAGCACGCGGGCCTTATTGCTTTATTTCGAGATCGGCATCTGCGTGGTGCGAGCCCGGGCCGCCTCTTCTGCAAGTGGAAGAGGGTCCGGCTTTTTGCGCGCCCAAAGCAATTACGCTCGTTACACGAAACAAAAACATTCCAGCCCCGAAGAACGCAGTTAGGGTAATTAAATGTCCATTGCGGGCTGCTGGCTTCTGCGAACGGAGAACAGTTCACTAACAGCCCATAACCTGACCACTGTATGGCTTACACGCAAAAGCAATTACGAGTCCACAGTTGTAATACCTTTAAAATCGTTAGTACTGAACTTTGGTTATTCAAAAGTGTATGTATATGAATAATTTTAAAAAATTCCATATTTATCATTGAGACTGCCCTATGCTTTTATGTATCGTAGAAAGCGTTGATGGGTTACAAATCGCATTATGTTAGTGATTTGCTAGAGTTCTTATATAGCATGTCACATTGCCTTGTAACGCCTATAAATCGTCCATATCCACACCAATCAAATCTGACTACAAGAAGTCATTTAACATCATAGAAGTTGTTAAAAAAAATGACCGAAGAGCGAGTGTTGTTCAAATTCATTACAAGCACGGCGAATGTTTCTTCGAAACTGTGCGCAAAGTAAATGTCATTGTTGAAAAAAGAAATGCATCAAATGAAATAATAGCAAAAAGAATAATTAAAAAATCTTAACAAACAGGTTCGGTTGCAAACAAAAAAAAACAGGTCAATCTCCTAAAACAGCACCGGGTGTCTTTTATAGAGGTATAAAACTTTAAGTTGGCAACACTTTTTTAACTGGCGGCCATTTTGTCAGCTGTCAAGTGATTTATGTTTAGTTTGGTTTGGCATTTCAACATGAATAGACTGACGCCTGAACAACGCTTCCAAATTGTGCAAATTTATTTTGAAAATCATGGTTCTGTTCGAAATACGTATCGCGCACTACGTCCATTTTACGGTCAACGTAATCGTCCATCAGAGCAATTAATTCGATTAACTATGGAACGTTTTCGCACCACGTTTACTTTAAATGATAATACGCATCCACAGAGACGTCGTACAGTGCGTACAGAAGAAGTCATTGCTGCTGTAGAGCGTAGCGTAAAGGAAGACCCGAATCAGTCTATCCGCCATCGTGCACAGGAATTGGATATGTGTCCATCCACTTTATGGAAGATTTTGCGGAAAGATCTTGGTTTGCGTGCTTACAAAATCCAACTCGTGCAAGAATTGAAGCCACACGATCACCTAGCAAGGCGTAGATTCGGTGAATGGGCCCACAACAAGATTGCCGTTGATCCCGATTTTCATAAGCGAATTTTGTTTAGCGATGAAGCTCTCTTTTGTTTGAATGGATACGACCATAAACAAAACTGCCGTATTTGGAGTGATGGTAATCCTCAAGTGTATGTTGAGACACCGTTACATCCAGAAAAACTGACTGTTTGATGTGCTTTATGGGTGGAATCATTGGTCCGTACTTCTTTAAAATCGATGCTGGTCAGAACGTTACAGTCAATGGTGACCGCTATAGAGCCATGATTACTGACTTGATGTGCAGGAGCTGTGGTTTCAGGAGCTGTGGTTTCAACAAGACGGCGCAACATGTCACACAGCTCGTGCCACAATTGATTTATTGAAGGAAACGTTTGGTAACCGCATAGTTTCACGTTTCGGACCCGTGAATTGGCCTCCAAGATCGTGCGATTTAACGCCGCTAGACTATTTTCTGTGGGGATATGTGAAGTCGCTAGTCTACGCCGATAAGCCCGAAACGATTGACCACTTGGAGGACAACATTCGCCGCGTTATTGCCGATATACGGCCACAAATGTTGGAAAAAGTCATCGAAAATTGGACCTCCAGATTAGACTACGTCCGAGCCAGCCGTGGCGGTCATATGCCAGAAGTCATATTTAACTTATAATGCCAGAAGATTATCTTTCGAATAAAGTAAATTTTATGTCAATTTAAAAAATTCATCTTTGTTTTATTCCATTTCAAAGTTCTATACCTCTATAAAAAACACACTTTAGAACTAAAGCCAAACAATCATTTGCAACGACGGATATTTGCCCATTGGGTGCTAGAAAATCAAAAAGTTGACGGAAATTTTCTTAAGAAAATCATTTTTAGCGACGAGGCCCAATTTTACCATAGTGGGTATGTCGACAAGCAAAATTGTGGCATACAGAGCATAGAAAATCATCGGGTCATTCAAGAACAGCCTCTGCATACCAAAAATAGGAACAGTTTGGTGTGGATTTTACGCTGGCGGAGTGATTAGGCCGTTCTTTTTTGAAAACGGGGTCGGAAACGCAGTAGCTATCAATGATGAACGTTATCGTGAAATGACAGTGGATTTTTGTAGCTTCATTTAAATGGCATGGATTTGTATGAATTGAGATTCAAGATTGCGACTTTACACCGTACGTTTTTTCTCTGGAGATTCGTGAAGACCAAAATTTATGCTACGAAAATAACGAATCGTAAATTAAAAGCAAAAAATGGGGCCAGTAATGTGAAGTTTCCGTGAATACGTTACTTTGTTACCTGACTAAGTTCCCACTTGCGTCGTACGAGGAGGGCGGGCGATTTCGGCTGGTTTACTTATCGCTTTCGACCTTCCTCTGTCGAACGCTGCCCTCCCCTTTGTCCTCCGGCCAATAGTCATTTCAAACTCGACCGTTTTAGTGTTGCTCATATTTTTGGAATGACACTTAGTATTCGTACCAAACTTAAAGACGTTTTCACGTCAAAAGTCGAAAAAATATAGGCACAGTTATACGAAAGAGTGATCGAGAATTTTGTCAGAGCCATGGAGGACATTGTAAAATATCCTATACCGCATTTAACGGCAATATTTACCCTTTAAAATAACTTCGCAACTTTGTCAACTAAAATTAATTCTAGCGTTTCTTTTGGGACACTCTTTATAGTAACATTTACAATTTATCCTTGTGTTCAAAAAAGCACAGAGTATTTTTAATAATTTTGTTTATTTGACATTAAGGCAGAAATAAATTTCCTCGGCAAAAAATAATCTCGAAAAAGTCGTCCTCCGTGATTTAATTTTGAAGTACCCAATAAGCAAATGTACAAAAAGCTTCAATGCCTGTATCAACCGAATGTTGCGAGCATGCAGAGCTAATGTTTCGTTAAAAGTGGCGGTGCTTTGGGTAATGCGTAATTGCTGTGAACAGCGTGGATTTGACATCCTCAGTCTCGCTTACACGAACTGCAGCTATATTTTCAGCTGAACGACCTGAACACGCACGCACAAGCGGCCGTACGTTCTACACAGGCCCAGTTTCTCGAATTTATGATGCAGCGCTGCAAATTATTTTCTTTGTTGGGCAACTATGTGGACCAAAGTACCTGCAAATTTCAAATTAACGAACTTTTTATTAAAACATGACAACCACAAGGGAATATCGTTATATAAATAAGGTCTTCTTAGGTAATACGGATTTGGATAGAAAAATGTACAATATTACACTGAAAAAACACCAATCAATATAAAAGAAATTCAATAATCACTTTATTATAGAATAAGACAAAAATATTTTTCGATTTTCTGCCGTTTATTCTTTCATAACACCTTTAATTAACAAATCGTTAACGAGAATAAATATTTGGAATTCTCAAAAAAGACTGATTTAAAGACACATTTTGTTCAAAAACGGCAAACAAGATTCAATTTTTCATGCGTAGATGAAATACACAAACACAATCTCTTTTTATATAATCTTTGTAAAAAATGAGGTGAGTTAATTTGAAACTCGCACGAAAGTCGTGACATTCGCTCCGAATTTCAATTTGATTTGTTAAATAGTTTATAAGTTACAGTATTTGCATTAACATTTTGCCTTTTTTCGATCAAGTGAAATGTTGATGAACAAAAAAAATGCAGAAAATTTTGCTAAAAATAAAACTAAATGTTACTGAAACGTTTAACATGGTGCAGAAAGGAGTCGGTCATCAATTTATCGAAAAAAAAATAGTATTCTGGTGGCATAAGCTGTTCAACTTGTCGTCTATTAACATCAGTAACCGAAGAAAATATCAAAAAATGAGAAACAAAGGACGAGAGTTTGCGGAAGATGTAAGCACATCAATAGATTCAGTAGACACAATTTTAAGTGGTATTTTTGACTTGGAGTGTTCGCTAGCAAAACTCAGCAATCATTATTCGTGAGTTTTCGCCAGGAATTCAAGAAATATTGCTCCTCAAGCACCGTATTCTCCAGATATGTTACCACGCGACATTTTCATGTTCAGTCGATTCGAGGATTGGTCGTGGATAGGCTTGGGACCATTTTCTACTTTCAAACCATTGCCGTTCAATGCATAATTTTTCCCGAGTTATGATAACACAATATATGGCTTTCAACTTCAAATCGCAGTAATACTGAGCGTCGATTGTTCGGTTAGAAACCAACGAACACTGGTGCTTTGTGATTCCAAAACAGTGTTACATACATCTTCATTTGCCCCTTCCTATTTTCTCTTTTGTACTCCAAGCTATAAGCCTCACCGCAAGTCAGTATTCCATGTAAAAATATATTTCGCTCCTCTTCATAATGAGGGAGGAGTCTTTGAGAGATCTGAAGTCGTGTATACTGCTGCGTAGTAAAGAAGAACGGAACCATCTAGTGCATACCATTTGAAATTTAAACACGCTTTTGACGATTGCAGCGATTTGTCTCATTAGCCTGATAAAGCTACGATGTACAAAACAAGTTCTAAAATGGCGCTAGGTACTGACTGTTCAGTTACCACAACTGCTACTAATAAAATAATGAAAGAATGACTGTAAATGTCAATGCTTACGTGTTTCATTTAATCACGACATTCCACTGTTGCTACATTTTACAACAGGGCATAATTGAAATCTAGATAAAAGCACCCAAAACAGGGGATTCCCCCGTAGCGTATCTCACACTACCACTTCTTTAGTTAATATCACAATAATGAGGAAAGTACTTTCGTCCGTTATGCACGGGATTCTTAACGAATTCGTCACGACAGAGAAAACTCAAGTATACGCGTCACAAAGGCAATTCTGGAGAGGACGAGAGACAGTTAAAATTAAAGGCCATCGACATCGCTCAAGAATCAGCGTGGCTGAGAAGAGTATTCGCATTAACCGATTAACGGTGGCCGAAATTGTTTTTAAGTTACGTTAATGCTTACGTTAAGTATTCCGAGACGTTATTCTATTTTACGACAACACCATCACTACAATCGCTCTGCGATTATCATTTGTTAGGACAACTAAACGAAGCACTTGAAGAACCACCTTCATTTTACAATAGCGGGATTAAAAAATCACATGTCGTTGGAAAAATGTGCTTACAAGTCAGAAAATTATATAGAGAAACAATTTTGCATGTTTGTATTTTTAGATATTTCATTTTTTAATATTCGATTCATCCACGTATTACTTGCTCTTAGGAAATACTGCAACCAAAAGTCTTATATGTTCGCAGCATGTATATAATTGCTAGACGCAGCAGTCTCATAAGCTAAACATACTCATACATAAGGCAAAGCGGCGGTATGTGAGGATAGTTTCCGACCAGCGATTAATAGTTTAAATTATAAATTGTTTATTAGCCAAAGTGTTGCAGTTATAAGCAGCATAGCAAAATCTTGTAAATAATTGAACTACTAACCTAACTCAATTATCACAGTAACAATTAGTTTCACGTTTGTAAAATTATACTTGTAAATTGGCAACTTCAAAGTATTGCAGTGTTATTTGTATACTATTAATAATAATTAGATTAATTATGAAAAAAGCAAAGTGATGATAGTTGACAGAAGAGAACAAAATCGACCTGAGACTAAATGTATCCATAACTGCAAGAGAGTGAATCATTACATATATCTGGGATCCCTAATTACTAATGACGGATATTGTACCTCTGAACTTAGAAAACGCATAGAAATAGCTGGAAGTACTGTTACAAAATTAAATTAAATTTGGGCTGATCAATATCACTATTAATAATAAGAAAACATTTATGAAAACGCTAGTATTTCCCATACTACTTTATGCTTCAGAAACGTGGATAATGCGAAAAATGGACTCTAAACTAATCGACTCCTTCGAGCTATGGTGCTGGAGAAGATTACTCAGTGTCATGGACGGAGACAAGAACTAATGTGTTCACCATTGAAGAAATCCAAGAACCATAAGATTATCCAAACTCATATATGGAAGAATTAAAAATACTTTGGCCATGTTCAACGAAGAAATTCAGACAACTCGGAAGATTAGTTGTACAGGACAAAACTGAGGGATCAAGACCGCGGGGACGAATATCAAAATGGTGGTCGCACCAAATCAAAAATGTCACCAGCCGTACTATCGAACCACAAGAACAGCCCGAAACAGACATCGTAAAAAAGCATGCATAACAAGTAGTTCTTGGGTCAAGACGATTCTGATAAGAAGCCTACGACGGAAGAAGAAGAAGAATTTTATTTCAGATAAAAGAAAGAAAAAGTAAGGGCCAAAATTTGCAATAAAAATGGAAAATAATAGTATCTTACTATCTTACAATCTTACAATAAAAATATAAATTTGCTGGTATCAACTTAAATGCCTCGAACTAATAAGGTCGCCACTCAAGAGTGATCACATCAAATTAAGAATTCTCGGTCGACTTTTCTAGAATAAAGACGTGTCGATCGCCGCTCCCTTATCTCTGAGGGTCGGCCGGAGTGATTACGGACTAGTGCAGAAGGCTGATATCACAGCTGCACACGCATAGTGTTAATAAGTTTTATAATAATTTTTAAAAATTCGTTTAAATTATCGTTTATTTATTAAAGACATTCATGCAGTGAAATGTTTCTAGCCGGGAATATACCCGGTCAATCCAACAATTATACAAACAACTGGAATAAATTACAACCGATGTCCACAATGCAAAGCCAATTTCAATCACCGCCAATCCATCCAGGTCAGCTAAGTCAAACACATTCAAATCATCAATCATTTCAAATGTATCAAAACCAAGCACCTCGACTTTACCAGCAATACCAAAACCAATCTCCTTTTCCTAACACAACTAACTTTAACAGCACTTATCCAGCAACACCATTCATACAATCTTCACAAACTAGCCACAATAGCGAAACCGACGATGACGAAACAATGATAACAAACCAAGAGGACAGTAATAAAAAACATTCATGTCAAACTATTACTAAGAAGAGAAAACGAATGAGACTAACACAAACTGACGAAAACGCTCCCACAATAAACACGGCAAATAGATTTCAAGTATTCAATGAACATGAAGAAAATAACAACCCAAATGATAATAGTGAAACCCAAACAAAATCTCAACTACCGAACCATAACCCCCCACCAGTATATATTTACGGTGTTACAGAGTTTAAAGCCATGACTGATAACCTAAACAAAGTCATTGAAGAAGAAAGATTCTACTCTAAAGCGTTATCAGACAACACAGTTAAGATAAATACCAATACTATCGACGCATATAGAAAACTAATCTCACATTTACAAGAAGAAAACATAGTCCACCACACCTATCAAATCAAAGAAGAACGCGCCTACCGGGTGCTCATACGAGACCTTCATCATTCAATTAATACCCAAGACATAAAGATTGAGCTTCAAGAATTAGGTCACTCGGTAAGGAACATCATGAATATTAGGTATAGAGTAACTAAACAACCGATGCCAATGTTTTTTATCGACCTCGAACTAAAACCAAATAATAAAGAAATCTACAAAGTCGAGTTTTTACAAAATTCAAAAATAAGAGTAGAAGCACCGCGCATAAAAAACAATATAGTACAATGTACACGATGTCAAGCCTATGACCACTCCAAGACATACTGCAGCAAGCCCTACTACTGCGTAAAATGTGGATAACAACATGATAGCAAAACCTGCAGCAAATCTAAGAATACTCCTGTTACGTGTGCTTTGTGCGGCGGCAATCATCCCGCCAATTATAAAGGATGCACGGTCTATAAAGACTTAAAAACTCGAACCACATCTAAGCAACCCATTATAAGAACACCAAATAAAATAAACCTAGTAATAAGTTTACCAACTAGCCAGCAAATCTTACAAAATCCCTCTCAGAGATACCCAAGTTATTCACAAGTAGCTGCAAGAAAAACTGACAATAATGACGAGATAGCCGATAAATTAAACACCTTCTTAAACGAATTCAAAAATATGTTCACTCAATTATTAAATCAGAACAGCATGATTTTGTCTATGCTTTCCGCAGTCATTAATAAAGTAACCCAATAAGGGCTACTTCGATAAGAATAGCGGAATGGAATTCAAACGGGCTGAAAAACCATATACATGAAGTCACTCTATTTTTAAATATTAATAAAATCGACGTTCTGCTGATAGCGGAGAGCCATTGTACACTAAATACAGTTATAAAAATTCCATATTACTCTATATATTACGGAAATCACCCGGACGAAACTGCCCACGCAGGTTCAGCAATCATAATCAGAACAGCAATAGACCACTACTCGCTACCACCATATAGAACTAACAAAATCCAAAGCGCTTTGATAAAAATAAATTTATTCCCCTGGCCATTAATTGTCGGAGTCATCTACTGCCCCCCTAAGCACACCATTTCAATTGAAGAATATCAAGAATTTCTGCTATCAATAGGACCCCGCTTCCTTGTAGCAGATGACTGGAATGCCAAACACACTACCTAGGGGATCCAGGTTGATTACACCCAAAGGAGGAGCACTCTTTAAAACCATACAGCAACATAATCTGAAATATATATCTACCGGCGAACCGACCTACTGGCCGTCAGATCTAAATAAAATTCCCGACCTGCTTGACTTCGCAGTTACCAGATATATTCCTGATGTGTACAGCAAAATTGAAAGCAACTTTAATTTATGTTCAGACCACAGTGCAATAATAATTACTTTGAGTACAAATGTTATTTATAAAACCCCAATACCAAAACTTTGTACAGCTAAGACCGATTGGGAGCAATTCCAACACCACATCAACTGTAATATTAGCTTAGCCCACAAAATGCATACTCCAAACGAAATTGATGAAACCGTGGAGTACCTCACAAACCTATTCCAAAAGGCATCCTGGGAAGCTACACCGACTGAACACAAAAACGATTCAGTAACATATAACATACCCCTACATATCAGGCAGCTCGTCATAGAAAAACGCAGAGCTCGTGGAAAATGGCAAAGGACCCGAAACCCTCGAGACAAAACCATCTTAAATAATTTAACCCACCGTCTTCACGAAGTTCTACATGAAAACAGAAATGCAACATCTCTAGCCTATCTCCAATAGATTATTCTATCTGGAAAGCTTCAAAAAGACTCAAGAGACCTACTACTCTAGTTCCACCACTAAGAAACGAAGAAAAAGCACACACCTTCGGAGTACACCTTGCCCAAGTCTTCACACCACTGACATCTAATGACCAAAACTTTGATGCAGAAATAGAAGAATATTTATGCGCGCCTAGCCGATTATTCCTACCCGTGAGTCCCTTTTCACCAGCAGAAGTATATAGGGAAATTAAATTAACCAGCTCGTATAAAGCCCCGGGCTACGACTTTGTAGTAGGGGAAGTACTAAAACACCGAAAAAAGCAGTAGTACTCATCACAACGATTTTTAATCGCATGCTTGCCATTTCTCACTTCCCTACTCAGTGGAAATACGCTAAAATAATCATGATTGCTAAACCTGGAAAACCTCCACATGAAACACTTCATATCGGCCGATAAGTCTGTTGCCACTATTATCAAAATTATTTGAAAGATTACTGCTATACAGAATCAAGGAAATAACACAACCAGATGAACTAATACCGTCCCAGTTTGGCTTCCGTGAGGGGCATTCAACCATTCAACAATGCCATAGGATAGTTAACTGCATCAAAGAAAATCTGGAAGGGAAGAATATGTGTGCGTCAGTGTTTTTAGATGTGCAGCAGGCTTTCGACAAGGTATGGCACACAGGACTACTGTATAAAATAAAAGAAGGTTACCTCATCAAATTTATCTCTCTTAAAATCCTACTTAAATGAACGACACTTCCAGGTTCAAGTTGACAACTCACTATCATCCTACTACTCCCTTAACTCTGGAGTTCCACAAGGCAGTGTCCTTAGACCTTTTTTGTACCTCCTGTATATCGAAGATGTTCCCACTACAGATACTACCTTAATTGCCACCTTTGCAGATGATACTGCCATATTGTCATCTGATGCTAATCCTAACCTGGCATCCGAGAAGCTGCAACTACACCTAAACCTCCTACAAACTTGGCTAGATCGCTGGAGAATCAAAAGTAAATAGTGAAAAATCCACCCAAATCACATTCACTACAAAACGCTCCACCTGTTCACAAGTTACTATTTATAATCACCCCATTCCCATAAAAACTGAGGTTAAATATCTAGGGCTCCACCTTGACCAAAAGCTGACATGGAAACCCCATATAAAAGCCAAACGGCAGCAACTAAATTTGAAAACAAAATATTTATATTGGCTCATCGGGCGTAAATCGCAACTAAGCATCGAAAATAAAATTTTACTGTATAAAACCATCTTAATGCCTGTATGGACCTACGGGATCGAGCTCTGGGGATGTAGCAAACCCTCCAATACCAAGATTCTACAGTCCTTTCAGTCGTAGACTATACGTACTCTGGCAAACGCTCAATGGTACATCAGTAACCAAACTATGCACCACGATCTCAGAATTCACTTCATCAAAGATGTCATCAAAATTTAAGCTCGCATTAGCTGAGACCCCACATTGAACCACACCAATCAACTCATCGCCAACCTCTACAACCTCCAACCCGCAAATCGGAGACTCAAAAGGCAGTGGCCTGAAGATCTCGTCGAGTGAATCTTGGAGACCCATCAGTGGATGGAGCCCAACTCATGACATTTAGCAACACCGTCACATTATTTACTTATTACTCTGTAGACGGAGTAGATTGTAAATCTGCAATAATGTCTCTAAAAAAAAATCAAATTAAACTTGCAGAAGCCACTCTTTATTACTTATGACAATAATAAAATATACAGTAGGACATAATTAAATAAATAATAAAGTAAACATGTAATTCAAAAGAGTTTTAAATAAGAACCTGAAAAGAAATCTTAAAAGTGATTACTAAAAAATAAATTGACTGAATTTCAACCTGCGCTAGTAACAAGCTCCCTAAAATTCTAATAAAAAAATCTAATTGATTTGACACCATAATAAATGGGTAAAAAAGAAAAGTAAATACACAAATAACTTGAGGTATTAGAAAATTACTTAGCAGTTGTTAAAGTAATAGGCTGAAGAATTGGGAAAGGAGCAAGGAATTGATGTAGATTGTTAATGTAGTATTTAGAACAAACAGGCCAAATTTATCTTATTATATAAAGATAAATTGATCGCTATAAAAATCTGCTTATGTATAAAATATATTTTGGACAACCTATTTTTTTGGGTAACTGACTATTCATAATAAGTGATTAAAAACCGATGTGTTCTATTTCTCTCTACAAATAGCAGAATCAAGCACAGATTCTCGGAAAAGTACTCAGCAGTTATAAAGTAAAGGTTAAATTATATGTGAATATCGTGGATAACCTCAGTTTAAATATATTTAAATAATTTAAATCTAAACAAGCCCAAAAGTAATAGTTATCAACTCAATTTATTGTTACGTATGTGGGTTTTTAATCATCAAGACGTTTGACAATAAACATAAATATGATGCATAGGTTTATAAAATAGTTGTATAAAATTATTTATAATGACTTCGGGAGAAACCATAAATAACGTTATGACAGAAAGAAATATGTAAGGGAATTTTAAAAGCTTATATTTTTCTAATTTTAATAATTATTTTAAGAAAGGCACATGGGACGCTAAAGAAATCTGAAGATGGGGAACAATGGCCAAATACAAGTTTTTCTTCAATTTTCGGTTCGATTATTATATTTTGCAACACCGCAAGGCGTCATTAACCCAAATTCGTTTCATAATTCTGATTAGTGCGGTTTGTAGTGTTAAAAACGTTGTAATTGAATTTAATAAAAAACATATATGCCATGTGTCACTGTAGGAATTTCGAAATGGAATGTTACGGCAATGATAAGAAACATTATGGGGATGTATGCAGAAACTTTAGTCTTCAAGACAAAGTGTGATCGGGATGATCCAAGGAATTCGACGAGGATACGTGTAACCGTAAATTAAGATCTTAGTGCACCAGCTACTTTACGTTTGCAACAGTTTACATACATTTACAAATTATTGAAATTTGGTCTAAATTTGATGTATACGTTCTGTACTATTAAACGAAGTGGCTCCTTAACACCAATACACATTGATTTATTCGTCTCACCTTAGTTAGAATAGAAAATTATGTTTGCATAGGTTAATAACTGAAGATGGAAAATGTGTTTTATTAAGAACATTAAGCGACGTCATTACTGAGTGAGAGGGCAAAAGACACTCCCATCCTATACCAAAGCAAGATTTTTATCCCCGCAAAGTCTTGTTGTTTATATAGTGAGTCATTAAGGGTATGATTTATTTTAGAACCTTAAATGTTAATAAAAAAATTACCTAGGATGTCTATTGTCAACAAATTTAACGAACTAAATGACAGTAAAAGAAAAGTGCCCATCATTGGTTAATAGACATAAAGTGTGGTCCGTTACGTTAATACCAAACCACATTTCGCTACATAAATATTGCAAAAAACTGAGAAATCATGCAGCACGTTCCATATTTCCTAATACCATTTACTTTTGGCCCTGTAAAATAATTTATCTGAAAAAACTACAAGTTTTCAATTCGAAATTCTACATGAAGAAGTGTTATAGAACGCAATGAAAATTATATTATTATTTTTGGATTATTAAAGTCTACATTATTTATAAATAGTATAACAAATTAACATATCTATTGAGGGCAACTTTTGGTCTTTAAAAAGCACATACTTCCAAGCCTTTCATTTATGGACTAGATTTCTTTTAATCTTTAAATTATAAAATAATGTTTTTGAAAATAATTATCAAATACTTAATTCATTAGGTTTTTACACGATCTTTCAAAAATTAATGTTTTTGTGTTTTGGGGTGCAGGGCAGAGGAGTAATAGCACAACCCTTTCATTTTAAATAAACCTTTATATTTTGCACCAAATAACAAATTCTGCGTCAAATCAATGTATAAAGGCATATGCCTGCTGAAGAGAGAAACAAAAAAAATTTATACAAAATTTAAAAAATGGCAGAACTTCAAAATGGTGCGGAAAAAATTTAATACAAAAATATCCAATGCCTTTGACCAACACCACAAATCTTCAACATGCGTACACATTGCAGCTCCACGCACATGTAATCGACATTAACATTAACCATACACAACTAAGGGTATTTGGAGTAATTGTTTCTACAGCAATGATGATTTGCTATCTTGATCGATTAAAATTTCATAGTTTTCCAATACACAATGCTTTTGACACCGTGAAATAAAAAATTCTATGGAAAGAGATCCAGTCTCCTTGAAGCCATGATATTGATCCACATTTCGATTCAATTTGGAAAATCTCGAATGGACCGTTTCCACGACTCGGGGCATCCAAGTATAAAATTGTTTTCTTGGCAAAAAACAATGGTCCAAGAGCTACAATCTAAAATAACATGTGACTGCTCTCCACTCTATATTTTAAAGTTTGGCCAATAATATAAAAAGTCTAAAATAGTCACTCTTCTCAATGCAGTGCAAATTTGAAGAGGCAGGCAGTTTTGTTACGTTTGTTAGTTGCCCCAGTTCAATATAATTCAATCACTTTATTACAATCAAAGTGTTTGTAAAGTAGCCTATGCATCGTTGACTTAGAAACGTTGAACTGTGGATATTGACGCGTAATTAATTTTGGGGAGTTTCGAACGCATGCCTGCCTAATTTCTTCTACCACCTCTTCGCTTAAACTGATAGCCTTTTTAAGGCGTTGTTAGCGTTTTCAAATTACATTATCTATCCTTGGGTGTCATTTTCATGTGGCGGACCTGCTGGATGTTCGCGTCTAGAAGTTGCACAGCAACCATCGACTTAAATTTCGCACACCCTAAGACACTTTACATTCTATTACAATACTATCGGTTGCTTTTATTTAGCATAAATTTATTTCTGTTACTGTTAAGACAATTATTTCACTGAATAATTTGTAGTGTTCTCATTTTTTGATATTTCAATATCAAAAAGTCATTTCACAATTATTTTGATTTAATTCTTGGTGCGATATTTGGTTCTACACTCATTATTGCATTACTATATCATGTTTTTCATTTTTGGAAAGACCAAAAAACAATTTCAGCTAAATAAGGCGAAGAGCAAAAACATATTAATGCAATAAAAGTTCTCATCTCACGATTTTTGTTTAAAATTTTTACGACTGTCTATGCTCATGTTTGCTTTCTTTATTATGTTTGGAGCGCTAAATACAACCATCATCTTTGTCCGATGGAGAATGCTGTGTTTTCGGTCCTCAGTAAACCTTTCAATCTCTCACATTGCAGTGTTACGTTTAACAAAAAGTTGTCCATATTTTGTATTACTCTAATTCACACTATCATATTATTACGCAGCCAATATAAATATACAGACAAAAGATGACGTTACTTGGAAAGAAACTGTTGTAGACTAAACGTTCAGAGTACAATAACATCTTATACAGCTTTTCCACTTTATTATGACCTCTATGTGATTTTCTAGTTACCTACATATCTCCAGCTTTTCAAGCCGGGGTACAATTACTCACTTATAATGTAAATCTTACTTTATTATATATCTCCTATCTTTTCTCTTCATACTTATGTATAAATCCACTATCTAAGCATTGATCTTTGAACATCCTCATGTTAGAATATGAATCTTTCCCTCAAGGAAAACATTTTCTCAATTTGGTACAACTTTCTACAGTAATTTAATTTTTTCTTTTACATAATGATAGAGTTTTGTGTTGCCGATGGTCTAATTTATCCCAAAGATGTACAAAAGGGTTAAGATTAGTCCTCTTAAATGACTCCTCAACTTAAAGCTTTCTATCATAGTTTTTGTTGCGCCTGCATAATATCATGATTAAAATAAAGTACACTAACGCTAAATATGTCATTACATTAAAGCTTAGCCCTTATTACACATACATAACACCCCCTGCAGATATTTTGATTCATTGAAATCTTTATTGAATGCATTTTTGTGCTTTTTACCTAATAAGAAAACGAGTCACCGTTATCAAGTGTAGATTAGCAACGCCGGCGCATGCTTTTACTAATGACCTCACATCATTTTTATGTAGCTATAAATTCTGAAGATACTTCAAACTTAATACTAGTTTTCCTTGAAATCTGTACTTCATAAAGAGTCGATTCTCGATTGGATTAGTGACAAATAATTAAAATTTAGATGAGGTTTTGCATCTTTTACCAACTTTGATGTTTCGAATCATCATCCTTTTGCAAAATCCAGTTGTCATTATTTACAGCAAACCGACATTAGAAGACCCTAGTGATATAGCCGCAGCAATTCCGTGTGGTCTCATCAAAGTGCTCGTGCATTTTCTAGAATTATTCAAAAAATGTATTCGACCTTGAACATCACTATTTTAATCTTTGGCCATATTTTCCGCAACTCATTCCGTTTCTGATTTTCTTTTTCTAAGAGAAGGTTTTTTTATTACAGCAGTGTTATATTTGATTTTGTATTCGTGCAACACTGATGTTGAATGGTTAATAAATAGTTCTATTAGAAGGAACATTTGGTTTTTCAAGGACTTTTCGTAGAAAAATGTTCTGACGAAGCATCCACATCTTTATACCATGTCGATTTCTTCAATTGCTCATAAGTTATTTGAACATTTCATACGTTTCGCAGCCGCAGTAACAATCATGTTTAGCCCTTTTGAATGAAGACATACAAAATGAGCTTCGTATCCAAACGTGTATTTTGTACTTGTATTAAAATAGTTTTAAGAGCTCATCAGGTAAGAAAACTGGGGGTAGTGTTAAATTACTTTTATAATAATGACCTCGTAAATATCAACTCTAAAACTCTCGTCATACCAGTACTTCATGTCCGTCCAACTTCCCACTAGGAACAATACGATTTTGTAACGTTCGAGAGGGATTTACCACACTCTCACGCATCTACTAGTAGTGCGATTGTTGGCGATGATATGGTTTGCACTAATATAAATAATAGGGGGCATTCTATGGACTTATTTTAGACTTATAGACTGCAATTCAACCATTGAATCCAAGTGGAAGTAGATAATATGATAGCTTATATCATTACCACATATTTATAACTTTTTGGTTATTGTTTGTGACAAAACTTCATGTTTGCAGGTATCTATCCCTTTGTGCGCAAGTTATCTTGCATGAAATCTCACATGCAATGACCAAGTCTATAAGTTTAACGCTATTAACCTCCTTACATGCATTTATACTGACTACCACAGCTGTACTACATGTCAACTTGAAGCTAAAGGACGATTTTATTTAACTTAAATAGGTGTCCAGTAATTAATGGTCAGATAACTTCATTAACTCAGCTTAATTGAATAGTTCCTGATTTCCAATAATTCCCCTGCCCCCAGACATCATCTCCGAGTTATGTAAGTCTCTTCTTTAATGTTCAACGACTAATTAAGTGAGGTACCGTTATTGAACGACAAGTTATAAAGTTTCTGAATGTAGATGATTTTATTACCGGCAGTCTTAAAAAGTTGCGGAACTAATAATAGAGCGCAGAATATTGAACAACGGCAATTACAACTTCCCTGAATAGCGGAGTTCGCTGATTGCGCATTAATTTCCCAACGGTTTTGAATTCTCGGTATTCGTTTCGTTGGAACTTTCGAGCGCGGAATCAATGGAAGCCACAAAATTAAACAGACAAACTACAATCGATAGCTCAGCAACAAATGATACCATCGTGATAGATTGCATCCATCGCTCATCGTTATGGTAAAATGCACGGAGAACAAAAGCGCGCGGGCCACCCATCGGGCTCGAGTGGGCGCAATGGTTTTTCACGCTGTCACTGTATGGATCACACGGCTCCTTCATAACGAGCGTTAATTAATTACTGGCCATGTCACAGCTCAGATGCGCGATAACGCTCCTGAATTGATTAGCAGCGCGAGAGCGCCGCGGACGGGAAAAATGCGTGTCAAAGTTTCGCCGCCGTAAAATAGGCGACGCGCATCTCAGGAAAACATCAATCACAAACGTGTATTTGCCGCGTCGGATGCGGCGCGAATTTTAACGGCCGCTGCTCGCGAACGCAAACTGAAATTTGAATTGCGGGCTGAATTTTGATTAACACGCAATCGCCGGCGCTAATCTCGCGCATTGAAGGACGCTAATGCGCGCTCGCGGGAGCAGTGAACCTTCCGGTGGCTGGACCCACAAAAAAGCTAATTACAGATAGCATCACCCCCACGATCCGGCGGTGCGGTTTTGTGGCCATGAATTGGAGCTTTGGCTGGCGTTTGCAAGAATTCAAAAAGCGAATTTCACGTATGGCTGTCGCAGTCTAAAGTAAAAAAAGCACTTCGCAAAGCCTGGTAAATTGCCTTTATTTTATCCTGTTCTTCTATTACAAAAAAATTGGCTGTGAAAAAATTAGTAATCAAATTGAACATGCATGACAAAAACCGATCTTCGTTATTTGGTAAGGAGGCATCACAGCGCCATCTATGTTAATTCGTTGGAATCTTTTTTTCATGCATTTTTCGTAATATACAATCTGTCAGCACATTGTGCTGTTGATGTCAGCGAATTCGTTGTCTTTACTATGAAAGCGATACAAGGCAGTGTTTTTAGTGAATCATAGATTCGAACTGTTGTATAATTCGGCTGCCGAAGAGAGAATAGCCCGCGTCACAACAACAAATAAGGATAAAGTGATCTTTTGTCTCTCTGTAGACAATTCAGTACTTTCGCTGCGTTGTGCGTAAATGAAAGAAAGAAATTCAAATATTCAAATATTCAAGTCACCTTAAACTTTTTTTTTTGATCAAGTTCGAGACAATGTTATCTTACGGACTAGTCTCCTTTCTAGGTATCGTTTTCCTTATAGAAAACATGATCAGTAAAGAGTAATAGGATTTTTCAGAGTATAGTAGAACACCCTGCAAAAGTACATGTTTAAGTATGATTCAATAAACGCAGTTTTTATTGCCTATTTCTTTTATGGCCAATTTAAACGCTGAGAAAGTGTATATCGTCCACCAGAAATACGACTAAAACGTTTTTTAGTCCTGACAGAACAAGTTGGGTCCTATAAAAGACAATGTCCCTAAACATCGCAACAAACTGTGCAGTGCGTGGAATCAACAGATGTCAATCCCACTGAAAATGTGTAATCGTACATACAAACGAAACCATTTCGAATTAAGAAGATATGGCGGACTTTGCCAAATAACAATGTAGAAAAATTCGTGGAAATTACGAAAAAGGTGTGAAGCTATAATCAACAATAAAAATGATTAGACCAGATAAAGTGCCATAGTGGTCTAGTGGATAGGTCGCTAGATTGCAAAACCTAGAGATGCGGTTTTGAATTCCGCTCTCGCCAATTAGATCACTGGCATTTTTATGGCCCAGCTCGACTCAGGCTGCAATAAATGAGTACCTGGAAGTCAAACTCTGGGGTAATAATAGGCGGTCGTACGTAGCGCTAGCCACGTTACTGCCCTTCTGTACTGTAAGCTCTAGATTGTAACAGACCTATCCTGTTATGACCCCAAAGGACCTTCGTGGCCTATTACGGGGAACTATTATTATTATTAAGTGGCGAAGCGAAGCGGAGTCACTTACTAACTTCATGTTGTCCGTCTGTCTGTCCGTCCGTAATAGAAAAAAAAAATTATCAGTGGACAGTGGTCACTTTGCTATTGAACAGACTGTATGAAGCCCTTCAAAAGTACAAGATGCAATTACATATTTCTGCTATATAAATAAAATCAATTTCTTGTTCATTTTAGATCATAGAATCGAATTTTAAGGTAATTTTCAAACTATCCCACGTTCTACCGTCATAGCGTTGCAAGTTTCAGGTTTTTAAATGCCTCAGTGTAATGTTTAAAATCCATAAAATAAAATATTCAGTGGACAGTGGTCACTTGATAAAATACAAAGAAATTCCCTTCAGTTAAATACAACAGAACCCCAGCAAAATTAACTGCTTTAAAACATAATCAATATTCTTGAATGCAAAATTATGATCAGGATTTAAATCTGTAAAAATGGGGCGAAATTTAGTTCAAACAAAATGCAACAAATCTTCATTACTCCTCATAATCTAAAAGTTTATGTAAATAGGTTATGCCAAAGCATCATCAACTACTAGATTTTAGGTATTTGTTTTATATATTTTACCTCATTAATTACTATATAAGGATAGAATACAGGTAAACCTAATGATGGTAAAGAAAAGAACGTGCCATCTTGAAGATGAGAAAAGATACTACTTGAAGAGAAAAGTTATAAAATTTTGAAGTAGCAAAACTGAAAAGCAGATAGAGCATTTGCATAAATACCTTATATCGAAGAAATCATAAAGACATTGTAAATGTTCAACTTTTGATCTATAAATCAATTATCAACATTTTTTATCAACAGTAAGGTTTTTTTGTAAACCACTATCAAAGAACATTCCAGTGTTTGAAAGATTTCAAATACGTATTGCATAATTTTTGGAAATTCCAAATTTTAAAAGACAATGAATGTTGTTCACACTAAAAAACAGTATCAATAGAACTGCAAATATGGAGAAATAAAAAGGGTATCATTTTCTACATTTACAGAATATAGTGGAGAAAAACATTGGTGCAATTATAGAATTTATCTTCCATCTATACATTTGAACAGAAAGTAAACAAAGTAATATGGCGTGGTTCTACGTCCTTGATTTACACGAGGAGATCCGTGCGTGGAAACAAAGACAGCTGATTTGAACGGAAAGTAAACAAAAACGGCCGATACAAAATTTGGGTGCTGCGCTCTGAGCCTGCTTAATTTAAACCAGGAGGTCCGTGCGTTTTTGCATGTACGTCGGGGCCGCTCTCGCTCATTACCGACTGGCCGGGCGGTCGCGGCTTCCGGGATGCTGCATATCTCTTTTATGGTGTAAAAACGGATGCATATTTACTAACTTGATTAATAGTTCTCTATTCGTTGTAAAAACGAAGCCAAAATGTCGACAATACAAAAGTTAGATTATGCAATTTCAAAATCAAAACAAACATTATGTTACTGCTGCCAACAATAATCTAAGGAAAAATTAAAAATTACTGCAAATGCACATAAGAAATACGTAAACTTGAACCGATTTCAACTTTAAATATTCCTTAAGTAAGAACATAAAAATTACGGAAGCGTATTATGAACGAACGCATAAGTTTTGAATTTATTCAACTTTACCTATTACATATTTCTTACTGACGGCTTATATGTTACTTACGTCCATTATGAATGGACGCTAAATTAAATTGTTTCACATTTGAGGAAAAGCGGGTAAAAATTGTCAGCCTAGTATCTATACCCCCGTATCTATACATTTGAACGAAAAGTAAACATAGACGGCTGATATGAAATTTGGCATACTACGCTATGAGCGCTTCTCGCTACTTGCAGAATGGCCGAGCAGTCGCGGCTTTCGGGTTACAAAAAGCACGTCTGCCATGGCAATTTGGTTTGCTTTCCCCAAGCGAAGTTTCGATGGTAAACGCCCATTCATAATGGACATAAGCATAATACGCCCATAAGAAATATATAAAATGCACGTAAGATTTATATAAACATTTGAAAGTTGCGCGTACCCAAACACAGTAGCGGCAGCAATGTTCTTCTAGGCACTTTGTATTATGTTGCCTTTGTTCCTGTTATTCCTTTTGTGGTGTAAAAATAGATGCATATTTACTAACTTAATTAATATAATAGTTCTCTATCGGCAATACTAAAGTTAGGTTATGCAATTTCAGAATTAAAACAAACATTCTGTTACTGCTCCCAACATTAATTTAGGGAAAAATTAAAAATGAACGTAAGAAATACGTAAAGTTGAACCGATTTCAATTTAGGCATTTCTTACGTTTGAACGTAAAATGTAAAAATTGCGGAAGTGCATAAGCTTTTCATTAATTCAACTTCCGTATTACATATTTCTTATGGGGGACTTACGCTTACGTTCATTATAAATGGGTCCTAAGTTAAATTGTTCCACGTTTCCGATCCAGGGAAAAAGTCGATACAATTAAAAATTTATACGTTCCCACCTACCAAAAATATGAAGGAAAGTAGATGAAAAATTGTCAGCCTAAGACGCCAAAAATAATTTTTGTCAGGCAACCTCTAGTTAAATACATATCAACACAAGTAGTAACAGTTTGATGCTACTATATCTAAAAACTGAAAAAAAGAATTTCAAAATAGCGGAAGCGATTGTCACACATTATGGTAAGGATATCTAAATAAACTACGACAATGAAAAGAGATGGCAGTCAAGTTAGTTTTGTGCTACAACAGGTAAAATTGTTGTGGATTCCTGCATCGATAATTTTTATCATTCTGCACTACCACCTTCAAGTGAAGAAAGTTTATTATCTTTTGATTTTCATGCCGTAGCTATACCCTAGCATCGCGTTTTTTTTTGTGTCGCAAGATATTCGATTAACTTAGTAATGGAACATTTTGCTCTATCAGCTTTATTTTTTGACGTGCCCACTACAGTCCAAAACAAAATGTTTTCAACGACGAGAACCTCCTAATGATGTGGGACAACAAGTGTGTCAGATACCCGAGAAAAGATGGTTCAACGATTGATTCTGAAGGATAAAGAAGTTCATATTGTGATGAAAATATGTTACAAAATTACAAAAGTTAAAGGTTATATAGCGCAATACTTTTCTAATACACTATGTACATTTCATTATATTTTTTTCATTCACATTGAAAAAGTAATGCAAGTTTTCTACAACTTTAATGAAGCATAATATATAGTAACAAAAATCTTGCAAAAAAGTCCGAAAATAGGTGTAATTAGATACCAAACCCATAATGTAAAGGAAAATAATATCTGTTTATATGAATTAATGGTAATAATGGTAAGGCTCTAACGACCCGCGTGGGAGCACGGTCTGCAAACTGAGAAGGTTGGGGTTTGTATGCATTAATAATAATAAAACTTGCTACTACAAGCTTCGCATGTGTAAGATAATTTCGACTAGTCGATCTGTAATAGGAATGACTTTAACTTTTTGATTTGTATTTGTTACATTATGTTGTACTTTTAAATGTGGACAAAGGACTCTAGCGCCATGCGCACAAGCAACGATTTATCATTTGATGCAACACTCACGTTCCTCATCAGGCTGATCATGCCCTGACAACTTTTGTTCTTAATATAAGTTGAAATCCTAGAAACGATTACAACGATACATATGACAAGCCTATTAGTTAACGACAATGATAAACCAAGCAACAATCAATTCTTAATAAAAAGAGAAGAAAAACTGTGTCGACAGAAGTTCTTAAGCAATAAGAATATTAAGTAACACGAATCTAGATGTTGGTAATGATAATTTAAAGCTATGGTCTCTCTCTTAATCTGCACAGCTGGTAGTTATGGAAAATTGATTCATTAAAAATGGATTATAAAGTGTTTTCAAGATCACGCTTAGAGTTTATTAGATCTATTTCTATCTCCGACAATCTACCTACGTTCAATTCAAAATGCCCCAATTTATCAATATTTTCAGAGTATTTGTAAAAATACTACACCCGCATACGTAAGTAAATGTAACACAGTTGTTCTTTTTTTGTAGTATTTTCAGTTACTCGATTTTTTTCTAAACAAAATCCATTCTGCAATCTAGTCTAATTGATATAATCAATTCTAATTATAAATTCAAAAATTGTTACTAACTATTGTAATTAGTGTATGTTTTGTTTTCAAAATCCCGTCGAAGGTACTCACCCAGTTCCATTCTGCATAAATCTCAACTGTAAAGCGACTACAATATAATCATAATTATAACAAAATGAAGAAAGTGCATGTATATCTAGTGCTGCAAAACTGTTACTTATAAAGAATAAGCGCAACTTTATACAAACTATGTTACAAACAGCTACAATACTCAATATAAACTAATTTAAAATGGTTTTTCCTCATAGTCAAAACTTCTGTTGAGCAAACTAAAGGGAATACAAATAAGTCTCCGCCGTTTGACAAAAAATAGACCCACCAGTAAAATATAGTTGAAATTGTCAGATGTAAAACGTCATATCGTAAGATTGGACATCTGGCAACCCCACAATCTTAAAATATTAGGGATTTTGTATTAGCGTCACATAATTTTTTTCTTGTGAAAATGTCGAGTTTTGAGCCGAATCAGCGTCATTTGCGAGAACTTTTGATTTACTTCTTCAATTTAAAGAAATCTGCAGCTGAGGCGCATCTTGTAGGAGCATATGGTGAGGCTGCTTTAAGTGAGAGAAATTGTGAGTGGTTTCATGTTTAAAAATGGTGAGTTTGACGTCGAAGACATAGAACGTAGCAGAAGGCCCAAAGCGTACGAAGACGCGGAATTGGAAGAATTATTGGAGGAAGATTCCTGCTAAACGCAAGAAGAACTTGCACTTACATTAGGAGTGACTCAACAAGCAATTTCACATCGTTTAAAATCGTTGAACGCCAATTTTGCACATATGAAATGCTGCTTGCCAAGCATAAACGAAAAAGTTCTTTGCACCGTATAGTCACTAGTGATAAAAAATGGATCCACTACGATAACCCAAAGAAGAGGTAATCATGGGGACCACGTGGCCATGTTTCAACATCAACAGCCAAGCCGAATGTTCATGGAAAAAAAAACTCATGTTATGTATTTGGTCGGCTCAGCTTGGTGTTGTTTATTATGAGTTACTCACACCGAAAGAAACCATTACTGGAACTCTCTACCGAACACAATTGATGAGATTGAGCCGAGCATTCACAAAAAAATGCGTCCACTACTACTCCAGATACGATAAAATTATTCTACTGCATGATAATGCTCGTCCACGTGTTGCGGCGCCGGTTAAAATCTAATTGGAAACACTCATTTGGGAAGTCCTACCCCACCCACCGTATTCAACAGACATTTTCTTCTTCCGATTATCACTTGTTCCGATCTGTCTGAGCAGCATTTCACGTCACCCAAAAATTGGGTCGATTCGTGGATAGCTTCAAAAGATGAAGCGTTCTTCCGACGCGGTATCCGTATGCTGCCAGAAAGATGGGAAAAAGTAGCGGCTAGCGATGGACAATACTTTGAATAAAACATAAGGCCCTGTTCTTTCACAATAAATGCCCAATTTTTGGCGGAGACTTATTTGTACTCTCTTTAAAAAAATTAGTCGAGGCAAATTAGTAAAAAAGCTCGAAATTTTTAGCGGGTACACATATCGAGACGTTCCAAGGCGCATTCGATTCGTAAGAGCATCGGAAAAAAATGTTACCACATACTTTTTTGTTATAATGTGAAAGTGCATTTGTGCACGCAAAAAATGCATTTTATTGATGAGCTTTTTGCAGACCCAAAAGAATCTTTTATTTCTCCCTTAATATTGGCCAAAATAAGCTCATTCTCATTACTCGGAGGTTTTTGGGGTCGCTGATCACAAATATGATGCTTAGAAAGTGTCCCGATGCACTTGGGGGCATAATTCTAGGGATGGGGGTGATTTTAGAGAATTACCTCAAATTTGTTTGTTTTCCAAGTTTAAACTGTCATTTTTTTCTGAGGCTCTTACGAATCGAATGCGCTTTGGAATGTCTCGATACGTGTACCCGCTAAAAATTTCAACTTTTATCGTTTTTCTTATTAATTTGACTCGACTAAATTGACTATATGTATTTTGCATAATTACATAGCATTAACCACTATTACTACAAATAAAACTTTTTAGTCATTTTTTTCAATTTTTGAACTTGTACCGGAATATGAGCTCATATAAACTAATTTTTATTTTATGTCTTCCTTTTTGTTCCTAACTTTATCCTAAACGTACTTAACAATTCTCAAATTCCAAAAAATTTTTGAATTACAAACAACTCAAGTAAAAAACGATTGGGATACTTAAATCACACTCAAAAAATTTACAGCCAACTAATCATTGAAAATTGTTATATATGTTTTAATAATTATAAGAACTAAAACCCAGAAAGGACTCTATGCCTAGATGAGTTTTTAAGATAGGTATTGTTCGAAACTTGGTAGGGAAAAAGTTCAATATGTTTAAAGTTAATAGGCGTATTAAAGTACGTTCTTAAGAAGAATTTCAAATTGGTTAAAAAATGTGTTTAAATGTATACTTGGTGTCGAAATGTCTATCACATGTTGTTTAACCCACAAGGATTTTTAAAAGCCATGCTAATATTGGTTAATCAGTTTCAAGTATTACATGAAGATTAACAGAATGGCATGTTTTTAATAACAAATAAGTGTACAAATAAGTTTCCGCCGTTTTCAAAAGATGGCGCCACCGATAAGATAACATCGAAATTGTCAGCTGTAAAAAGTCGTATAGTATATGTTGACATCTGGCAACAGTATAACCTTTTAATACCTCTGACTTTTTGCTAGCATCACTTAGTTTTCATCGTGTTAAGATGTCAAGTTTTGAGCCAAATAAGCGTCATTTGCGGGAATTGCTAATTTACTTCTTTAATTTAAAGAAATCTGCAGCTGAGGCGCATAAGCTACTCGTAGAAGCATACGGTAATGTTAATTTGAGTGAGAGAAGTTGTCGGGAGTGGTTCCAGAAATTTAAAAGTGGTGATTTTGATGTGGAGCACAAAACACGTAGTGGAAGGCCCAAAGTGTATGATGACACAGAATTGGAAGCTTTACTGGAGGAAGATCCGTGCCAAACGCAAGAAGAACTTGCACAAGAGTTAGGAGTGACTCAGCAAGCTATTTCACAACGTCTCAAGGCCTTGGGTATGATTCAAAAGCAAGGAAATTGGGTTCCTTACGAACTGAAGCCAAGAGACGTCGAGCGTCGCTTATTCGCTTGCGAACAATTGCTCAAAAGGCAAAATCGCAAAGGATTTCTGCATTGAATCGTGACGGGAGACGAAAAATGGATCCACTAAGACAACCCAAAGCGTAGGAAGTCGTGGGGTAAGCCCAGGCATGCCTCTACTTCGATGGCCAAGCCAAACATTCATGGCAAGAAGCTAATGCTGTACATTTGGTGGGATCAGCTTGGAGTAATCTATTACGAACTACTCCAACCTAATCAAACCGCCACCGGGGAACGTTACCAACAACAACTGATGCAATTGAGCCGAGCATTGAAGATTAAACGTCCACAATATGCCAAAAGGCATGATAAAGTCATTTTTCAGCATGACAACGCTCGGCCACACGTTGCAAAAATCGTAAAGGAAACGTTGGAAGGACTGAATTGGGACGTCCTACCCCACCCGCCGTATTCACCAGACATTGCTCCTTCAGATTACCACCTATTCCGGTCTGGCTGAGCAGCACTTCACTTCTTACGAGGAATTGAAGAAATGGCTCGATTCGTGGATCGCCTCAAAAGACGAGCAATTTTTTAGACGGGGTATCCACTTGCTGCCCGAAAGATGGTCAAAAGTAGTAGAAAGCGATGGGCAATATTTTGAATGACATTATTTGTACCTTTTTTTACAATAAATTCTTAATTGTTTATAAAAAAACGGCGGAAACTTATTTGTACACATAATAGAAGTGTTATTGTTGCAAGCTAATAATCGAGTATATATCTCATGTGGTACGACTGATGTCATTCAAAAATACGCTAAGAAGTGATGAAGCAATCATCATACACTCCATTAGATTTTCAAGTCTGTGCTCAACTGGGAAAAGTGTTCAAATAATTTTTTCCATGATAAACCCGGCTATCTAAAGTTTAATGTTGCCAATAACAACAGCTGCTCCAAGGACGCCTACTGAGTGTCTGTAGATCTATTCAACACCAGATTAACGATAATTACTATTTTCGCAGATAACACAGTCGTACTCGTGTTACATATAAATCTCTTAAAATTGAGCGAATGAAACAAAGTCTAACCATATTATATTTACATTGCGAAAGTAAACATGACTCAATAAATTTAAATGGTACACCATTAGCTTAAGCAGGTGTGAAGTGTCTTGGGTTCCACTTAGAAAGGCGAATAACATCATGTAAACATATATTTACGGAAAAAATGCAGCTAGGTCACAAACTCCACCAGATGTTTTGGCTAATTGGACGAATTTCGTAACTTTTCTTACAGAATAAAATTTCGATCTGTACAGTCATATAAAAACCTGTCTAAACCTACGGCATTCAGCTGTGGGAGATTACCAGTATCTATAATATCGAAATATTACAAAGATACCAAATCAAGATCCTTGGCATGATGCACCATGGTACATACTCAACCTTGTTAATGAATTAGATCTGCAAACACTTCTATCCGTAAAGAATTGGGCAAACGTTATTTGCATTTTAAAAAAGACGAAGTATATGCAAACGAATTAGCCAACTAACTAATAAACAACGATGGTAAACTAAGAAGTTTGAAATCATTCAAACCAGCAGATTTAAATACTAGATTTAACTAAGTTTCAACTTAGTTTCTTCTAAGCAAAATTAATCAGTTTAAAATAATTGATAAATTATGAATAGGAAATTAACATAAGATTAATATATAATTACCATAAGTTGGATTTGTACCATATGGTAACTTACTTATTATTTTATGGTGATAGAACGGATTGTAAATATAAATTTAAAAAATTAATATACAAAAAAGGAATATTATGACTTCTGGGGTAATTTTAGCAATCTTGATTCAGGTAAACATCTTTTGAGAATTTGCATTTCCTCTGTTGATGTTATAATAGCTTCAGTTTGTAGTTATTTTGAGGTAGTCACGTTCAGTCCGCTGCGCAGGGGTCAGATTTTGGGGGAAATTTGATTTTTGAAATAAATAATTTTACCTGTCGTCTGGTGGTTGTTGCTCCATATCTGGATGCTTAACAACGGATTGCATAGCTCGCAACAATGTAGATGACCGCTCCCATTTCAACTAAATGGGCATCTTGATGGTCAGTTATTTCAGCCCACATATATTCTACTATCATGGTAAAATAATAATAAAAAAAAACATTGAGAGGACCAAGGCCAGTAATCATTCCAAACATCATTTGATTCGGATCGGCCGTTTTGACGTGATGTGCGGACATACATCGTTACACTTTGTTTTATTATTTTGAGATAAAAAGTCTTATCAATTGGCTACTTATTTCTCGATTCATTTATCATTAGTTACAAACCGGGGAAACAATTTCATTTTCAGCTTACTACTCGTGGAAAAAAACTGTGAGGATATCTGAAATATTTGTTCGAATTAATAAGCACGCAAAATTTCCAAATCAATTCAGAGTTAAAGTAAAAATTAATATACTTTCCCGTTCCTACTGATAAGATTGTTTGCGCTGACCACTCCAGAGCTTCGTAAATTTCTGACGCACGTTTAATCAGATTAATTTTTTTATCATTTTCATTAACATTAAGATTGTTTATTTAATTTTTATCTGCCATGGTAATCTTTACATCAATTAAGCCTTGAAAGAAGTTTAGCATATTAAAAGTTTTATTTTGTAGATAACTTTTGAGCCCACGTCTTAATGCTTTTTGCATTCTATGAAATATAAAACGCATAAAATAGTATATAGAGGTAAAATGAAATTCGTCAACACAAATTGGATCCACAAATTAGAGATTGATCAAACATAGCACTCCAGAAATTCAAATACGTCTTGCCGTTAGGATAAATGCATATGATAGTAGTACATACTTCGTCTTGAATCATGATCTACCTTGGATTTGGCTTGGATTAGCGTCTAAAGACAAATATTATCAAAGTTAAACTGATCGGTAACCAACTTACTTTACAGATGCAAGCTGGGATAAATTAATTTCTATTTTAAATTTGAAAAAGCTCGATAGCTCTATTATTAAAATTTAAGTTAATTTTTAAATCAGAATTCTGTTAATTTGTTTGATTACTTCAAACTTGGCTAAATTAAAGTAAAAAAAAAACAAACATACAAACTATCTTGAGACTCTAATGAAATGCCAGCTTGGTAATACTTGGGCCAGTCAAACTTTTCTTATAATACTTTATTGTAACGAGACAAGATAATATAGTATACATCTTTTTGATGTATTTGGTTCAGTGAATGGGTAACTTTTTCATGTCACTTTTGCAAAAAGTGAAAATTGATCCTGAATGCACATAGGCACAAATTTCTCTGTTTGATTGTTGCTTTTAAACTGCTACTGTTCATAGGATCTTTTATACAGGGTGGTATCCAAAAGTAGGACTGATTTTTTTTTTTTAATTTATTGAACATTTTGGTACATCGACCTAATAATCTTCAAAATAGACCCCTTGGGCATCCACACACTTCTGATAGCGAGTCTTTCAGGTCGCGAAGGCCTTCTGGAAGTCGTCCTCCGGGATGCTGTTCAGCGCCCTCGCCGTTGCCGCTTGGACTACTTCCACCGAGTCGAAACGAACCCCTTGAGCTGCCTCTTGATCCGGGGGAACAGGAAGAAGTCCGGCGGTGCCACATCAGGGCTGTAGGAGGGGGGGTGAGGCAACGTGTATACGCCGAATTAGGCCAGGAGATCCCTCACAATCCACGCGTCGTGGCACGACGCGTTGTCATGGTGGAGCTTCCACTTCCCCACCAGGTCTGGTCGCACTTCCACGTAAAATCTTGCATTTAGAGTCTGTCCAGGAGGTACAAACTCCTTATGGACAATGCCACAACGGTCAAAAAATGCAATCAACATCGATTTCACTTTCGATTTCGACATTCTGGGCTTCTTTTTACGGGGTGATTGTGCGGTGTGCCACTCTTCGCTCTGACGTTTTGTTTCCGGGTCGTATTGGAAACCCAGGTTTCATCTCCGGTGATGACATTATCGAGAAAATGTTCGTCTTCTTCCAAACAGTTCAGTATTTCACACTTTTCTCATCGACAAATCCTCTGTGATGATGCGTTGGACTGTCCCGTACGAAAGATTCAGCTCATCACTAATTAATTTAATGCCCAACCGTCTGTCGGAGTTCAAAAGTTGCTTAACTTTCAGCACATTGTCGTCCGTTCGCGAGGTTGACGGACGCCCGGCGCGTTGGTCGTCCTCGACGAGCTCCCTCCCCTCCCGAAACAACTTGTGCCACTCAAATATCGAGTAATGGCTCATGGTATCCTTCTTGTAGGCCTGCGTAAGCATGTCCTTGGTTTCGGTCGCTGATTTTCCACGTTTGTAGCAAAACTTCATGGCGTACCGCTGCTTCAAATTTCGCTCCATCGCAACTGACGACGAGGCGTCACAACAGGAGGTCACTAAAACAGTGGTCCACACTTAACTAACGCACGCAGGCGACTGCCGCAGGTCGAAACCTGTTCCCAAGGCTCCCCTCCATAACATCCGGCCTTGCAGACCTCCTCCATTGCTCCGCGCGCGCGAAAAAAAAAACAGTCCTACTACTTCTGGATACAACCCTGTAAGTTCGAACAGGTAACAGTTGCAAGAATCCAAGTCAAAACTCTAAGGAGGATGGTTTACTATCGTCCTGTACGTTTGGTTTGAGTTGTGTTACCTCGTTTGATTCCATTTAAACATATCACGTCAGTTCTAAATAACGTGTCTCTATCGAACTATTGATGTAGACTGGGTAGAATATCGATCACTTCAAAATTGTCCCCCGTTAAAACGTTGTTTTATGATATTATGTATTAGCTGCTCGCACAACGTGATTATTGCTTACAAGGCAATGTGAAAGAATGGCGCCTCACGTCACGTTACCTTGCACACACAAGATTATCCAATAGCGGCGTTCTAAAACAAGACTAGACAAAACGTCTAGTTTTAATTTAACTCATCTACGTTTTGATAACTGAAAAGATTGTAGCGATAAAGATCTAGGTGGCAAAAATTAAATTTTGCAAAAGAGGGATTTATAATTAGAATTAATACATAAAAAAGCACAATATAAACACTTGCTTTGTTATAAAAGTAAAATGCATTATGCTAATTGTAATAACTTAATAATTTTGATCATTTTCATATTCATTCAATTTTGATATTTTATTCTGGGTGCACTATAAACAATTTTCATAAAATTACAAATGCCAAAAATCTAGTTTTCCGGTTTTGAAGAGTACGTTTTCTACAACTCACCAAAATTCTCTAATTAAAGTAGCTTCGATTGCAGGAGCCCAATTCACACTACTAAGCTTTGAAATCTAGGGTTTTCGCCTGAAAAAAATAAATTTTCGATTTATCAAAAAAGTTACAACCAAAGTTGAGTGAATGAGTCAATTGAGTCGGTAACGCATATAAAGTATAATTTGTCATAATACGTTTATTTTCTATAAATTAGTTCCTTTTCTAGGAAGAATGTTTGCTCCTTTGTCTTTTATATGTATTTTTCTCTTTATAAATAATTTATGAATCATAAATTTATGCTTCCCATTGTTTCTTCTGTTAGATATTATTGCATTTTTACATATCCCTCTAAAGATATTCATACGAATACACTTCCGGACTGGTAGCATTCGCTGACGTCATCTGGGCGGGTTTAAATCCAGTTAAACCCACGCGTGTTGTAGTATGTCAGCTATACACAAGATGCTAAAGTATTCTTCAATTTTTATCCAAAGACAAATTCATTTTATGTTTCTAGGAATTGCATAACTTTCGATTTAGCCAGAAACAACGTGATAAACATTATAGTCACGGCCTGCATAATAACGCTCGTTTTTACTCTATTTTATGCATTATATCTTATTGCATGCGCACGTGTCTGTCGTTACTTCATCACATTTGATTAAGCATTCACGAATGCGTTTAGAGAAATCCCGTTTTTTATATACGAGTTAGCAAATGCCTGCCTGCTTTGAATTTCTGCCGCTTTGTTGCCACATCGCGAGTTATTGCAGAAACCGCCAAAGAATCCAAATTATATATGTTGCAGTGTTGACAACAGTAGTTTTAATGTAGAATGCGGAAATTTGTATGAATTTGCAATACTAAATTGCTTAATTAAACATTCAGCGTTTATAAATAAATTTTTTCTTCGCACGTTAGATTTCGAATGCCATATTCAACGAAGTATCGGCGTACAAACAATGCATTTTTATATCAAGGCTTTATCACAGTATGTGTAGCGTAGTGTACCTAGAATAGATGCCAGAAAATTGCAACATGAAACAGTGTACTAATTCAACAACTTGGAACTTTAGTAACCATGCAGCATTGGGCTGGCGAACAACGAGGTTTCTCTGTTACGGCGGATTTAGAAAAAGGTTGAAGCTACGTATGGCACAAGGCGCGTTTCGCCTACATTTTCATCTTCCGCCTCGTGCTCCTGTTCCAAGTAGGAAAGTCCTTTTTGCTTGGGCTAACAACTTACGTACAACGGGTCAAACAGTAAGAAGAAGAGATGGTAGTGTAAAAACTGTTAGGACTCCTGAGAATGTGGAGGCTGTACGAGTAGCCGCCACAGCGTTGCTCTTGGACTTTCGACTCGAACAATAAGAAGAATATTGCATGATGACCCATACAAAATGCAAATAGTCCATGCTTTGAAGGTTGGTTGTTATCCTATGCGCGTTGGTTTTTGTAAGCATATGTTACACTTGCTTGAAGACGACCCACAGCTCATTGATAATCTATGGATGAGCGATGAAGCTCATTTCCATCTCAGCGGATATCCCATTAAACACAATTTTCGCTATTGGACTGTTGCCGACCCCCGACTACTTACAGTAGTACTCTAGTTACAGTCTGGTGAGCAATCTCTTCGAATGGAATAATTAACCCATATTTTTTCGAGGATGATGCTGGCCATGCAGTTATTGTAACATCAACGCATTAAGTTCAAATGCTGCAAACCTTCCTTATTCCAGAATTTCAACGATTTCCTGTTAATGAGAACACAAATTTTCAACAAGATGGAGCAACTGGTCACATAGTCAGAGTGTCAATGAACTTTCTGAGAGACCTTTTCCCGAACTGCCTCATCAGTAGGAACGGGGATGTTCAGTGGCCTCCAAGAACGCCAGACCTGAGCTCCTATGATACTTTTTTATAGGGATATCTCAAGTCGAATGCTAAACTTAAGAGTTCGGATTGAAGAAGAAGTTCGTACAATAACATCGACGGTACTACGACATGTCAGTGAGAATTTCCATATGAGATTCAGACAATGTGTACAAAATGATGGTCGCCATCTTCCTGAAGTGATATTCAAAAAGTGAAACTTTTTTTGCTTTTATACCAATGCCCATTTATGCTCTTACCATTTATTGCAATAAATAAAAAAAAATCGTTCGTTTTTTAATACCTATAAATTTGACTATCTCACCCTGTATCAACAAAAAGTGGAACCACAATATTTCCATACAATTTCTAGCCTTTTTAATTTAGCTGATTTAGGTAACATAAATCCAATAGTGGAAGAATACCATTTGCCAGTGAAATGATAATTACACAAAAATTTTAGATTATTTCCCTTGTGGCAGTTTTTAAGTTGCTAGGAACAGCATCATCAACAAAGATTGTATTTTTCCTACCTCTTATTATGCTTATTTATATTACTGTTGCATTCATTTAATGAAATCAATTAATAAAAAATTGAAAAATCAGTAAATTAGTAACTCTAATATAAACAAATATTATATTTGTAAACTATTAAATTAAAAAACGGTATTTATTTTGCTTTTATATATAAAATTGCGAAATTACGAGAAAATAGCGATAAGAGATCCACAAGAAGTAGAAAAGTAATAACTTGATGGATGACGCTGTTTCTAGTGATCAGACTGATCCGTTCTATCTGAATCACTTGTTGGTATTTTACAAATACTACATGCAACGAACCATAGGACAATTTTATCCTTTTTCTATGCAATATATAGACACTGTAATCCCTAGACGAGTTGCTTGTTGAAAACTATTTAGAACTAGCTAGCATTATAACCAATTTGCTTAAATATATAACTTTCGATTCAAATATTTGCGAAGAAATACCTTTATATAAACTTGTTTCATATAAAAGATTATTAACAAATTTCGTAATGTTAAGATACCCTTATGTACTATAATTGTGTAGATGACAAAATCAGATCATTTTTTACTAGAAATATTAGACCTTTGTTCAGTTATATTTGTAATGCAGTTGCGAGCAGACGTGTTTATCTGTGTTAAAATTATAACTGTTCAAAGTCTAGTAAATTTTCGTCATGAATTTCAACTATTTCAACTACCACTCTCACAGAAATGCTCTCAAGGTAATTTAACTACTTTTACTTTTCAATTCAATTGAAAAAAAGATTAAAAGTATCGACAGCCTAAGAGAATTGCGGGTAAAAGTTGAATTGAATCACTCGACTACTGTTCTTTGTTTCATGGAGAATTTCAACGTAACCAAAGAGATCAGTTGTTATCTTCATAATGTTGTAAAAAATAAAAAAGTTATAGATGAATTTCTCAAAAATAAACAGAATTCAACAAACCTCACGGACTAAAGCTGGATTCTTCTTAGCTGCTCAGGTATAAGAAATTTTTTTTAACCGGACTGTAATCTGTGACGAAAAGTCGATACTAATAGAGAGTGGGTTGGATGACCAAGAAGTCCCCGGAGAGCACATAAGAACGAATCTTCATTGTATGAATATCATAATGTTTGTATGGTGGTCTACCAAAGGCATAATTCACCACTATGGGATACGTGCATTAGCCCGGAAGTCATTAGCCCGAAATTCATCACTCCGAAATTCACTAGCCCAAATTCATTAGTCCGAAAATATTTAACAATGAAACGAGAGTGGGATCACCCTAATCAAATTTTAATTCAGAAAAATAAAACTACCCCAATTAATTTATTCAAATTTAAATATCAAATCTATAAGCTAGAACTTTCAAACATTGGTCGACGTCGCGTTCAGATCGTGAGCTTATAATGTTTTGAAATATTTCTTCCTTGAGAATGTCACGATTTCTTCGATTAGTGTTCAAATTTCCTATAAAATGTTATCAAACATTACTAGAATGCTATTGTTCTAACCAAAGTTTTACCTTGATTTCGAAATTCAGTAATTTTGAATTCGGTTCTGTTTTGTTGGGAAATGATCTTTTTAATGATTTTCCACAAATCAACGTGAGGGTTGTCGACAAGGTGTTCCATCGGCGATGTATGGCTTCAACTTTATTTGAAGTTCGGGGAAAACCTTGAAGATTGTCCAAAAACCCAGACTAAACGTCAGGAGAAAATGAAGCTTTTGATGGTCTTCTTCTGAGTTGTCGCCCATTGACGTAAGTTTTATCGAACCAATCGACAATAGCTCCTGCGTCTTGTAATTTCGGTCTCAGCTGAAATGGAATTCCAAAACTAGGATGCAATCACTCCACTCAACTTTTTAACTAATTGCTGCAAAAGCACCTTTTATTTCATCAACAGGTAGGAAAGCCCAAGCTGCAAATTTACGCAAATTGATGCTAAATTCTTCTTCGTCTGTGTATCGGGTTATTAAGCGATTCTCCTGGATCTTACGTAATTATGATTAGCACAGATGAAAATGACACCCTCTTGTTCGGGCTGCATTAAATTCTGCTCTTGCAGCACTTATAGCAGCTTACTCAAAATCTGATATAGTCACTTCACTATTTGAGTTTCTTATCAATATTGTCTGCTTAGCAATGAGTTCTTGGAATAAAAAGCAATAAAATTCTTCTGTTCTTCTTGTCATCAGCGCATAAACTAAAGGATAGATGGGATCTGCTTTATTTGTTCCTATTGGTCCGTGAATTGTATACATCTGGTGTAAAAGACTAAAAATTTGGTTAGAGTGATCGCATTTTAGTAAATTTTTCTTACCTCGGAACTGTTTTGAATGTCCTACCCATTATCCAAAACCGCGATGCATTTAATAATTCAATGTTTTCGTTTGTTATGAATAGTAAAATACAGTCATCATCTATGTCTATCCGAGTCAAAAAATCATCGCCTCTTATTGTCTTGTTGAATTGTTGAGGAATATCCGAGTCAACTAAAGATGTAGGCGCCGGAGGAAGTCTTTCATTCAGTTAGTAAATATGGCTGTACGTCTGCATCAACCATATCCAGTGTACGCTGAAACTTGAAGGATTGTCTTCTGACATCAAAGATCTTCCTTCATTTCATTCACTGTTTTCTTAAGTATAACTCTATTTGAACTGGATAAGTGGTCATGTTTTTCAACCGGATCAATTAAAACTAACTGACCATCACATGTTTTAGCTCTTGTAGGACATTTTTGTCTCCTGAACTCTATACATTTCCAATAAATAGTACATTGGTTATTGACATTAGTGTACTTTTTCGCATTCAAATAAAAAGTTGTTACTATTTAACAAATCACTCGGGCTAACGTTTTTCGGGCTAATGCACGTGAACGCACCACTATTCCTTCTTGCACCTAGTGAAGCAATTTCTAGTGCAGAAAATTGGACATTAGGTGCCTATGATTGATCAATAAATGTAGGACGATAACTTTTCTTCGACACGTAGCACAACAAACGCTGGAAAAACTAATGAAGTTAGTATAGGAAGTTCTTTCTGACTCATTGTATTCATTTAACTTTGCACCTGCATATTTTCATCTCTTCTGGAGCCTGGGCAACCATATGCAAAACCAGCACTATGTTAACTGAAAAACAGCCATTTTAGTTTTCAAAGAATTCTTTCAAAACAAAAATTCGATCTTTTTAATAAAAGAATTTATCCTGTCATCAGTAAACCTTTATTGTGTAGAATAAATGCTTTTCGGTTAGACAAATTCCAATTTTTATTCTTTAAACTCCCTAAATTTTTGAAACCAATTTTTAGAGTAGATGATTTTTGGAAGAAGAACAAGACATAAAAGTTGCAAGCAATTTTCATTTAAACCCTAACGTAATCATCAGATGTGCGATTGAGAAACTGGTCCAGTTTCTGTTGTAGAGTTAGCTAAATTAGAAACATCACAATCTTCATTAATAAGACCAGACATATCGATTTAACTTCATTTTTTTTTTGGAGTAAACTTCGATATCTTTTCACGTAGTCTAAAATAGTAGAAAAAATTTACTTGAAGTTGTGAAGATCTGTCAACCTAAAAGAGGTTGGCTAACAATCGTCTTTTATAACAATATTTGATAAAAAAATTGTCTTATCCTTTGGCGTAAGTTTAGAAAATATTCTTGTAATAATGTCTCATATTTCTGAAGTTTAATATAGAAGTTGTTTAGAATGATAACAACAGAATGTTAAATACCAGGGGAAAACAAACCAACTCATTTTCGCGAGTTTCGCTGCTAAATAAACGGAAGATTAATGAATTTTGAATGCCGAAAACAAAATAAATAAGCAGCGCTCATAGGCGGCGCAAAAGAAGAACGCGCTGCGTTTAGAAACTTTTGTTTGCCTTAGCTCGCGGCGTTAATGGGGCGCCGGAGTATACGGCAACTCTCTCGCGGCGTTGAAAACTCCAGCACACCTGAACATTCGCAACACAATTTAGAGTGCAAACAGTTCGCTCCGCCAGCAGCGGAACAAATTAAATATTCCAGGTGAAGTGATTTATGAGCGCGACGGTCGCGGCTGCCAGTCGCGATTCTGCGCGGAGTCGCAGCGCAACCAGCAGCCGTTCTTTTTGCAGAGCAAATGAGTCGAAAAGAGATTCGTAATAACCGAAACAAAGAGCAACTTTTAACTCTGCAGCGACGTCGTTACGCCTCTTAGTTCAGAATCATTTGAAGTTTGCTTGCAAATCGGATTTAACTCGGCGGAATAGGATTTCAAAGATAAACTTTTGCTCTCAGCGCTGGGATCGAATACACTTCTGTTGCTGCTTTAAGGATGTCGCTCATAACTGTGTTCATTATGGGAAAAAATACTCCAAAAACGAAAACGCCTATTACTAAAGGTAAGATAAAGTTCAAAACAACATTGTTTATTCTGCGATATCGTTGTTTCCTACAGTATAAAAAGGCAACTCACTAAAAAATCAATTGAAACGTTTGCCAACTCATTAGAAGATACCTATGTATGCTCTAGTTACAGCTCTACTAACTCAGGTTGAGTAAGCTGCAACTTAGGGCGTCATAACTTGGGGGGCGCAAAATTTTGAGTTGAGTAAACGATAAAGTGAGCTCAATCAGATAAAATTTGGATAGGTTAAAACTATTGAACTTTGAAATCGTGCAATCATCGTTCATCGACAAATAAGTTTTAAAAAATTTACATTGTAACAAAAATAGCATATCACAAAGAAATTATTCATTTTTTCGCATAGTGTGCAAGCAATTACAATCGTCGCTATCGACTTCCGCGTCTTCAAGCCCAAATTATTGTACATAAAATGTACAGATGTGAGAGGCTCTAAAAATAGTCTCAAACATGTAAACCAAATTATATTATTCGCTGACTCCCTAATGTAGTGCGCAAATGAAGAACTTCAAGGAATTAGCGATCTACAATAGCATCCAGCAGAACGTAGACTCTTAACATTAAAAATATGAAAGACAGTATGTCACTCAAAAAAGATATTGTACCAATCAGTTGTCTTATAAAAAGTTAATGAATGGAGAACACATCAAACGAAATGAAGGAGCGCTATACCTAGAAATTAAGAGATTTGATTGGAAAAATAACCATAGCTATTATTAATGATCGTGACAACAACTCTGAACAAAGACAGTAAATTTTAAAATTTATTAGTAGAAATCGAGTTCCACAAAGAGTACAAAGAAGAAGCTTAGTATTGGCGAAATGCTCTCTTAAGAGTTGTTGAAGTTGTGAAATTTTTAGCTCCCAGTAGACTGCCAATTCATGGCTATAATGAGATAATAGGCTTTCTCTGTAAGACATGGCAACTTTCTTGGCTCTGGAGAACAGATTTCAAATTAGATCCTGTTATAATCAAACATGTACCGAAATTTGAAAATAAAAGAAGAGAGATGTTCCCTCAGTTTAAGTCTGTCAATGAATTCGTTATACAGTTAGCGGATCAAGTTAAGGCAGATATTGGCCAAGAGATTATAAATTCTATTATTCCATAATTATGGATTCAGCTCTAGATGCATCACACACAGACCAATTAATTTTGAGGTACGCTATGTGTTATCTACAGAAACTCCCGTTCAACGATGTTTGACGTTTATTCCTAACTGTGGACATAAAGGTAACGAGATGGCGAATGCTGTAATGTCGACCGTAGATTTTGTAGGTCTTAATCTAGATAATTGTAGAGGGCAGAGCTACAACATGTCTGGGTGCCGTAAAAGTCTTAAGGCTAAAATAAAACAGGTAAATTCTCTGGCTACATGTGTACATCCCTTGCGCGGGCCATTCTTTATAACTAGTTGGCTCTGCAGCTGCAGAAAGCCTAGCGCATTTGAAAGAGCAGAATTGAAAAGGGGGGTGTAGGCCAAAAGTAAGCGGCACTTTGACCTCGGGGTCAAGATATGGCGAGTTAAAAATTTAGCCAAACAGGTTTTCAAGTGAGGAGCTGGTGTAGTGGGTAAGGTATTGTGCTCCAGACCTGAAGGTCTGTGGAGTTCGAACCTTACCCAGATAAATTAAATTTTTTTTAATTTTATTTTTTCAACTTTTTTTTTAAATTAATTCGAATTAAAATACATCCACGACCTGGGCCATTTTCTTTAAATTGTATTATAAAATTAATTAAAATTTAAATATTGTAAATACAAATAAAATGACAAAGTTAAATTTTTAAAACATTTATTGCAAAACTTCAAAAATGCAGTTAAAAATTTAATAGAATTGAACATAATCTACTCGTTTTATTTTATTTAGGTTTATTAAAATAATAGGCCTTTTAGAGGCCGTAAGATCTTTATACAAAAAAATATCAGACGCCCGAATACGATTATAAATTAAATTTAAGATAATAGATATAATCATAATTAAATAGATAAAAGTTGCTAATTTTTGCAAGCTTATAATTACAATAAAGTTACGTTAAACAAATTAAAAGAAAAAATTTGAAAAAATAATTTTATTTCAAAATAAATTTTGGAGTTTTGTACTTCCCTTGCTAGTACGAAGAAAGCTAATCGAAGCAGAAATGCACAAACAGTTCGGATTTCTATGGAAAATCACTCAAATGAAAACAAGAGAATATGATAGATAGTAAACCAGCCATTAGAAAAAATACGTTTCGAATTTAGATAAAACATTCCCTGAGGAATGTGTACATTTAGCAGTATTTTTAAGAATTAATAAAGGCATTGACAAAGAAGATAAGAACGCCAAATCAAAAACACAATTAGAATTACAAAGACTCCTCCTGGCATTATTCAAGTCATGGGACGTGGAGTCTCCTTTTCCAAATACTGCCATCGTTCTAGGAATTTTTTAAGCATGACTGTTACTAACTGCACTGGAGAACGATCTTTTTCAGCTCTTCAGAGAGTGGAGAACTTTTCGAAGTAAATGTTAAGACAAGAAAAAATAATGGCTTTCCACTTTTGTTTATTGACAGTAAGTCCTCATTTAATGACACAGTCCAGAGGTTTGCTAATTCTAAAGTCAGGATAAGAAACATGTTTTAAAGTGTTTAGATGAAATGGAGATGTATTTTTATTTTTTCTTGTTGACGTGTGAATGTATGTAAACATTGTATTGAAATGTATGTATGCCACTAAACTGACTCGTTTGAACAATCAACTTCTTTTTAATTTTTAGATAACCTTCCAAAACGTGCAAAGATTTAAGGGAATGCGGGTGAAAAAGTATACCCCTAAGGGGTCAAAAATCTTTTTTCGATCAAATGATAGTGTACTATAAATATAAATTCATATAAATATTTTAAAATGCTGATTGTTGGCGGTTTAAAAAACTGTTTTAGTGGAAAACGGCTCTATAAGATCCAGGAAGATCTGACTGACATGGTGAAAGATACTAGAATTTTTAGGCTTTGTTTATGGTCACAATTAAACTAAACAAACTGCAGAACCACTGAAAACCCCATACTTTATTCAATTTTAAGTATTTCCCCGAACAAATAAGTCGAAATCGATGTTTATTCATAAGAGGATTTCATTATCTGAAAAAGCCATACTTCCTTTAAAACATAATATGTTTTAGTTCATACTAAAAAAATCGTGCTTCAAAAGTAGTTACATATGCATCTGATGTAAAATTAATAGAATTACATGATTTAGCAGAAACCAGATAAAATTTTCAGCAACCAGAAATATATTCCAAAAGGAGCTGTAAGTATCAAATTAAAAGCAGTGTACTGTAGAGTACTGAGAGATAAATTACAGTATAAGTAACAGAATTTAAAAATAATACAGTTGAAACTACAAGCAAATTGTTATAATAAATATACGAGTCCAGCCAATGTATTCGATTTATCTACATATGGGTATATAGTACATTTTATGAATCAGAATTTTTTATTTTGTTTTTTTTTTTCTATAATGTAGATACATATCTAAAATTTTGCTTTACACAGTTTTGAAAATCATGCCATATAGGTGACGCCCCCCATTGTCGATACACTGAATAAGCCGATTTCTAGTGTGAGCCTTGACCCTTACCAGCATAGCAGCGGATATGTTGGCAATTTCTGCCCAGATATTAGCCTTCAGGTCTGTAGGGTTTCAAAAAACCCCACAAAAAAATCGCAAGGAGCCAAATTGGAGGAGCGGGCTGGCTACTCCAAATTGCCCCTTATTGAAAAGAGGCGCTCGAGAGAGTGTTCCCTCAAAACATCTATTGATGTCATTGAAGTATGAGCCGTTGCTCCGTCCTGTTGGACCGAATGTCCTCTAAGTCTAATTCATCAAGTCGTGGTAAAAAATTCCTCCAACATGTTTACATATCGGTCCGAATTCATCGTCACTGTGACTTTCGTTAAAAAACCAGGGACCAACAATCCTAGTTGAGGAAATTGCACACCACACTGTGACTTTAGGTGAATGTAAAGTCCTTTGATGCGATTCTCGGGGATTAGTGTCAGCCCAGTAGCATATGTTCTGCTTGTTGGCGCTTCCACTCAAGTGAAAATGGGCTTTATTACTGAAAAAAACAATAACGTTTTCGAGAAGTGCCTCACATGTGTTCCTCCGAGAATTAAAGTCCCGTTCTGCGAGTTCCTGCACGATCGCCAACTTGTAGGGATGATAATGAAGGTCATCGCGAAGAATTCGCCTCACTGAACGATCGGAAAGTCCAAGGGCAGACGCATGTTTGCGCACAGAACGCCGTGGGGATTGCAAGATTGAAGCTCTCACTGCCTCAATGTTCTGAGGTGATCTGATCGGCCGAGGGACTTCAGTTCTTCGTCTTGTCACACTCCCCGGTGACCCATGTAACAATTGATTTACGGCCCGGAACATGACCCAACGGGGCTATATTGAAGCGATTTCGGTAGGTGCGCTGGGTTGCGATCACAGAACATCCGTTCGAAAAGTAGGCCTCGACTGCAAACGCACGCTCCTCACTGTTCCAACGCACGATGGCAACTGACAGGAGTAGGAAACAAAACCACGCCTCTCGAATGAGACCATTCCCGCCCCACTACGACCCCCCGAATGGCGCGCATTTAAAAAAGGGAAGTTATGTTGCCACACCCTGTATTTATTGAAAAATTATTATTTGGTACATTTTCAAACAGCTTGATAAATAAAGCATTTTAAATATAACCTAGTCAAAACAGAAACAAATTAGAAAGTAAATCCAATATCCAAAAAAAATATCTTTCCAAAAAAAAACGATTTAGGGTGTTAGGCTTTCTTTTATGGCATTATTCTACACAAGTTATACATTTTTGTAGAAACTGTTACAAAATGCTATTAACGAGATAGATTAGTCAACATTTCTTCTTTTCCTACTAAAACTTATTGTGCACGTTTGCTATTTTCACTATTTTATTCAACTCGTTTTCTGTCTGCTCCTTTCATCTCGGTCTCTTTCTCGATGGTTCTTCTGGAGCCTGGGCTGTCTTCTCCTCTTCTCATTAGATGTTTATACCATCTGATTCTTTACGCCTTAATTATTCTAGGTTTTAATTTTTAAAAATTCATCATTTTCATAGTTGAACATTGGCCTTTTTCTTTCAAAAACTTTTAGTTGTTCTATTCCTATCTAGTTAAGTTTGCTGTTTCGGCCGCATGTGTAATAATAGTTCTGAATGTTTTAATTTTTTAACTCAGTTTTTTATTTTTCAGTATCTGTTTGTTTGGTAAAGTTGCTTTGTATTGCAATTGTATTCTTTCTTTACTGCATATTTTTCTACGAGATTACCCAAAAAAATGCAATTTTTCTTTTTGAAAAGAAGGGGAAGCAAGTAAAAGGCGAATTATTCGCAAAAGGCAGAAACTTTAATAACCACTTTGTCCGATTACATTTTACAAGCTTTTATATACTACGCTCAAAGCTATCGCCTTTGCCGGAAAAAACAGTTCCAAAAACATTTTCTTCTGAGCATTGTTAGGCTCTTGACGTTTCGTCCACAACTGCGGCAGATATCTTCAGAAGGAAATCTTCTAAAAATTGCTTCCAAAGTCCAAACATGGCTTAACAACCCAAGAACTAACAACACTATACATTAAAAGACCATCTCTGAATATCTTCGCATTCACTTAACAATCATCTTCATCGATAGTAAAGGTTTTACCATTCAAGGTGTTTAATAAAAAACGAAACAAACGGTAGACTAACGGTACAAGATCTGCCAAAACGATGTATATGGTAACACATCTCGTTCGAGTTGCTACAATTTTGTAGGTTTTAGCATTATTAAGGTAAAAAACACCTTCGCAATTCACCTATTCTAGAGATTTCTGTTTGATAGCACGTTCAATTTATTCGGATTACAACTAATTATTTACTTCTTTCAAGCGGAGGTTCTTACGAAGCTCGACTAAAAAATCGATTTTTTTGTCTTTTTTTATATTTGTAGAATATGCTCCCAAAACGATTTTATCGAAAACAATTTTATAAAAAAAATATTGCATAATAATGGAACCCACCTTTTAACGAAAAATTGCGCAAAAATAAACTTTGCACGGTAGACTGTATTTTATCCTAATATTTTTGAAATACGCGCCTATATCATGGATTCTAAGGTAAGTGTAGTTACCTGAAGTACCATAAGATGTCAGGGTGTTGACTATGATTATAAAATTTTAGAAAGTTTGCCTCTATATACTAATGTCGACGGGTTTAGTGTGTAGCGTCAGTCGAACACGTGCTGGGTACCAAAACCGGTGTGAATCAGTATTTGTTTATAAACAATTCAAAGGGAATCAGTTTAGTAGAGAGTGACACAGAGTATGTAAGCTCTTCAGCAAAAAAATTAAAACAAGCTGGTTAAGACAAAGTGCCTATTGATTTAAGTTCCAACTACGTGATTTTGATTTTTTAAATGTTTTTACTTTTCTCAGCACGATTTTTAAGTGTAAGATATGTAATAGTGACGTTACATTTCTTGCTTTCAAGTTAGTAATGCAATGCTCCTGTTCTTCTACTCTTGTGATTCCAGTCAATATAAAAATAGATTTTTTTGAAACATCCTTTGATGTTTGCTATATTAATTATCTGAGGAGGACCGCGAAATTTGAAAATGTTTTATGCTCTTTTAGACATTACATCGTCATTTAGTAATAATATGTATTACTCTTTTCTTGAAAACTTGCACTTAGCATCTAAATCCGTTTCCCAAAATTTTCAAAAAAAGCACTTAATGAAGAAATCGGTTTGAATTCTGAAGCTGGAAGTGAACCTTTGCACTTTACTGTATCTGGCGATGGCTCATGGAAAAAGCGAGGTTTTGCATCACTATTTGGCGTTGCAACATTAAATGGAAAATTCACGAATAAAGTTTTGGGTGCCGTTATTAAATCTGCCTGCTGCCAAAGCTGCGCCAATTGAAAATCAAAGAAAGATTCCAGCGAGTATGATATTTGGAAAGAAAGTCACGACGAAGAGTGCGATGCGAACCATGATGGAAGTGCAGGGAAGATGGAAGTTGATGCAGTAAAAGAAATGCTGCGGGATCGACTGAACTGCTTGCCATCAAATATGAAAACTATAAAGGTGATGGTGACACAAGAACTTTTAAAGCGATTCAAGACGTTAATCCTTATGACAATCTTATCGTAAAAAAAGAGTGCGTAGGGCACGCACAAAAACATATGTGGAACTCGTCTTCGAGCAGTAAAAAAAGGTACGAAGGTACTGGTAAATTAACAGATAAGGTAATTTCCGATCTGATTATTTATTACTGTTTGGCTATTAGAAGAAACCCAAATTCATTGGAATATATGAAAAAAGCTGTGTGGACAGTGTTTTATCATAATATTTTAACAGATAAAAATCCACAGCATTCGTAGTGTCCGGCAGGCAAAGAGAGTTGGTACAAGTGGCGCGTGGCTGAATCTGACAGAACTCTCAAAACATTTAATCATAATAGACCAGGGAAATTATTAAAAATACATCGTTTTTTTGCCAAACTCCCCATCTAAAAGGTAAAATATGGAAAAAACAGGAAAAATTCCTTAGAATTCGATGGAATAAAATTAAACAGCTGAATCATTGCAGAAGTTATTCAAAATGGCGCCCAAAGTTGGCAAAAAACGGTTTTTCGCGTTTACAAAAAAATCTAAGTTTCGTATAAAAAAAGTTTCAAATAAAAGTTGTAGATTTTGCAAAAACCTATAAAACAAGATTTCTTAGATTAAAATCAATGCAAAAATGACGTAATTATTGCAAAACAACCGTCTTAAATCACATTTTTCTTTTATTGCTTGTATGTTTTCGAAAACAAAAGATTTCACTCTGAAATTTTGAGAAAGTATATCCTTTAACAAGTAGAAAAAGTCCTGTTTTGTTTGCGCAAAAATATTGTACAAATTTTGCAAAAATCGATTTTATTCGTAAAAAAGGTGCTTTCGTAGAATTTGATTTAAACAGGTTCTGGAGCACTTAGAGAAACGTACTAGAGCTCAAATTTCTTTCAAAGAGATTTAGTATCACGTACTATAAGAGCGCGCTTTTTATCGAAATTTCAAATATGCGAAAAATCAACTTAAATATCGATAAAAAATATTGACCCCAAAAAACTCGAATATCGTTTTCAATTCAATTTATATGGCAATGGAATTATTACCAATCGATAGCTGCTATTTTTATACAAATTATGAAAAAAAAAAGTTTTTTGTGGGACCTCCAGGAGCCGAAATAATTTTATTTTTTTCAAAAAAATCCTGAGGGCGTAATTTACATCGTACAGCATACACCCTCCGGGAGGTTGATTTTTAATACGTATATTTTCAATAAAAAAATACTTCGGCTCATTTCATTGACGTTAAATGTTATAAATCGCGTATCAAAGCGAAGAAGGCAAGCGCAGGCCGCGTCGAGTCGTGTGGTAGAGTGGGGGGAGCGCTGCGGTCGGCTCGGGCGCTCGCAATTCGGGTACATAAGATAAATACACGAATATCGTATTCATTTTTTAAAATTACTTAAAGGCCCAAAAATGCAACTTACTCGCCGACTGTTATTTTTCAATCAATTTTGAAAAAATTGAATATTAATAGAGTATTTAAAAATTTGTACATACTTAGTCAGGAGTAGCTAGACGAGATAAAATCAAATATGGTCATTACATTATCGCGTAATGTACAGGAAGCGCATAAAATTAACTTGACAATCTAAGATCAGTTAGACCTACAAAACTTTAATTGCATTCTTTTCAAATACTTTCTAATTTATTGTGAAATATACGTATTAAGAAATTTATAGCAGCATCTACATATACAGTACTTATGAATATTACATACATACATTTTTCAAAATACAAGATATATTATTTACTATTACATATTGTATGATAAAGTGGGTACATACAAAATTAATTTAATTTTCGTCGTTTTATATTCAACTCATCTTCTTCGCTACTACAATTTCCGCATGCAACAGTATTATCATCATCGTCAGTAATCTTGCTATCGGCGGTAATGTCGCAATCAGACTCTGCCTCTGCGACGTTTGGTTCGTCTATGTCGTTGACCAAGTCAACAACAACGTTAGTTCTTTCTATATCGGAGCAACCAGTGTCTTCTCCAATTATTTGTACAATCTGATTTTCTGTTTGTAACTCAATAGCAGTACAAATAAATCATTAGCCTATCTGCATCTTCACAAGCAATTTTGACAGTAAAGCCTAATTTGTGTAATTCTACATCTAAGAAACTAATTTACAGATGCATTAAATTTATACATAATCTTATTGGTTATCCATGTAGTTCGCACGTGGTCATTTTTAGACGCGTATTTCATATTAATATATAATTCTTGTCATGGAAATTACAAGACACGCAGTGGGCGGATTGATTTTAAAAATATTGTAATTGTTTTTGTAAAGTTTTAGAAATATATTTGTGCTAATGACATTTCATCTCATTTAATATTCAAAAAAATATATTCTGTTACTTTAAGTAGATACATTAATGTAACGCATAGAAACTGCTATATTATAAAATAAAAGTGTTAAAATAATGTAAACGTACCTGTATAACAATAGCTTAAATGTTAAATTATATTATTTACTCCGCAGTTGCACACGTAATTGTACACTCAGTTCAGAATAACGGTTAGAATACCATGTGGAAGCTGCGAAGATCCGCTCCCAAAATGAAGAAGCATGCTGACTAAAATACTGACGCCGTGTAGTCATAAGGTTCTTTTTGTTACGAATTTCGGAATAGTTCTTTAAGTCCAAAACATGAATGAACCTGTTGTATCTCCCCTCTTATGTACCCGAATTGCGAGCGGCCGAGCCAACCGCAGCGCTCCCCCCACTCTACCACACGACTCGACGCGGCCTGCGTTTGCCTTCTTCGCTTTGATACGCGATTTATAACATTTAACGTCAATGAAATGAGCCGAAGTATTTTTTTATTGAAAATATACGTATTAAAAATCAACCTCCCGGAGGGTGTATGCTGTACGATGTAAATTACGCCCTCAGGATTTTTTTGAAAAAAATAAAATTATTTCGGCTCCTGGAGGTCCTACAAAAAACTTTTTTTTTTTCATAATTTGTATAAAAATAGCAGCTATCGATTGGTAATAATTCCATTGTCATATAAATTGAATTGAAAACGATATTCGAGTTTTTTGGGGTCAATATTTTTTATCGATATTTAAGTTGATTTTTCGCATATTTGAAATTTCGATAAAAAGCGCGCTCTTGTAGTACGTGATACTAAATCTCTTTAAAAGAAATTTGAGCTCTAGTACGTTTCTCTAAGTGCTCCAGAACCTGTTTAAATCAAATTCTACGAAAGCACCTTTTTTACGAATAAAATCGATTTTTGGAAAATTTGTACAATATTTTTGCGCAAACAAAACAGGACTTTTTCTAGTTGTTAAAGGCTATACTTTCTCAAAATTTCAGAGTGAAATCTTTTGTTTTCGAAAACATACAAGCAATAAAAGAAAAATGTGATTTAAAACGGTTGTTTTGCAATAACTACGTCATTTTTGCATTTATTTTAATCTAAGACAGCTTGTTTTATAGGTTTTTGCAAAATCTACAACTTTTATTTGAAAATTTTTTTTCTACGAAACTTAGATTTTTTTTAAACGCGAAAAACCGTTTTTCGACAACTTTGGGCGCCATTTTGAATAAGTTCTGCAATGATTCAGCTATTTAATTTTATTCCATCGAATTCTACGGAATTTTTCCTATTTTTTCCATATTTTACCTTTTAGATGGGGAGTTTGGCACGTAAAAATACAATTTCCCTCCAATAAGCCTCCTCTATCAGAAGCAGTTCAAGAAGCCATTAAACCCGTTTTCGAAGCTTTGTCAATAGATTATTCGATGAATCGCTGTTTAGGCGGGAACACTCAAAATTCGAACGAGTAATGGAAGCTTGCGCCGAAACACCTGTACTGTAGCGCAAAAACCGTCGAAATTGACACTTATATAGCCGTCCCTCTATTCAATGAAGATCATGTTACTCTATTAAAAATTATGGATTTGTTGGGAATCGCCATTGGTCTTGAAATGAACAACTTTGCCAAGGCAGCAGATGATGCGCGTATCAGTGCTGCTGAACAGAGTATGGCAGCTGGCGCAAGAGCATTATCACGGAAATCAGACCAACTGTCTCAAATCCAACTTCATAAAGTCGAGGAAGGATTAATATACAGACCTGGAATCGCTGATTAGCCGCAAGGTACATTAATTAGTCTTTACTTTCAAAAAATCTTTAAATGCGTTTTACTCGAAACCATGTTTTTGTAACTCGTGGGAACTATCACTCAAAAATTAATCAATGGATTTTTTTAAAGTAAATTAAATTTATTGGAGCCTATATCTATGAAAAGATTCATTTTGCTGTTAATTTTCTTGTTATAACACTTTAAAGAGCGAAAAAAAAATTGAAAAATCGGTACCGAAAATTCGCATGTCCGCTATTTTATTAGTTTTCGACTTTTTATTGATATTATCAGTATGAGCTCCAACAAATATTATATATTTTCCATATTTTTTTAAAATTTTAATTTCAGATAATTTTTACTAGTGCTGAACTTCCCACCAGTTCGACACCTTTTCTTCGGACAGTCACATTACCGAATGAATAACTAATTACCACATCATTATTTTTTATAATTTTTTTTTCTGTATTCTAATACTTGATAAATATGTACAAAAAAACTTAGGTACTTCATTTGCTTCCTTCTATGAAAAAAAAATAAAGAGTCATGTAATTTTTGGGTCGCTAGATAAGAACCTTCCCTCAAGTACTTCAAAATCCATAATACCATTAAAGACCCACTAGTTTGTCAGCATAATCTTCTTTTCATGCATTTATAGAACTTTGTGTGGGTTATCATGCTTGCTTATGATTGTCTTTGTTGTAGGCTATACTATTTTTATTGCCTGTTGTCATACGTTTCACAATAAAATATTTCCTTTGCTTCTAAGAGAAAAGTGCAATGTATACGCGTTTAGTAAGATAATTTTCTTTAAACTCATACAGTACCCAAATATGAAGCTTATTAATGTATCCATGTTGGGCTTCCTGGGCATGGTATATTTTTAATATCAAGTTCTTAGGTCTAAGATTTGTAAACTAATCCTGATGCTGTCAGTTCTAAGGCATCTTTACCACAGAAATCACACAACATTTTAGCAGCTCTAAAGTAACTTTTCCATTTTTAAACCGACTATAAAAAAATTATATTGAATTGTCAGTTGCAATGCAATACAACCAAATTGAGGTTTAAAATAAGCAATAGAATGTTCCAAATTAAAAATAAAATCAGTAATTATTGCCCAGAAAGAACTACTAATATTTTCATTAGATAAAATTTAAAAAAATCAAAACAACACAAAAAATGAAGTGTGCGAAGAGCTTCATGTGGAAAAACTGAAGAAGATTCAATACACTACAAAAGTAGAAGTGTCTAAAAGAAATATTTAAATTAATCACACGATGTTAACAAGTTTAGAAACACATCTATCCTCTTCAAATGTTAAAGAAGAAAATGGAAAAATAATGATTTATTGGATAAAAACAAATCTCCTGCCTTAAATTTATTGCTGTACGTATCGTCTCTTTTCACAAACTGTAAATCACAATACAATATTACCACCTTAAAGTTGTCCTGAGTAACCTGAAATTCTAATTAACTACACTCAGAAGGTACATTCTGTTATATTAAGCCTCCTACATCAATAAGAGGCTTTTAATATAGTGACTTGATTTCTTTCAAGACCATCAAAAAGGTTGCTCTTCTGCCTTGTGAACCAAAGAAAAAATCAGTACCCAAAGAGAAGAAAATCGAAGAGGTGACGTCATAACGTCTACATCAGCTTGCAAAGTTGCTGATGGTTAATTCAAAACACTCATTATACCGAAAGTACTGTTTGATACACAAAGAGAAACAAGAGGTTTAAGACTTATAATTCATATCAAACTAGTGCTAGAATATTGACTAAAAATTAAAATATGTTAATACCAACCCATTATGAATGCAGTCATACTTAGCAAACATTCAAATGTAACAAACAATATGTGATATCTATCCATTTTCTAATATCATTTAAAAAAAAAACCATCAACAAAGAAGTTAGACGTTTTGCTTTTTTATGTTAGCAATAATTTTGAGGTGAACAGCAAACGAGGTGCCTACCTTAGCTCCTGTAGCAAGGCTTCGCCTTGGGCGATGGTGGAAGCGCACACGTCCAGGCTCTGGTCGCGGTGCTGCGCCGTCTGCTCCAGCAGCCGCTCGGTGTTTTCCAGGCTCTCGGCGGCGCTTTCGTCGCCCTGCAGCTCCTGCCGCAGCTCGTCGACCCACGTGCCGAGCTCCTTCTCGTGCGTGTAGAACAGCACGGCGAGGTCCAATCTCCTGCGGCGCTGCTCGACCCTGGCGGCGAAGGAGGTTACGTGGGCCTCGAGCTCGTGCGCCACGGAGTAGATCTCATCGGCGTCGCACTCTCCCGTGTGCGCTAATTCTTCGGCGGCTGCCAGCAGCTTATCTGCGTTGGTGTAGGTGTTCTGCAACAAAGGGCGGCCTTATTTAGTCGGCCATCGCAGCGGCCCGCGGTGTATAAAAAGAAATATCGAAGGGGGATTTGCGCGGATCTCCGCGTCGATAGAAGTATATGGAATACAGAATTATTTAAATTGGGTACTTAAACCGTATTGTGGTTTTAAAATCCGGTTGCTTCCCTACAATGGTAGTCTAACGATATCGGAAAATTCGTTTCCCGTAAATCTTCCTTATAGCTTCATGAATTGGACGCTTAAATGCAAGAGGAAAAATGGGACGCGTAATCTTAAGCTACCGATATGAAGCACAGCACGAACACAAAATCATCTTTAACCAACGATGTTTTTGTTTGCTTCTTTAGTGGCGCTATTAATGCAAAGTAACGTAGTGAAACTCTTTAATAGATAAATTGAAAACGTTACAGGTTACAACGCCATAAAATCACAGTACTTTAACAACCAAAAAGATGGGTCAAATACCAGATGCATTCAAATTCTAAGATCTCCAATATTTTTCTCAGCTATGAGAGTAAGTAGAAAGATGTGATTAATTTTAAAAAGATTTCTGAACTTGTAATATAGATGGCATGGTGGAACGCCCATTGAAATTCATCGCCAATTAAATAAGACATGCGGTGAAGGCGTTATAGATGTTAAAAATGTGCGTTCGTAGGTGCAAATGTTTAAAAGTGGAGCATATTGTTATGGAAGACCGTCGATTAGGTGTGCGTAACATCGCTTCTAAACTTGACATTTCCGTAGGCTCTGTAGAGTCCGTTTTGCATGATGAAAAGTTTCTTCAAAGTGGGCCCCACGACTGCTGACCGACGAACCCAAGGCTGCGCGAATGGCAATGTCTCAAGGCAGGTTGACACGTGATGTTGCTGTGTATTTCCGGCCATAAAGCGCACTCTCCGTGGCCGCTCATTTTCCAATCGAATCGCTGTCAGCGATTTTCCCGTGGGCATAACACACTCCTAAGGAAGTGTTTTCAGCAGCCATAGAATCATGGCGACGACGTTGTGGAAAATGTGTACGTCTAGACGAAAATTACGTTGAGGAGCAACAGAAGTTTCAACTTTCTTGGGAAAGTACCTTTTAAAAGAAAATTGAAACCCATAGAACTTAAACTCTTATATACTAAAACTAAGAATGAAGGCCTAAGGCTTTTTTGAGCTTTGATATTCAAATCATACTTAATTATTTATTGGGACATTGGATATTTCAATAATTCAAATAATTGAAATTGCCAATCAAATTATTCGTATTTTTAGAAATTATTTAGATTATTATTATTACTAATCCGTGTACAGCTCCAAAATTAGCAAGATTCGTGATTTTTTTAAACTCAAAGTACATTTGCCTTATTTCGATTCAAATTGCAACTAATATATACGCCAGTTGTTAATTTTACGTTTAAATGTTCCAATAGAAAATTTGAATTATTTGAATATTCAAATTATTTGAATTACACGCATAGGAAATGTGAGTCATAACTCATTAAAATGAGAATCTCTAATTACTAAAGCTGTCCCAGCCTGGTAAGCATAATCTTTCTATGGTACCATTAACCACCATATAATGTACATCCTGGATAACTTTTTACATCGCTAGGTCTAAATTTCCAAAAATCTTGCCCATATTTTAGAATGAATTTAAGAGGTGAATTTTGATACCAGTAAAGATGCTCTAGATTGGGTAATTAAAAATGTAAGCCCATCAAAACAATATTCATTTCAGGACGACCGAAAAAATTCAAAGATGAAGAAGAGAAAGGAAAAAGCGTTAAACGTTATATAACAAAAAAATTTTAAATTTTTAAAAGCCATGGAGAAGGATTAGTAGGAAGGAAATTGGGTATCAAACAAATTAAAAAAAATACATTAAAAGACAAAAACCCATATGCAAAGTTCTACTTGATAGGCAACAAAAAGTGTTTTTGTATTCTATTGTTACTGGAAAGGAAAAGTGGGTGTATATTTCTGTAATCCCAAAAGCACAAAATCAGTTTGCATCAACGTCGATGCCAACATCTAACATTCATGGAAAGAAGGTAATGCTCTGTAGTTGGTGGGACCAGAAAGATGTACTATACATTGAACTGTTAAAATCAAGTCAAGCAATCACTAGTGAGCATTGAAGACCAAACGTCCAGAATAAGCCCGAAGGTATGAAACAAATTTCAGCAGGACAATACTCGGTTACGTAACGGGAAACAAGGTCAAAAACACGTTGGAAGCGTCGAGTGTAAAGCTTTACCTTACCTTCCACGCTCAACAAATTTTACTTCTTTCGATTATCACTTATTTAAATCGACGGCACACGCACTTGTATAACAACACTTCAGCCCATATTAATGATTTACGAAATTGGACTTCTCAATGGATGGTTCCAAAAATGAGAATAGAAGCTTATTTTTTGCAAAAATAGGACGAAAACTTCTAATACATTTATTATGAGTCATCAACAGTTTGCACGAAGAAGTACAATTCAGCATAACACCCAAAGGCTACAATAAAAATCAGCACGATCAAATAAGAGGTACTCGTTAGGATATTTTTTCAGAAAGGAAGCTTCAGTTCGTCTTCAGAAGTTAAGAAGTCAAATATAAATGTTTATGGTACGAAATAGTAAAATTCATGTTTCCTTCTGTAGTTGCCGTACCTACAAAAGCAATAACAAATAACTGGTAAATTTTAAAAATAGAAGGAAAACAAAATTAGCAACAGAATAGGATGTAGGAAAAAATATTGCTACTTTTTTATAATTAACGAATCTGATTAACGATAAAAAAACTTTAATAAGTCAACGATTAATGAATCCTAATAATTACCTGTAGCAATTCCGTTTGTTTCCAGTGACTATTACAATTATTTTTCTCACCCCCATGAGTTAGAAATATCTAAACGATTTTAATTTTATTTCATAATTATCACCTAGTTTTTTAGGTTAAATTATTTTTCTTATATAGATTGCGGTCCATAAAAATCAGATTTTTCAAATGTAACCCTTAGATTGTTTACAACTTTTCCCACAATCTCCACTAAGTGTAGTATATGTACTTGCATTTACAGCGCTCTCAGATGATAACAGCATAAATAGTCTTACCCGTTATACTGAAAAAGAATGTAATCCGTAGTTCTCTAAATGCGAATATTCTACTGCATCTCGATTTCCCGGAGCCGGCTGATACATTGTTCTAACATTAAGCCCTCTAAAATACCGAATTAATTAAAATAATCGATTCGAAACCAAAATTAACAAAAAGAGAAGCGTGGTACTACACTAAAAATCCAACAATGTTATAAATAAAAATTATTAATTTTATTTCTTGCGAAATTTAAGTATCTTTAATTTCGTTCCGCCCCATTAAAAAGTCACCATCAAATAATATACAGAGCAATGATTATTGTTAATATATCAAAATTTACTTATCCCTCTCAGCCACTACAACAACAAATATTTCATCCACAACTTATGAGTCAGCACTCTTTTCCGCCCAATCAAGAACAATTTATGATGCAACAAAATCAAACAGCATCTCTGAATGCGCAAAAATGTCTACAACTAGTGATGAAGAAGTTGACACTTATACTACTAAAGATAATCCATGGCAAATAGTAAAAGGTACTAAGAGAACGAAGATAAGGAAAACCAGAAACCATGAAAATGGTGAGATACCGCTAAAAAACACATAGAGTCCAATTGAAATAAACCAGGTACATAACACTAATAAAACTAATGCAAACAAGGATCCACTTAAACTCCCTCCTATATTTGTGTACGGTGTTGCAAGTCTACCATAAATGAACAAGACGCTAAATAAAATAGTCGAATTAGAAAAATATACAACTAGGAGCTTGGCAAACAACACTGCAAAATTAACCTGTCAAAGCCCATACACATAAAACATTAGCAAAATATATGAAAGGAAACAATATAATCCATCACACCTATCAACTGAAAGAGGAAAGGTCATACAGAATTGTAATTAAATACTTACACCACTCTATTGACTTAGAAGTAATAAACCGAGAAATTACACAACATGGACACAAAGTAAGAAATATAATAAATATGAAACAACGTGGAACAAAACAACTTCTCAATATGTTCTTTGTTGACCTGGAGCCCTCAGAGAGCAACAAGAATGTATATAAAAATAAAGAGACTGTTAAGAGGGTATTATAGTCTAGCCGGTCCAAAAATCGATTTTTTTTTATTTAGCATTTTCTTAAAGTTTCGCGCCCTGAGAATGTGTTCTTAAAATATTTTAATAAAATTCGTCAAATTGACCGAGATATAAAGGTTTAGATTTAAATCTGTTTCGTAGGCTATGGTGTAAATTATGTCGTTGAGAAAAAAAAGAATGCTTATGGGTAGGAGACTATGCAATGCTAAAAAAAACAACATAGATGGAAAAGTAACAGGAAAATTGACAGAAGTTATTATAAATGAATTAAGTACGTACTACGGGTTGGCAATACGAAGAAATCCAGTCAGTAGAAGAAAACTTTAAACGCGTTTTTCTCGAAACGACATTTTTCAAGACGGGCGTGTATTTTTCTCACGAACTACTGGGCCGATCGACTTCTAGTTTTTTATACATATAGTGTACATGTGCGGCTATCGTTCGAACCTCCAACTTTTATATCTGTTTACAATTACTATTTTGTTCGGACCGTGATAAGTGAAATTTTTTAGTAAAAATCGGAATATTTTCTTTCAAGCGCCGCCATTTTGTCAGTTTTTTTTCAAATTATTTATTAGTGGTCCGAACGATAACTACATGTCTACAAAATAAAATAAAAAAGGAATCATTTATTTGAGATGATGAGGACGGCGGCAATCACCACGCCCGATAGAAATGAAATTTCGCGACATGACCTGTGTGTTTATATGTATCTCGCACAGTTTACTATAAAAAGCAATATAAAAATTTTATGTGTTACTTTAAATATGAATAATATGAACACAAAACTTAAGATCAGTAGGTTTAACCGTTTTTGTACAATTAATTCCCAAAAATCACCTTGAAAACGGGCATCTAGACTATAATACCCCCTTAAACAGTGTCATTCAAATACAGCCGCCAAAAAAAGACAACTTAGTACAGTGCACCAGATGTCAATTATACGGTCTAACTAAGACCTATTGCAATAAACCTTATATGTGTGTTAAGTGCGGTGGCCAACACATTACATCAAGTTGTAGGAAAAGTACAGATATACCAGCAACATGCGGCTTATATGGAGGTGGACATCCAGCCAACTACAGGGAATATGAGTATTATCAAAAAAATTATAAAACTACAACAAACAACTATCATCCTAATTATCAAAATAACATAACACAACTAAATCAACCGCAATCACTACCGATAAGAAACCAAAACATAAGCTACAGTAGTGTAACTAACCTTACACTAAATAATTTTTAGAAAAATTTAAAATAATGTTCAACCAATTAACACAGCAGAATAGCATGGTCTTCAATATGTTAACAATGCTAATTAGTAAACAAAACAATGGCTCTTAGAATAGCATTGGAATGCAAATGGCCTTGCTCAACACAAAGACGAAATCCAGTTGTTCTTAAAATAAAATTATACTTCAATATACCGAGCTATAATGTGTATTACACTAACTACCCGGATGACACTGCACATGCAGGCACAACTGTAATAATTAGACAAACAGTAAGTCAGTATGAGCTACCAAAGTTTACTGAAGACTTTCTTCAGGCCACCTCAATTCGTGTACACATTCACCCAAGTGAAGTAACTATTAGTGCAGCATATTTCCCACCAAGGCATAAAATTAAAAAAAAAACAACAGTTTGAGTCTTACTTCAACACCCTAGGTACCAGATTCATGACAGATGGATTCCGTCAAGGTCATTCGACCACCCAACAATGCCACCGTATATCGCAAATCATTCTTGCCAGTTTAAACAAAAAAGAATACTGTGTTTCAGTGTTCCTAGATGTAAGTCAGGCTTTTGATAGGGTCTGCCACTCAGGATTATTGTATAAAATTAAACAGCACATACCAGTTTTATAATCTATTCAAAGCATATTTAAATGACAGGCAATTTAGAACAAAAGTAAGGCAAGAAGTCTCAACTATACGTTCAATCAACTCTGGGGTATCCCAGGGCAGTGTCCTGGGCCCTCTGTTATTTACCTTGGATCTTCCAGTCTCACCAAATATCATAAAGAGCACATTAGTTGATGATACTGTCATACTAATTAGCCACAATAAAGTCCTCCCAGCACACACTCAAATACAAGATTATCTATATCCTCTAGAACGATGGCTTAAAAAGTGGAATGTTAAAGTAAATAAGTCAAAGTCTGCTCATATAACGTTTACCCTAAGAAAAGACCCGTGTCCACCCATATATCTAAACAACATAGAAATACCACAAACCAAGAACGTAAGATACCTGGGACTCTACTTAGATTCCAAATTAAACTGAAGAGATCACATCGGCAAAAAAAAAGAAAGCAAATGGATTTAAAACAGAGAGAGTTATATTGGTTGAGTGGTAGAAAGTCTCCGATATCCATAGAACACAAATCGGTAATCAAACCCATTTGGACTTATGGAATAGAGCTATGGGGCTGTGCCAGCAAGTCCAAAATTAGTTAACGCTCCATGGTACGTAACAAACGAAATGATCCATAAAGACTTGAAGATACCAACTGTCAGGTAGGTCATCCATGAAAAAGGTGTCATGCACCACTAAAAATTGGAAACACACAAATCCTTTGATACAGTCCTTACAGAAGATACTACAATAAGAAGATTAAAAAGATAGTGGCCAGCTGACTTATAAAATAGTATTAGAGACCTCATCACTGGATGAGATCTCATCATGTTCTTCAATCAATCTAAACTGTAATCTTTAGATCGTAGGCCAGCAAATTAGCTGATAGAATACTATGTATTTTGATTGCTAATAAAATTTAATAAAAAAACTAAAAAGATGTTGATTTAAAAGATCATGCATAGTTATTATAATGATCATTTTTATATCAAGCTGCAGTATAGAACTATGGTTGCCTTTTACTCTCGTCCACACTATTAAATTAATTCATCCTTTCACTCGTCCACTTGTATATATTTATACATAAAATATCGTGAAGGTTTTATTACTACGTGTATATCTAATATAATAGAGCATAGAGCTGTTGTTTAGTAACAAATTCTAATTTTTTTTTATTAATAACTCTAATAAAATTTCTACTTCTTGAGCGGAGGACTTGCTTAATGCAAGTATGATGCTCTATCATTACTCCACAATGATGTAGAAGTTCCGTAGTGTTGGTGACGTGTTACCTTAATTTAATTTCTGCTAGCTTTTATTATCATCTTAATTATTTTTTTATGGTTTTGGTAGAAAGATGTATTTGATAGTGACAATAGAAACTGAACTTGTTGTTTTTCATTAATTATCACATTATAAAAATGTGATCTACACAAAGAGCTTAAGTTCATGTCATATCCATTCTTGTATTATTTTATCAGCACTTGTTTATAGGGTCTACTAGTTTGTAGGAATTGATTATATGGGATAAATATTTCATATAGAAACAAACTTTAAGAGATTATGTCACATATGTCCGAAAATAGATGTATTTTGTGATATATGATTTGTTCCCTCTAAGAATATCCATTTCAGTTACAGTGTGCTTATACGTTTCTTTTTATTTTCAAATTTGCTCCTAAATGGATGTGTATTATGAACTGCCGTTAAGATCTACATGTATAAACAAACGAATGGTTTGGAATACTTGGTTAAACCTCCTTTACTGTCATATAACGTTTTAAGCTTTGTGGCATGATATCGATTAAATCGTATATTGAGTTCTGGGATGTCAACACTAGAATTAACCCAGCTTAGTGTCTAGGGCTTTCATGCTCTTTTAGTCGTGTTTTGTTGGATAATGTGGCACAGATTTTTAGTCAGGTTCTTGCTTGGAAACTAGTTTGGTTATCATTGAAGACAGGTACTCAAAATTTCAATCCATTTAACGGCAAATGGTAGTATCACACAAAATTAAACCTGATCTGCCACCACATCAAATGATAGTTCATATTTTCTCATACTTTATAGTTTGGTGAAAAACTTTATTAATTACCAAAATTCGACTACTGTTACTAAATTCAGAGTATCGGCTTTTGCCAGAAAAAATGACCGCTAAAAGTCGTACGGTCGAGAATGCAACTGTACTGCCTAACTCTGTCGATGATTTTTCTGAAAGGGGCTTAGCAGGAGTATCTTCTTGGCAACACGACTATACAGCTGTAAATTATGCAAATAGTTTCAAATGGTGCTTCTAATTTTTTCTGTACGGAAGACCACTTTTACCACTCTTTGTTTTGAAGTTCTTAGAAGGCTCGTGATGTTTAAAGGAAGCCTAAGCGCAAAAAATGACTCACAAAGTATAGCCCCAATATCCACTAAAAGAAATACAATCTCAAATTTCAATAAAAATTTGTTTTTAGATTAATACCAATTTAAGTATGGGCCAATTTGCTACCAATTCAATGATTGCAAACAATGATTAAAATTTTTAAAAAGCCAGATAAATACGAAATGAAACAAATATAAGTAAACAGGTAAATAATCTTAAAGGAGAATACATAATAAGACGTTTACTCCCTTTATTTCTATACGAAGGTTCAGTGACATATGTGTAGAAAAAAACGCTAGATAATACCAACGATTCAAGCACAATACAAAACCATTTCCTTATCATTAAAAAATTAATACGTGTACACTAAATGTACTCCAATTACAATAGAAAATGTTTCTTTTATAAACAGTTCCTATATTTATATTGAGCAACAAAACTGCCAATTAAGAATGCACAAGCCGTTTTTCCATGAAAATGCAAACTCCACCCTCTCAAATATATTTGCGACTGCCAATTAAATCTTGATTGAGCACACCCCTTGAACAAAAACCAAAAAATCGAAATTAGATTTCTGACAGCTATGGAAATCGCTGGAAAATTATGCAAATTGCTGGCTCGGCAATTAAAAGCTTTCCGCAGCCAATGCCCCAGCATTGCAACGATCACATGTCATCGGGTAACCTGCGAAAGCGCAATTACATGGCAGCCCGCGGGCGCGCGCAGCTTCTGCAATACGGCCGACACCTGAGCTAATTTTTTCGTTGCTTCAGCGCTTGTTATTTACAAGCGCGCGGGCATGGGAAGAACCTTATGCTCTTCTAAAGCATTAACAATACCGAGTTACTTCGTAACTTTTTTGTTTTCATACTTAACTCAAGTATTTCGTAAGCTCCTTACAAACACGACAGAAAAGCTCATATCAGTGAAAAAGCTTCCCTCTAAGTTTGCACTCGCAATTGGCGCCTATGTATACTTGTAAATTTAATCGCTAGGGGATAGTCAGAAAAAAAAACATTATTGCGTCTAGATGAAGTCTAAACATTACATTTAAACAATTTAAGCTTTCCGCGTTTTAGTATTTGTTAAATGTGAGTTAGTTGTGACATTGAAACGGAGATTTCGTACAGAGTATCAAATAGAAGCAACTACATACAAAGCAAGTCATGCGCGTTACACCACATTTAGAAGACTAATCAACCGATGCTGTCAATTGAGAGCGTCCAACATATACGAAAAAAATCTGGTGTGACCATCACACGACTTTCCTTATCCTATTATTATAAATTATACCGGGTCCATCGTCTTGACCCTGCGCTGCTCTCGTCCCGGAACTTCTTATTTTAAAAAGGGACGAGGCGCGAGTCCAACACTCGAAAGCTGATTAAAATAAACAGTACAAGACAATAATTGACTCGCACTTAAAATTTTGCTACGTCACTGAACCGTGCGAGCTCGGCCGCACGGCCTTCGCCATTATCGCCTGCGTGCTCCCTCCTAGCGGCCAAGCGCTCCCCCCCCCTCGTCCACCCGCAGTCGGCCAGGAAGCTCTCCGAGCGCGCTGTGATTGGTCCGTTTAATTAATTTTTAATCGGCTATAACTTATTTATTTGACCTCGGATCAAAAAATTTCATTGTAATTTTTTGTTCGTCTCGGTCTGATCTATGCGGTAATATAAATTTCCCGAAACATTTTATGAACACCCGGTATATTAAAAATCCTGAGCTTCAATTTTTTTCGGGTTCCTATTTTACTAACTTTTATTTTAAATTCATGTTTATCTCATGATAACAAATCATTTTTATTCTCATAAATTTTTTGTATCTGCAAAGCTTCGCACTGCGTCCCCTACCTACAAGTAACTTGTATACCAAATTTCAAGTCTCTAGCTCTTACGGTTCTCGAGATATCCTGTTTACTGACAGACCGACAGACAGACAGACAGACAGACCGACAGACAGACCGACAGACAGACCGACAGACCGACAGACAGACCGACAGACAGACCGACAGACAGACCGACAGACAGACCGACGACAGACCGACAGACCGACAGACCGACGACCGACAGACTGACAGACGACAGACGACAGACCGACAGACCGACAGACCGACAGACGACAGACCGACAGACGACGACAGACCGACAGACCGACAGACGACAGACGACAGACCGACAGACGACAGACGACAGACCGACAGACAGACTGACAGACGCGACAGACCGACAGACGACTGACCGACAGACCGACAGACCGACAGACGACAGACCGAACAGACCGACAGACCGACAGACCGACAGACCGACAGACGACAGACCGACAGACCGACAGACCGACAGACAGACCGACAGACAGACGACGACAGACCGACGAGACCGACAGACCGACAGACCGACAGAGACAGACCGACAGACCGACAGACCGAACAGACCGACAGACCGACAGACGACAGACCGACAGACAGACTGACAGACTCGACAGACTGACAGACCGACAGACCGACAGACGACAGACTCGACAGACCGACAGACGACAGACTCGACAGACTCGACAGACCGACAGACCGACAGACCAGACAGACCGACAGACTGACAGACGACGACAGACAGACCGACAGCAGACCGACAGACCGACAGACCGACAGACCGACAGACGACAGACACGACAGACCGACAGACGACGACCGACAGACCGACAGACCGACAGACACGACAGACCGACAGACGACAGACCGACAGACCGACAGACCGACAGACCGACAGACCGACAGACAGACATGACGACAGACCGACAGACAGACAGACGACAGACTGACAGACCGACAGACCGACAGACCGACAGACCGACAGACCGACAGACCGACAGACGCGACAGACTCGACAGACCGACAAGACCGACAGACCGACAGACCGACAGACCGACAGACCGACAGACCGACAGACCGACAGACCGACAGACCGACAGACCGACAGACCGACAGACCGACAGACCGACAGACCGACAGACCGACAGACCGACAGACCGACAGACCGACAGCCCACGACCCAGACCGACAGACCGACCCAGACCGACAGACACGACCAGACCGACAGACCACAACCCAACAGACCAACCACACCGACAACACGACAGAACCGACCCAGACCACAGACACCCACACCACACCAACCACGACCCACACCCACCACCCAGACCACCACACACCCAGACCCACACGCACACACACCCACAGCACACCACACACACCACAGACACACCAACCGACAGACACGACAGACCGACAGACCAGACAGACCGACAACGACAGACCGATACACAGACCGACAGCACCGACAGACCACAGACCGACAGCACCTGACAGACGACAGACCGACAGACCGACACAGACCTGACAGACACAGACACACAGACCGACAGACCGACACGACACGACAGA